>ML783879.1:493229-510826 GCA_009831015.1 Picea engelmannii | reverse complement strand
TCTCCTACTCAAGGCATCTGCGACCACATTTTCCTTCCCCTTTATGTACGAAATACCAAAATCGTACTCACTCATAAACTCACTCCATCGCCTTTGCCTGGCATTCAGATCTCTTTGAGTGAAGAGATGTTTTAAACTTTGATGGTCCGTTTTGAGCTCAAAGTTTTGCCCAACGAGATAGTGCCTCCAAAGTTTCAGAGCTAGCATTACAACTGCCAACTGTAAATCATGAGTCACGTATAGCTCCTCATGTTTCTTCAACTTCCTTGATGCATAAGCTATCACTCCTCCATCCTGCATTAGCATGGCCCCCAACCCTTGCTTCGAGGCATCCGTGTAGACTGTGAAGTCCTTTTCCATATTCGACACTCTTAAGCTCAATGAATGCACTATCACATTCTTCTGTCCATTCATACTTGACCCCCTTGCATTGCAAGGTGGTGATGGGTTTCACTATTTTTGAGAATCCTTCCACAAATCTCTGGTAATAACCTTCTAGTCCCATGAAGCTTCTCACCTCATGGGCATTTTTCGGCACTGGCCACTCCATAATGGCCTTTACCTTTTATGGGTCCACAGAGATTCCTTCACCGGAAATGATATGACCTAAATAGTGGATCTCTTTCTGGAAGAAGGAACACTTCGACAACTTCCCATACAATTTTCTCTCTCTAAGGTAGGACAACACTATTCACAAGTGTTCCTCATGTTCTCTTTCATTCTTGGAATAGATGGGGATGTCATCTAAAAATACTTGTACAAAACGGTCTAAGTACTTTCAGAATACGCCGTTGATGAGGCTCATGAATAATGCTGGCGCATTGGTCAATCTGAAAGGTACTACAACAAACTCGTAATGTCCAAACCGAGTTTGAAAGGAAGTTTTTGGGATATCACCTTCCTTAATCCTTAACTGATGATACCCTGATCGCAAATCAATCTTTGAGAATACCGTTACTCCTTTCATTTGATCGAAGAGGTCATCTATTCGCGGCATCGAGTACCTATTTTTCACTGTAGCATGGTTCAAGTCCCTATAGTCTATACAGAGTCATAAGGATCCATCCTTCTTCTTTACAAAAATTACTGGTGCACCCCAAGGTGAAACACTGGGCCTTATTAGCCCTAAGTCCAATAAATCTTTCAACTGCATTTGCAACTCACAAAGTTCTGGCACTGTCATCTGATACAGAGTTTTGGAAATTGGTTCTGCACCAGGTTTTAGCTCAATGGTAAAATCAAGCTCCCTCTCAGGAGGTAACCCTGGTAACTCGTTTGGAAAAAACACCTTTAAATTCTGATAATACTGGGTACTGATCCAATGAGGGTCCCTTCCTTTCATTTATTGCTTCCACTACATATAATCGACACCCTTGTCTCAAGCATCGCTTAACCTTCATAGTTGATATAAAGCGTAATGACACTTTTCTCTGTACACCCTGGATCTCTACTGGTCTTCCTTCATCGTCGACACAAAGCACCCTCTTTGCAAAACAATCTACCAAAGCTCGGTGAGTTGCTAACCAATCCATTCCAATGATTAGGTCATATGCCCCGAGAGCAGTGATGTATACCTTTAACCTGGTAGTACACACTCCCAGGTCTACTATACAATTATCGACACTAGGTCCTACTGCTTGTTTTTCCCCTGAAGCCATCTCGACTTGTTTAAAGTCATCATGCTCGTAGGCTGCCAACCCACTCTTTTCTAATGTAGATGGTGAAATGAAACTATCTGTCACACCAGAATCAAACAAAATATTAACATTGATATGATTTAGCATACCTGATGACTCCACCACCGTGGATTGTTGTTCGGCCTGGCAGTTATTAACCGCTGCGTAAATCTGGTGGCTACTACTTGATCTTCCCATCAGTGCCTTTCCTTCTCTATGCACAAACCCTGATTCTAACTCCGGGCAGTAACGCTAGTAATGGGGTCCTCCGCACCCCCAACAGGTAACACAAGATTGAACCTATGTACTATTATGTGACTGTCTCTGAAATGAGGTCCTTCCCTTGGAACCCTTGCCCCTACTAGCAGTTCTCTGAGATGGTCGTGGAACTGTCTGAGTTGTTGGTGATGAACGAGATGCTGCACTCGCTGCCATTGAAATCCCTGCGGCTACTGTCCTTGGAGTGACTCTGTTACCATATGGCGGTGGCCTTGAGTCCCCTCCCCTGGGAAATGTCCTCGGGGCCTTCCCTACAAATCCAGGACGATGCGGAAATGTCGGTCTTGTACCCCCGATTAAGTTCATGTGTTCTTCCGCATAACGCGCATTTTCCACCGCCTCTGCTACTGAAGATGGTTTCCACATCCGCACCATAGCTTTTATCTTAGGGTTCAATCCATAGACGAAGTGCTCTGCCTGTCATTGGTCATTATCCATATACGAAACATATCTGACCAGTTCCATAAATTTGATCTCATATTCTTCTACAATTATGTTTCCCTATACTAAGGCATGAAATGCCCCTACCCATCGTTCCTCGTAGTATGTTGGTAGATATTTCCTTTGGAACCTCTCCTAGAAAAGTTCCTAAGATACTGTGTCTGGGGTAAGGTGTAGTTGTCTTTCCAGGTTGCCCCACTAGTTCAAGGCACTATCTCTTAACTGAAAAATTATGATCTTTTCCTTTGAGTTGGATGCATAGTCCCTTAAGAAAAAACACCTTGTCATGCCTTCCAACCATGCTTCCGCGCGTTCACTGATGCGACCCCTGACAAACTCCAGAAGTTTGAGCTTCTGCAATTCTCGCATGATGTCTTCGGGTGGAGGTCCTCCCCCTAAATCGCTTGACACTTCTGGATTACCCGTTCCAGACGGTGGGGGTTCCACTTCAGTCCCTACTGGTTGTCGCCCCTTTAAAGTCTCATTAATGGCTTCCAACGAGCGCAGTATGAGAGATAGTTCGAGTGATGGCGGTGGTGGCGGTGGTGGTGTTGGCGGTGCTTGCGACGACGCTCCCCTACCTCGACTCCCTCGAGTCTTGACCATCCTATATGCTTTAACCTGCATTAACCAAAGTTGTTAGGGTGAGTTCCAGGACGTTTTAAATTGGTGCTACTTAAACTAGAAACATGGTTAGGCGTAAGTTTTCTTTACTTGTCTGTAAACAGACATTACTCCTTTAGGGGATTGGCTAGGTTAGGGTTAGGATTAAGCGTCTAAGCTTGATTTCTTCGCCCCTATGAAAATAAACTATTGGTTCCCTTGCCCTGTAGCTACACTAGCCTTGCGCCATACTCGCCAATTCCTATGCTTACTCTCCTAGTGCATATGCCGCCTCCTCCCCGCCTATCCTAGTCTAAGTCCTTTTAACTTTTTTCTTACAACTAAATATCCTCCGGTGCTTGACTCATGAGATTTTCCCTGGCGCGTAGTGTTGGCGTTGTCGAATTCTTAATTGAGATTTAGCGTTGACTTTGACTGGTGGAATGGGGTGGAGGGACTTGGCGCTTGGCTCAATGAGTTGTGTGTACGGTCTCGTGAACCTGACACTTGGACAATCAGAGTTTATACTTGGGATACAAAGATCAACAATGCTAAATAAGCCTTTACCTTGATTTCCTATGCATTCACTAATTATGATTCAACTTGGTTAGCTGGCTCTGGATCTCTAGGTTAGGTAATAAGCCAGTTAGTCTTAATCTTCATACTGTATCTTCCTGATAATAATACCACTCTTATCCCGACAGTGTTACCATTAATCTAAATAAGTAAAATAATTTATTTGTAAAGACTTATGAGGGCGCGTTGGTGTTAGTTTTCTTCTTAAGGCGCTTCGCTTGGTGGGGGTCGTGGGTTCAAAACCCTTTAATTAAGTGAAATAATTCAATTTTTTTTTTTGTTTTACTCATTTAAAAGACAAAATACCTAATTAAATTTGTTAAATTAGCACATGTAAAGACCTAATTAAATTAAATTAATTAAAATTTTAAACTAATTTAAAACAATTTAACTTAAGAATTTAAAATTAAAATAAATAATTCTAAAACTTTATTTTAAAATAATTATAATTAAAATAAACAAAATTAAAACAATTAATTTAAAACAATTAAAATTAAAAAAAAATAAAAATAAAAATTACTCGTGAAATACTACATATATAAGAAATCGGCATCGTTGGTCCTTGCATGAGGCCCACGTGCCCCCTCCCTCTGGTGCTCATCCCTTTTGAGACTCCTCTTCGTGGCCTCATGTGCGCTGGTGCTGGTTTGGTCATGGCTTTGTGCATGGTGGTGGCGCTGAAGAGCTGCTAAGTATAGAATCATTTGTATCTTTGGAGGAGTTGTGGCGAGATGGATGTTGTGAGCCGAAGCCTGCCCACTTGTGCTTAGTGTTGGCACTTGGTGCGTTAGCTATAGATTCAGCCTTCTACTGATAGGATTCTGTGATGTTTTTTGAGAATCCGGTTTGGTGCTGAGCGAGTGGCTCTATTTGGACATCATCAATCTTTTCCTGTCCCTCTTAGAACTTTTTCGATCTGTTGAGAACCAGGCATGCCGATTGCAAATGTGTAAATCGCTTCATTCTGCACAGGGTGAAAATGTATTCTCATTGTTGACGTGCGACTCAGACACCGGAGCTGAAACCAAGATTGAACTTGTAGTTGATGTTCCCCCTATGTCTCTATTTAGGGCAGCAGTCAATGCTTCCACCACTTCACCCGAGTGCATATGCTCATCCTTGTCTTCTTCCAGAAATTTCACAATTCCTGTGTCCATGGAGCCCTGGGCAGAGGAAGTCAATGGCGATGAGTGAGAGCTAGCGAAGTGTCTCCTCCTTTAACTTGTTCTAGGAAGTAACGTTTAATTCCCGGGGAGCTTGATGCTCCACAAATAACAAATTTAAGTTCATGTGTCGCTGGTATGCAAGGGTTTTGTGGCGTTCAAGACTGAGTAGTGAATTGTGCTGTGAATGCATCAATCAATCAAAGCTATGTATTCAACCACTTTGGGTGTCTTGCTGAGGGTTTACTCCCTCTGAGATCAAAGATAGATCATAGATTGCTTAGAGCGCTAAATAGATAGTACTATTTTGCAGAGTCTGCGGTCATATGCTATTGAGACTTGTTGGGTTTGAATGGTTTGTATTAGGATGTCTAAATTATTGTTTTCTCAAATCCGTGTGTGTTTTAGGATTGTTCCCACGCCCCAACTGTAGCTCACTGCGTCTCTTCTCGTCACAAATTCAACAACCTTTGTGACATGTGCATGCAATTCATCGTCCAGGTCTTTACTCTGTACTCATGCCGCCAGAGAGCTCTTGCACCTCTTGCCCAAGTTATCTCTCCAGGTAATTCTTTTCAATTGGAATTTTGAATAATTGTATGCCATCTTTATTAGGTGATAAATTAATGCAGGTGAGCCAGTCATATTGGGATTCATTTTAGTCCTCTAATAACTAAAGGTGACCGATTAGAATAAAGAGGTGTCAACCTTTTCTTTTAAAGTCCCGTAGAGGCGGCCTAACTAGCTAGGGGAGCATGAATACCCAGAGGAAAAGGCACTAGAAACACCATTGCTAGAAAGATTTCTATCCTAGGATCCGGCCCGAATCATTATCATTATAAGGGCATGAATACCAAAAAAGCACCCCTTGAAAAGCCAATATTGGCCCTCTCTATTTTCATAAGGGATACGCTAAAAAAAAAATATTTACATATGGAGATCGACCACTGTAATGGCCATTTTAGCACTTTAAATAAGATTCAAATCTTTTCCATTTTATTCTTACATTCTTACCAAACGTTTCGGCAAGCGGGGCACATTACTCCCGCAGTGTTGCGATACTTGTGCAACAGAAATGATAAGTTTATTTTGAATTCGTCTTATTATATATTTTAGGTAAAATTTTGCTCCATTTGAAAGAGGCAATTGGGATTTGTAATAATCGTTATTTTTTTTTATAGCAGTAGTTTAATTGTCTATATAAACTGGCCCTTTGTGTACATTGATAATATGTTTTTCTATTTCTATTAACACAAATTTCTAACTAGATGCATCTCTGACTATTGAAATATTCAATAGCACTGCTTCCTAATTAACTGCTCCACCATGGCCGTGGCCATCTTGAACGATGAATCTTCTTCTAAATAATTCCCCTTTCCTCTTAGGCGATGCAGTTTTCGTAATATTTTCATAGGGCATATTTCATTCATTATTATTAACCCTATTAAAAAGGATAAAGTACTATGAACGAGAAGAAGATATAATGTATATAGATTCTATTTCTCACTTCGTTCCCAGTCAAGTTCTTCTTTCTTCTTAAACCAAAACCACTGCTGTAGGAACCTAGTTTTTCTCTATATTGGAGTACATAATTGGATGTAGTGGGGCACATCATATGTATTTACTGTTCATACGTTAATCAACCATCATCAAATCTAGCTATCACTGTAATATCACTTTTGACTGGCTATCTATAACTGTAGTAATATAAATCTTTACTAGCTATACTCTTGACTAGCTATATCCGAAAGATAAGTGTTGGATTGGAAGGTTGTAAGTTCACACCTTTCCTCTTATTTGAAATAATATCTAGTACTATTTATTTCAATACATAAATAAATAAGTTTCCATAATATTTTCATAGGCCAAATTGTATTTGTAATTTTTCCGTAGCTATTCTCTGGTGTCAAAAACTAGTTTGGCTCACCGAATAAAAAGGAGAGTTTTAAGGATGTGTTTTTGCCCACATTAACATGTAGACTGAGATATCATATTCACATTCTTTCCAATCTTCCGATATCATATTCACAGTATTAAGATCTCTGTGTCTCTTTGTTATTTGTTTTTATTGTGATATTTGTTTTTACATTTTCCATATGTATTTCATTTATATTTATATTTGTGTTAAAATTTCTGTGTTTGGTTGATGCAGGTTAGGCGGAGCTGGAGTTGGAGCTGAGAACTTGGCCCTTAAGGACCCATTGCTTCAAGCTGAAGCTCTGATACCATGTGTAGTAGCCGTAAAAAAATATACAAAATTTAATTCTAATTTAGCATATAATTCTTTCTTATACTAAAATAATTCAATCACCAACATTTGAGCATATGATATTTGACAAGAAAAATAAAATTTTATCCACAGCAGAAGAATTACTCAACATAATCATTAAATTACCTCTCCCTGATGCTAATTCCCCCGTCGATCTGGTTGTTCATTGCTGAACTGTGTCAAACACTACCTAAAACCGACTTTCCACCCTGCCAACTAGGACAGCTTCCTAGCTCCAGGATACCATATGGATATCCTGGCCCCCGTGCCCAAAACCTCTAGGAAATTGGTGCCCCTTGTACTAATCCTTCCCGACTACAGAACTCAAACTCTCCTCTGTGCAAATCTAAGAGAACCCCCCCCAAAATAAAAATTCCCCCCGCGTAGAATGATGATCCTCTTCCCAAAAGAATGCCTTCCACCGTAAGGCTCTCCCCGTCATATTCCCCCTTCATCGACTCTCGCTCCTTCATCACTTTCCTTATCCATTTATTTATTATCTTATCCTTTCGTATTTATTATCTTATCTTATCCCTTATTAATATATTATCCTCATATTTAATGTCCTATCCCTTCCCGAATACGTAAGTCTTTTACAAATTAAACTTATTAACCCATTTAATTCTTTACTTAATTAATTAACGAGTCAATTAATAATTAATTAATCCTTGACAGACATGAACAAGTAATTAATAATAATTAATTAGTTAATATTATTTAAGAAATAATTATTTTTTAGCTAACTTTTAGGACAGTTAGATTATTAAATTAGTTATAAATAATAATCCTATACATCTATTTAAGCAGGGTCGTTACAGATTACAACTCAACATGTTCTCTTCTTGATGTGCAGGAGGAACAGAGGCTTGAATGTCTTCATCAAATGGAAGGGAAGATATGAGCACTTCATCTTCTCCAAATGTCTCATCCGAATCTTCAACATGAGAAAATTCATCGGGATCTTCTTAGTAACTTTATTCATATGTCTGTTCTTCGAGCACTTCTTCATCTTCAAGGGCTAGTTATTTGGTAGGAAAAACTCTTTTATAAGTTTCATCATTTCCTCGACAACTTTATTAGCAACCTTTTCCTTTTCCATTTGTAGAAGTTCCCTATTTGAGGCATAACAAGTTCTGGATGATGGTTCATCCCATGGTGCCATATTTCCATTGACTGAAAAGACACCTCAATGGAGTTGTCAGATGAGGTCAAGGATCATCAAAGGATGAAAGTGGAAAAAGGGAAAGGTGGGTTTTGGGAAGGTGGAGTCACCAGATGAGATTCAAGAAGAGCTCATCAAAAGGTGAAAAGGAAATGTCCCTTAGATGGAGTTGTCATCAAAGATAGGGAAAAGGATTTGGGATATCCTTGCAAAGTTTCGTTAGGGTTCGAAAGAGGATTCAAAATCCTTCCCAGCAACAACGCCAAAATGTTATCGCACAAGTTGTAGGTTGGGAAAATCCCAACCCAACCATCAAATGGTGACAAATTTGAGAACACCTACCCACTGTCACCTTAGGTAGGTATTCCCTTCACTTTAGAGATGATAGAATCATCTCAAGGGAGGAAACCCAGTGATCCTAGGGGAAAATGAGTTGGAAAATGTGATGTATGAATGAATTCCCCTATAGGTCAAGTTACTATGTGTGGAGAAGGGATTGGATAAGGTATTTATGGTAGCGAAGGTTGCCAATAAGTAGTAGACCTTGTCAATGCTTGATTGTACCTTCCCGAGACACAAGGAAAATGAAGATACAAGCCCAAATATATGCTGGACTAACAAGTTAGGCATGTTGTCCCTAATTTCAGCAGTTATCAAAAGTATATATCAGCAATGAAAAAGATAATGAATGCTGCAAACAAGTTGCTAAAATTCTAGTTGAAAGAGCATGAGATAAACTAGGAAGAACTAGATTAACTCAAGTAAGATAACATTAGACTTTAGAAATGAAACAAGGCTATTACAAAAGGTGTTGGCAGAGATATTTTGCAGCCTTATTTCTTTAGAAAACAAGTTAAAACAAAAGTAAATCTAACCACCAAAACTCACAAAGAATCCACCCAAAAGTTGCGCTAGACCAAGTAGATAAATGTGGCAAACTCTTGGCAAATTATGATGGTTGACAAACAAGTTTTGAATGAGAAAATATTAGTTTTTAATGCAGCCCTAATGGATGTAGATGAAGATTATAATAGAATAAATAAATACTTGGGCAAAGGTGATGCCCTAGTGGCTCAATCAAGCACATATAGAAAAGAATTGATTCCAACATAGATGACCTTCAGATCACGAAAAATCACATGAACCAATGCAACATTTTATTTGTCCAATGAAAATTGTAAATGATTAGTGCCTTAAATATTGGGCTATGGAGTCAATGAAAGATTTAACTATACTATTTTCTTGGGGGTGTAAACCCTCTTACTCCCCAAGGCAAGTAAAAGCCAACTAGGAAGGTGCTAAGAGGGTGTAAACCCTTTTACTTCTCCTAGCACTACCTTAAGAAAATTTTTATTTTCAAGACAAATATTGATGAGCTTAGTGGGGTTGTATTTATTTATACTCCCCAAAAAATTCAACTAGTTAACCTTGCAACACAGAAAAAGAGACCATAACAAGATAAAACCCTTCACCTAGAGCAAGAATTAATAAGAGAAACTTCCACTTTACCAAGATTTATCCACCAATATGCAAGAGAAAAAATCCACAGGAGGTAGCACACCACTTCATTCAACCAATAGCAATATAAACCATGAAAAAATGCAAAAGAGAGAGAAAATTCCTATGGGTAGCAAAAATTTCAGCCAAGTATCCTTCTCCACAAGGGAGAGCTATGTTATAAAATGAGATTCACATGATCTCTATTTATACAAAAGTATTAAAAAATATTTTTTCCACTTAGCAAGGGTAAAACATAATATAAGGGGTCAACAAACCTCATCTTACCCCTTGAACCAAATAATAATATTTAATTTTCACTTTAACACATCAGAAACCATAAAAGTAAGATGATGTCACCCATTTAGGGGACGTTTTGACACTTTTCCAAGTCATTGGAGAAGAAGAAAGAGGTAGTTGGGGGATCCTTGAGCCTCCTATTCATGTGCTAGAGTCAATCCATGTCTCCTCTAGTCAAATTATGCCAAGTGTCGATGTGAAATAACTCCATCACCACCAAAACCCCCTCAAGTATGATGTCAAGCCTAAAAAAGTGACATTTTTCCTCTCCTAGGCAAGTCGTTTGGGTAATAGGGTCTAGGTAAGATCCACCATGATGCCATATAAGCCTACAAAGGAATGTCTCTATGATCCGGTGTGTGGGCCTACAACATCCAACCCGTGGGATTTTTTCCCCATGGAAGCCCAAGCTAGGCTTGTTCTCCCAAAATTGGCCACCACGCAAGGTCCTGCAAAACAAAAGGGTACACCCTCCAAATATATCAAGTCAAAGATATCATGACAAGTGTAAACCAAATATAATAAACAAGGCACCTAAGCATGTGCATCAAAACTACCTCATCAAATTAAACAAATGCTCAAAGACCCTATATAATTGACCAAGTTTAAGTATGGGAGGAGTGTCATAAAATTCCTTTTGGGTAGACCAAAATCGTCAAGTAGGGGATGCTCCCAAGGATGGCCTTTCAAGGTTATGTAATAGATGATGAGGTGGAAATGGATTTAGACTTCATATGTCAATGAGTTTCATGACATACAAGGGCTCATATTATCTCATTTATGGGTGCCTTTGTAGAGGGTGTGTGGCACATTCGTTTGCGATGCACTTTTTCCAAGCCCATCTTATTTTTGTTCTTTCTTTTTATCTCTTCCTTTCTCTTTATATTTCTTTCATGTATTTATGAACAATTTGAAGGACACTATCTTGGCTTGGTGTCCAAATAACGATAGTGTCATTCAAAAATACCTCATGGAAATGGGAAGGATGGCTCGTGATGAGACCCCCTTTCTTTGTAATTGAGAACCACTACCCTGGCTTGCTGACCAAATTATGGTAATGTCATACCGCTAAATACCCATGATCATGATAGGTTGGCTCGTGATGAGACCTCCCATCCTCCAACTAACTCCTTAGTCATTCACAATCATTTTTTTTTGTAGGTCCCCCATTTCTTATAGAGAAGCGTTTCATTGATTTCTCGAGGATCCCTAGGAGAAGCATTTGGAAGGTCTATATTTAGGATTTATCTTTTTAGCCAACAACAATCCCTATGGCCTTCAACCCCTTCTTCCCATGAAATGAGGTACACGCCCTTTTTGGGTAACTAAATTCAAAGGGCCTAGAAGAAGACAATATGATGGAAGTGTAATGAGCAGAAGGTGGTAAGTATGGACGAGAATGGTACGATAACCCCTTAAGGGAGTGTAATGAGCGGAAGGTGGTAAGGTGAAACATGGTCAAAAGCATAATGTCAAAGCATGCATTCTATTATCAAAAGAAACTTAAATACATCATGTTTAAATTCGTTAAATATTAGGGTGATTACTTGCCACAATACCTGACTTGTACCAGATGGAGTAAGACCCATTTTCCTTCCAGAAGCTAGCTGGTGTGGTGGATGCGCTGACATTGGATCCAAAATGTGGTGATACAATGAGCTTTCGTATGTGTAATTCGACACTACTATTCATGTGGTCTCTTGACACTCCATCTCTGCAACCTGAGGGCCTCGAGACATCATCTCCTTAGTTATCCCACAAAATGGGGATAACATACTAAATATTCTCAAAATTTTTGAAATGCATAATTATTGATTTGGAAACTTTTTTAAGAAAACCTATTATACGTTCATGGAAAATGTTTATAATAAGTGAAAAAAATAAGTGTATGCATAACTATAATAATAGATTATGCTACACATTTTTTCTAATTTTCAATGAAAATATGAAAATTTGTGGCCTAAATTTGTTCAAAACAAATAAAATATAGCCAAATTGGTGAAATTCATCTAAAAAAAACATTGGATCAAAGCAATGAATGTAGCATTGAGCGCTACAAGAAATCTCCCAAAACATATTGATTCCTCAACAACCCTCAACATATGATCATTATAATATTTATAACCTATTGAGTAGTGCATTTACACTCCAAAAAGGATGATTTCTATGCCGAAAGATTCTCATCATTATGATGAATGATAGGATGGTGGGTTATGAGGGAAACCATGGTTAATTTTTCATTTTTAGTCATAAGAGACTTTGCTATGAAAAAAAACTCTTATTACAAATTCTTCTTTATCAACAAAATTTAAAATTCCTTACAAAAACTAAGCACAATACGTATAAAATATATATGAGTGGAAATATCAAATTTCGCATTGGCTTAAGTACATTGAAACCAAGAAATTATAAACAAAATCTCTTGCTAACATATCTTTTAGATGAATATTGCTTATAATTATCCTTTATATAAATAGATCACACATTGGTAAAATAAGAGATGAGTCATTATAGGAACAACATAAGCCATTTATATTAAAAATGAGATATACAAAGTATTAGGCTAAAAGCCTAGAATTATGAAAATTAAAAAATATTTCTAAATCACATCCCCAGACACAATACTTAAACTTAAAATGACTAATATATAATTATCTGAGTCTATTTAGGCATCACCCATTTCCTCATCTGGATAATTATGTAGAAATTATGCCTAGAGGCAGATGAACTAACACCTCCAACTCCTGCATTATTCTCCCCAGCTTGGCATCTGGGACATTTTAGAACATGAAGATAATGTTTAATCCCCATTAAATCATTCATAAGTATGTTCAGTTTGTTCTCAACCATGAGCTGAAAGTACACCATGGGTTGTTTGTTCCTTGCATGAGCTTTAAACTTTTATCCCTTGCTTTAGGAGCACTCTTAATTGAACGAGTAGGAACTTTATGAAATGTATCTACATACCCTTTTGAAATAACTGATACTGTAGGAACAACACATGCAAAATTTGTAACACTAGCAGTAGTTGCAGAAGTATTCCCAGTCTTCAAATTATTTTCCTTTCTCTGGTATTTTGATCCTTCCATTGCCATTAGATAGGTGTAATCCTCAGGATTCATGAGGCAAGATCATCCAGGCTTCCAAAATCAAGACCTATGGAGTAGACCTAGGGGGTCTCTCAAAGTTTACTAAGAGAGTTGGTTCCCTAATGAAATGTTATATTTCCCAAGTTTATGTGCATGTGTCTAGAAGAGTGAGATTGTTAGAAAGGATGAGTTTGGTTTTCTAATCATTGATGTAATTAGTTATGAGAAATTGGAATGTAATAGAGTTTTCCTAAATAGGATAGATATCGAAGAGAGTTGGAGTGATTTTAGGGTCGTTAGAGAGTATTGTCAACCTAAAGTATGGTTTAGGGACTTATTGAGAAATTTATGGATCTGAGCCAAGTTTTGGCTTCAGACCAGGGTTGATTATTTAAATTGAAACCCTGCAAGGCATTGTGTGGAAAGAAAACAAATGTAGATTAGGCCAAACAGAGGTTGGCCAAAATCATAGAAGATCGGGCCTAGAGTGAAGGTTAACCGAGTATAGAGGAAATTAGGATAGAGAAGGCTAAGGAATAACCTTATTTTAAATTCTATTTGAAATTAATAGAATTCCACTTTGTTTTAAGCATTATAGGAGTATTGTTTAGAGAACCCTTTGTTTATCATGTGATATAATTAAATCTCTATATATTGTGTGAAGACTACTAATTTGTGTGTTTGCAGGCAAAGTTACTGTAGAGTGCAGATAGCCAAGCTCAGGAGGGATAACGATTTTAAATCACTGCTTAAGAAGATGCACATAGTCAAATCTCAGGAGGGAATCATGTATAGTGAAACTGCAAGTGGGATCGAAATCTTCATAGAAATTCCAAATAACCCTATATAATTCTGAATAAACAAAGGAGGGATCATATCTGTTGATCATTCGACCAGAACGAGTTTGAGTCGTCGATCAGAGTCAAGCAAAGTCAACCAGGTGTCAGGTCATTGGGAGAAAAGGAACCAAGGAATTGGCACAGAGTCCCATAATTTCATAGACCGCCCAATCAACGCAAGACTAATTGTAACCGTTGATTACAACGAAAAAGAGAGATGTGCAAGGGAAAAATGTAGCCATCTATTGGGAAGATAAATCAATGACTAGCGGGTCATCGAAAGTATAAAAATATAGGGAATTTAAGTGTGGGCCAAAGGAAAGTGAATGAGAGTTGTGTTGTACAACTGAGAGGGGGGGGTGAATCAGTTGTTACTAAGCTTAAACAATTATGCTTCTTTTTAAAACTCTTTGCAGAAACACTGAATGATGATCACAATAATGTAGAGAAATAAACATAGGCACATTCATCATCAGTCACATATATGAGAAACACAGAGACATATATTTTCCGAGAAAACCCATGCAGGGTAAAAACCTCTTTTCTTTTATATGATAAGTAATGATTACATTCTTTACAGTATCATACATATGAGCACCAACTCATAATGAGGCTACAACCTCAGCTTTGCAAGTTGCAACTTGCTGAGAGCACCAACTCTCTGTTTTCTCTAGCACCAACTAGAAGGAAGCACCGAATCCCTGGTTTCTCTAGCACCAACTAGAAGGAAGCACCGACTCCCTGGTTTCTCTAGCACCAAATAGAAGGAAGCACCAAATCCCTGTGTTCAAGCACCCACTTAAACCTCTGAGGACAATAGTCCTCCCTAGCACCTCCCAACCACCCTGAAATATAAATCTTTGCTTCTGAAACTTATTACAGTGATATAATGTTCAACAGTGGCTTACCCGACTTATCACTGTTCTGCTGCATCTCGTTGCTCTTTCTGCCACACTGCCTTTCTGCACATATCACTTGCACTGTCTGGTCTTCTGCTTTTTATGCTCTGTGCGCCATCTCCATTCTCTGCATAGTTCCTCTTCTGTGCTATTCAGCTGCTGCACTCTGATCCTTCTTCACACCTGAATCACCTTTACAAGCAACAATCACACCAACCTCCAACAACAACAGCAAAAACAACAACCCCTTCTCTTCTCTGTACTGTGTATTTATAGCTTCTCTGCACCTTATGCATGCAATGTTCTCCATTCCTCTGCATGCTCCAACCGTGCCAATCTTCTCCATCTCTCGAGTGCTCTGCGTGATCTTCATCGTAACTCTTCAGCTTATCTGGCCGTTTTCCCAAGTGTCTTCTAGTCCTCTGGCTGAAACCATCAGTGGTTTCTGGAAGTTTCACTGTGGCATGCAACAATATCCCTGCGATCAATACTTGATCCAACGGTTCAGATCCAATCGATATTTCATATATCACGGTTTCGACACTCTTGGCGTTCATAGTTTTAGTCACCTACAAATCTCGATCCCCGAAACTCCGATGTGGAGCTTTTCCAGACTGACTCCTTCTCTTCCCGTGACCAAGGGCTATGACCACAGCCTTATGTCTCTCCATATTGCGATTCGTGAAACTCTGACATGGAGTTGAACCAACGGTCCAGATATGAGCTTGTTTCAATGGCCACGATTGGATCGTGATGTCGCACATCGTGAAATCAGGATTCTTGTTGTATTGAGTTCTTTCCATTTTGAATTCGAGATCCCCAAAACTCCGATATGGAGTTACATCTACGGTCCTGATCATTTCTTGATCTGACGGTCCAGATTCACTCGTGATTTCGCATATCGCGAAATCGGGATTCTCATTGCATTGTGTTCTTTGCCTCATGAATTCGCGATCCCTGAAACTTCGATACGAGCTGTGATCAACGGTCCTGATCAACACTTGATCTGACAACTCAGATCATTTCACGATTTCGCATATCGCGAAATCGACATTCTTGATGCAATGAGTTCTTTGCCTCTCAAATTCACGATCCGCAAAACTCCGATACAGACTTGAATCAACGGTCCATATGCGATCTTTAATCAACAGCTACGATTAAATCGTGAAATCGACATTCCTGATGTCAAGTGACTTTGTCATTTCAAAGTCCCGATCCCCAACGCCTCTCTATTGACCAAAATCAACAGTTCATATTTAATCTTAATCTGATGGCTCATATTACATTGCGATACGCATATCACGAAATCGACATTCCTGATGTCAAGTGACTTTGTCATTTCAAAGTCCCGATCCCCGATACTCTGCTGACGTCACACATGGTTTGACACGTGTTAAATACTACCACATGTCACTCTGATTCATGACTTATATGTGCCTGAAGTGTTGAATCTACCTGACACCTGTCATTACCTGGTTGTGCCGCGTGTCCCTAGCTGACGTGATCTGCTGTCGTGAGTTGGATCGACAGTCTAGATCACATGTTGATCTGACGGTTCAGGTTCAGTCGAGATTTCTTTCATCGCGATTTCAGGGTTTCTATTGTAATTGTTCACGGGACTCGTGAAACTTCGATTCCTGGTTCTCTGATGAAGCCTCCTGTCGAGCTTCTCCCGGTGGCGCCCGATCGCTACCATGCGTCCTTCCAAATGGACGGTCCCGATTATGTCGGGATATCGAGACTTTCAATGTCTCGGTTCTCACGACCTTGAGAACTCCGATCTCCTGATGGATGATATCCCGATGACAACTCCTTGTGTCGGGACTTCTCTTCTTGCTCTTGGGGCTTATCTCCCTCGCAGCTTCTGCAGATCTGATGGCTGTCGGCCTTTCAGGAAATTTGAATGGGATCCAATGGTCATTGGATCTCTATCTTCCTTCTCCTCTACAAACTCCTGTATCTTGAGCTTTGCTGCGCGCGTTTTCTTCAATGTTGTTCCTCCTGAGCTTTCATGTCTGAATCCCCAAGGGATTTTATCCTTCTTATCCTGACATCTCCACTTTTGTACTTTCCATCAATGACAAGCACACGCTACTTGTTAAACATTTTCCAACAATCTCCCCCTTTGGCATTGATGGCAACTACAACACCCAAATTCTTTTCTCCCCCTTTGACATCAATGTCAAAGAGGAGAAATGCTCCCCCTGAGCTATTGCAGTAAATGTAAGAGGCATTAGATAATCAAATAATACAAATCTCCCCCTAACATGATTGACTCTTTTAGGTGTGAAACGAAATGACACCCAGCTTCTGTCCGAGATATTCAAACAGTGTCTTGGCTAGGGGCTTAGTAAAGATGTTTGCAATTTATTCTGAAGTGGGAATGTAATGGACCTGAACAATCTGATTGGTGACCTGCTCTCTCAGAAAATGATATTTTATGGGAATATGTTTTGTCTTGGAGTGGAGGACATGATTTTTAGACACACTGATGGCACTTGTGTTATCACAATGAATTGGGATCGGTGTAGTATATTTTACCTCTAAGTCTGCAAGTGTCTGAATCATCCATAATACCTGTGTGCAACAGGTAGCAACAATAATGCACTCTGCCTCTGTGGTTGATAAAGAAATGGAACCTTTCTTTTTACTAAGCCAGACTACTAAGGAGTTACCCAAGAAGAATGCTCCTCCACTGGTGCTTTTTCTTTCATCAACACAGTTTGCCCAATCTGCATCTGAATAAGCAGTCAATTGAAGACTTTGATTTCTGGGATACCACAGACCATAAGTCATTGTTTCTT
>ML783879.1:469490-488572 GCA_009831015.1 Picea engelmannii | reverse complement strand
GCTTCTTTTTAAAACTCTTTGCAGAAACACTGAATGATGATCACAATAATGCAGATAAATAAACACAAGCACATTCAACATCAGTCACATATATGAGAAACATAGAGACAAATATTTTCCGAGGAAACCCATGCAGGGTAAAAACCTCTTTTCTTTTATATGATAAGTAATGATTACATTCTTACAGTATCATACATATGAGCACCAACTCATAATGAGGCTACAACCTCAGCTTTGCAAGCTGCAACTTGCTGAGAGCACCAACTCTCTGTTTTCTCTAGCACCAACTAGAAGGAAGCACCGACTCCCTGGTTTCTCTAGAACCAACTAGAAGGAAGAACCAAATCCTTGTGTTCAAGCACCCACTTGAACCTCTAAGGACAACAGTCCTCCCTAGCACCTCCCAACCACCCTGAAATATAAATCTTTGCTTCTGAAACTTATTACAGTGATATAATGTTCAACAGTGGCTTACCCGACTTATCACTGTTCTGCTGCATCTCATTGCTCTTTCTGCCACACTGCCTTTCTGCACATATCACTTGCCCTGTCTGGTCTTCTGCTTTTTATGCTCTGTGCGCCATCTCCATTCTCTACACAGTTCCTCTTTTGTGCTATTCAACTGCTGCACTCTGATCCTTCTTCACACTTGAATCACCTTTACAAGAAACAATCACACCAACCTCCAACAAAAACAACAACAACAAAAACCCCTTCTCTTCTCTGTATTGTGTATTTATAGCTTCTGTGCACCTTGTGCATGCAATTCTCTCCATTCCTCTGCATGCTCCAACCGTCCCAATCTTCTCCATCTCTCGAGTGCTCTGCGTGATCTTCATCGTAACTCTTCAGCTTCTCTGGTCGTTTTCCCAAGTGTCTTCTAGTCCTCTGGCTGAAACCATCAGTTGTTTCTGGAAGTTTCACTGTTGCATGCAACAGTAGCCCTGTGATCAATACTTGATCCAACGGTTCAGATCCAATTGAGATTTCATATATCGCGATTTCGGCACTCTTGGCGTTCATAGTTTTAGTCACTTACAAATCCCGATCCCCAAAACTCCGATGTGGAGCTTATCTAGACTGACTCCTTCTCTTCTTGTGACCAAGGGCTATGACCACAGCCTTATGTCTCTCCATATTGTTATTCGTGAAACTCCGACACGGAGTTGAACCAACGGTCCAGATATGAGCTTGTTTCAACGACCACGATTGGATCGTGATGTCGCACATCGCGAAATCGAGATTCTTGTTGTATTGAGTTCTTTCCATTTTGAATTCGCAATCCCCGAAACTCTGATATGGAGTTACATCTATGGTCCTGATCATTTCTGGATATGACGGTCCAAATTCACTCGCGATTTCGCATATCGCGAAATTGGGATTCTCGTTGCATTGTGTTCTTTGCCTCATGAATTCTTGATCCCCAAAACTCCGATACGGGCTGTGATCAATGGTCCTGATCAACACTTGATCTGACGACTTAGATCATTTCACGATTTCGCATATCACAAAATCGACATTCTTGATGCAATGAGTTCTTTGTCTCTCGAATTCACGATCCACGAAACTCTGATACAGACTTGAATCAACGGTCCAGATGCGATCTTTAATCAACGACTGTGATTAAATTGCGAAATTGCTCATCGCGAAATCGACATTCCTGATGTCAAGTGACTTTGTCATTTCAAAGTCCCGATCCCCGACGCCTCTCTATTGACCAGAATCAACGGTTCAGATTTAACCTTAATTTGACCGCTCAGATTACATCGCGATATCGCATATCGCGAAATCGGTGTTCCTGATGTCAAGTGACTTTGTCATTTCAAAGTCCCGATCCTCGATACTCTACTGACATCACATGTGGTTTGACACATGTTAAATACTGCCACATGTCACTCTAATTCGTGACTTACATGTGCCTGAAGTGTTGAATCTGCCTGACACCTGTCATTACCTGGTTGTGCCACGTGTCCCTAGTTGACGTGGTCTGCTGTTGTGAGTTGGATCGACGGTCTAGATCACATGTTGATCTGACGGTTCAGGTTTAGTCGGGATTTCTTTCATCGTGATTTCGGGGTTTCTGTTGTAATTGTTCATGGGACTCGTGAAACTCCGATTCCCGATTCTCCGATGAAGCCTCCTGTCGAGCTTCTGCCGGTGGCGCCTGATCGCTGCCACGCGTCCTTCTAAATGGACGGTCCCGATTATGTCGGGATATCGAGACTTTCAATGTCCCGGTTCTCATGACCTTGAGAACTCTGATCTCTCGATGGATGATATCCCAATGACAACTCCTCGTGTCGAGACTTCTCTTCTTGCTCCCGGGGCTTATCTCCCTCGCAGCTTCTGCAGATCTGATGGCTGTCGACCTTTCGGGAAATTTGAATGGGATCCAACGGTCACTGGTTCTCTGTCTTCCTTCTCCTCTTCAAACTCCTGTATCTTGAGCTTTTCTGCGCGCGTTTTCTTCAATGATGTTCCTCCTAAGCTTTCACGTCCGAATCGCCAAGGGATTTTATCCTTCTTATCTTGCCATATCCACTGTTGTACTTGCCATCAATGACAAGCATACGCTACTTGTTAAAAATTTGCCAACAAGTTTTCCATTTCAACGATTGATTAAGTTAGGACCTTCGATTGCATAAAGCACATGAGTTCAATATTTTTCAGAGTTGCGGGGGTCGAATATCTTACCGTCTGTCGAGGATTTAGATCAATAGTGGAGGATAAAGAGTGAAAATCAAGTTATGTGGATGTTAACTACCAGGATCCAATGTTCTTTGATCTTGACCATCAACTAATATGGATACATGTATGCATAGGATATAAACATGCAATGAGGAAGGAGTTAGCAAGCAGACTTGTTGGAGCACGTGGGCCATCGATCTAAGCGTTTGATTCAACGAGATCGTTGATTGTCCAGGGTTTTAAGTTGAAAGTTGAGTGCCCATCGGGTTATCTCTTGGACATAACCTTTGGTTGTATGGTAGAAAGGACATTCATAGTGGAGACTAACACAAAGGAGATGGCACTAAAGGCATAATCCCACAGTTACATATTATGGTAATATCTATTTATTGCATGGGGAACAAGGTAAGACCTTGGAGTATTTTTGAGTTCTCTTTTGATTGGGTTATGGTCATGACCATGGTCTCGTGCAGAAGGAATAAAAAAGGCCAAGTACTAAGAGCCTTACCACCATTAAATTGTTGCATACAGAGTATTCAAGTGAATGGGTGAGTTGATCCATAATTGTGATCAACTCATGGGAATGAAGTTTGGTAAGATTTGGGTTGAGAGAGAGTTAGTTTCTTGAGACTAACCTTGTAGGATAGATCCTTGGATGTCATCTTTGAAGGATTATAGAGCAACCTGAAATTGGAAATCTTCCTAACTATGGGTAAATGAAGATACTAGGCAGTGTATTTTCATCAAGTGGTATCAGAGCTTGTAACACTCTTTGAATTAGAATGACATTGTGGATTGTTAAATTACGGAGGTTAAGCTTTTAATAGGATAAGAACACAAAATTTCTTTGAAGATATTGAATATTGTGCAAGTAGGTAAATGCATGAGGATTGCAGAGTTACATAGTCAACATAGGTGAAGCTGAGTTGCATGCCAACATAGTGTAGATATGAAGTTAATTGTTCTAGCCAGAGGAAGTCTGAGGAATGAGATCCTAGAGAATTCTCTTAGGTATAATTTATAAAATTGGTTTTTGGTCTAAATTGTATTGTTATTGAATATTATACCAGCATGGCACAATATGGAAGTGGAGTTTTTGGCATAGACAACAAGGTAAATTGATGAAAGAGGAGAACAACATAGGTTCTTAGAGAAAGAGAGGTCATTAGTTGAAGAAGCAACAACTTGACAGCTTGAAAGTTGAGGAGCAAGAGTTCTCAAGAAGGGGTTCTACTACAAATAACCTAGAGGATCCCAAGAAGATGACTTGGTATTGGTAACAAGAAGGAGACTTGTTACCGAGAGATGGAGGAGGCTTGTTGCATATCACATGTGGGAAAGGAGAGTCCACAGGAGGAAGATAATATGACTACTGATAGTCATGAGAGGAGCAACAACAAAAGGAAAAAGGATGCCAAGGCATACGAAAGACTGAAGATAATTCAAGAATACTTTGACATAGAAATGGCTGAGTTGAAAGAAAATCTCAGTATGATAGAGAAGTTGCTAGATGAATGTAAGAAAGACCAATGGTATGGTTGGACCATGAAGAAGAATAAGGTAAAATGGAAATGATTGCATACAAGGTTGAGGTAGAGTATGTATGCCAAGAGAGAACTTAGAGTAACTGAGTATGCGATGCATGTTATCTATTGTGAACCTCAGAAAGGAGTGTTGGCAACCCGACATATTTTTAAACTTTTTATATCAAATAATAATCTATGTAGATGCCTAACTGGGGTCGTACATTTTTCTATTCTTCATAAGCAATTTTTGAAATGACAAATGTAAGTTTTCGGTTATTCCTAGTGTTTTTGTTTTCATGCTTCTTTCATGACTGAAAGCATGAAAACGAAGCATTAAAACTTATGATTGTATTAACGCTCTATTTAAAAGTTTATGAAAGGCAAATAGCTCCATAGTTTTTTGTTAACAAAGTCTTTGTTCCTTGCTATGAAGTTCATTCTCTTTGTTTCGACTCATCGAATGTGAAGCATGCTTATGGATTGTTATTTGAATCAACAAAGGTCAATTCAATTTAAGCATCGATATATTTTTGTGTGGTTCTTGATCATACGTTCCCTTGTCACTATACTTTGGTTTATAAAATTTTCCTCTCCCAAACTTTAGAACCTAACCCACCTTGTTGCACAATCATTTTTATTTTAATGCACCTGGTCGTGGCCTGTACTATGTAGGAGGTGGAAGTCCTACTACAGTGAGCCCATCATTTCTAAGCTCAGTCTTGGGTTTTGCAACACTCCTCACATTCATTTCAATCAACGCCTATATTTTTGTTGAGGGTTTTTTGTTCATACGTCATAGATTGTTGATGAGTTTCGGGTCTAGAGTTTAGTTTTGGTCTACTCTTAGAAACCCTCTATACTCACTGTCTTTGCATGATTGCTTGTCGAATTTCCCATGGCCCTGGTTGTTATGATTGAACACAATGTCTCTCAGACCTTGCTCCTGTGAGATGATGCAAGGGAGGATCTCGAGGGTCAAGGCTGACATGTTTTCCTTGAGAGATTCCAAGGTTTTAACCTGCAAACTGCTAAGGAATTCGCCCTCTCATTTGACGGATGTCGAGCCAAGGTTGGGGACATTCAACTTGAAGTTACATAATATTTTTTAGGTCAAGCAACAGGTGTTTCTGCAAGTGGGAAGAAGTGGTTCAAAAATGCTAAGGTCGAGGAGGTTCCATGGAATCTTTTCTTTATATCTCGAAAGATCAATTGCTATGATAAAGGTATGCCAATGTCCCTGTTAAAAACCCAATGGCATGGTTTTCTTGCAGTGTTGAAACAATTCATGACGTGTGAAGACCGTTTTGGTTTCATTTTTCTATATCACCTACGTTTGCTCATGAATTTCATTGGGTTTCCATTAAACATGCCTTATTACCTGTGGAGAAGCCTGTATAAAATGGAAAAAAGGTATAAGAAGCAACGTTTGGATTCAAGCCTGTTCCACTACGGTTTGATAAAAATAATGCTTGTACATCAATTGAAGTTACAGAACGATGATTGGGACGCCTTCCTAACCCGAAATGGATTTGCTAACTCCAATACTGTAGAAGTTGACAAGCCCATGATTGAGGAAACCATAGTTTCTCCCGGAACATTCCCATCATTTACACAGGCCTGTGTTACGACCACCCATAGTAAGCCTATACCCGACCCAAAGGTTGTTGGGCAGACCCATGAACAATATGCACAGCTTAACGCCTTTGCCAAAGATGCAAATAGACCTGTAGGCAAGCCATCTAGAGGTGATATTGATTTAAGTTTTAAAAAACAAAAGGGCAGGTAGGTTGATTTCAAGGAAGCTACGAAATAAATAAAACCCTCATGTGAGCTCGATCAACATGATCAAGATCCATGAGAGCTCAAATTTCGAGATTGATAGGTATCTGGCCAAAGAAGACCCTCCTTCCTTCCAAACAGATCTCAATCAATCTTACAATTTCGTGGATAATCTGTTGCCTTGTCTGAAGCACAATGAAGGGTTTCTAGGAATTAAGTTTGGTAAAAAATCTACAGGCCACATTGGGGATGTTCTGGTACACAACCGTGGATATTCCCAATCAACCATCACACAGTCACAATGTGAAACTTATCTGTTCTGGATTGACAAGTATTACACCGATATACCCATTTTACAGTCACAAATCAAAGCCCTTACTGATCAGGTCGACCCCTTAACAAATGAAAATCGTAAGCTCAAGTCTATTATTAAGGGACAAGGAAAACGCTTGAAAACAACAATGAACATCATATTAAAAAATGTCGAGACTGCAACGATAGTGATAAATTCTGAAATCATGTGAAACGATTTGATTTTACAGTTAAAGGTAAGATTTCTTTTATCTTAAAATAGTGTTATATTTTGTTCATTGAATAAATTAGATTTCACTATTGAAATAGACTAGCTACATAATCAACAGATTCTATAGCCAGTCTATTCTAATTCGAAATTTGGAAATTATTTGTTAAATGTATATCTGAAATCTCTTTATTTTATCTTTTCTTTTAGGATATTTGGGAGTCTATGGTGACCAAGTGATCTGAAACATTTTTTGGGATTGTTAGCCATATCTATGGTCCATTTTTGTATAAACAGGAATAAACTTTTTTTAGCTTTTAAAGATTTAGTGTGATCTGGGGTGGTTATATTCCCCCTCTATTTTTTTAATCAATAGATGATTGTATCTTATCTCATAATATAAGACAATTACCTTTCCGAGCCCTTTAAAAACTCATATTTTTGTAAAGGAATCATCTTGGCCTGGGGCTAAAGGTGGACAATTTATTCATGAATTAAGACGAAACATATGTTTACATTTATGCTTTAGCTCTCTGTAAATGTTGTTTTCGTTTATGGTTTGTTTATCCTGATAATTAAATAATTGTTGATAGCTTTTGTCTTCACAAATTATTATGTCATTAGGATAATATCTTTTAATATTATCCACATTTTGATGCTTCAGATATTAAAAATAGTGATCACTCGTTCAATCTAAATGACAAGGTTTTTCTTTAATTTTGTTGAATGATTAAAAGCAGGTTGTTACAGTTAGATTTATCTTACGTGTAATTGCTTGCAATCACAAATATCACAACTATTATTTGTGTCTTATCATTCTGTCATCAAAATCCAACAATCAATATACTGTTTTGCATTTATTCCAAACTTTTTCAAGGTTCACTGCAGGTTTATCTCTTGGACAGGCTGGCTGGACATTCTATAATCATACAGATGATTGGATGTATGTCAATTAACTCATTAATAGGTTAGTTTATTTCTATTCATTGTTTGTTTGTTTTTTGAAACTCTTATATGCGATCTGGCTTTGACCGTCTACATATTCCTGTTTCATAATATATTTTTGATTTAATCTTATAGATAAATAAAGATAAAAAAAAATAGTTTTTTTGCTTTCTTTATCTACTTTTGTTAAAAGATCCACCTTTTCGTAGATTTTTGTGAGTTTAGATTAAAATTCGCAACTTGTACATCATGCACATAAATTAGATAAACAAATCTGTTGTGTAAATATGATTTAAAATAGTTATATAGATACGTATGTACATATATACGTTAAGTAGTTATTTAAATAGTTAACTCTTTTTCTTTTTGTTTCTTTTAGGACTTTTAGATTGGCCAACGAAGCCATTAAACCCGTTAGAGCGAGTCATACCAAACAGATTGGGTTATTTAGACAACCCCAGACCAGACTCGTTCTTCCAATTGACGGACGATCATTTTTGCTCGTCAACAAATGGCCTTAGAAGGAGGGCCTGGACACTATTGATGGCACGTGGAGGTCACAAGACTCCTCCCCCACACACCCGCTCCCCTATAGTAACAAGAAGTCATTCTGACGACAATATTACCTCTCAAACAACAACCACCTCAAACGAAAATCCACAGATTACCTTTGAACCAGTAACACCAAACCCCCCAGGGTCTGACGTACAAGAAATTGTTCGTCAATCACTTCTAAGGACACATGGTTCTTTGGACCATATTAGACAACCAGGTCGGTCGCTGAATTAACTGTTAGATTTTTCTGATATTAGAGAGCAACTTGAAGGCACTAGTCTTATCCTAAATCTTACAGATCCAGATCACATCCCCACTCCTGCAGCCGGAGGATCTGGTATCCCACCATCACCACCGCCTTCATCTCCTTCCTCTTCAGGAGAGGAGTCATCGGATGAAGACAGTTCTTCATCTTAGCCTTCGACACCACCCACGCCTATGGAAAATCCAAACAATCCCGCCAGACCTTGGCTTGATCAAGATGCTGTGGCCATACCTGGACCCCAACATCCTTTGCCTAAACATCCGAAGAAATGGCTCCCTAAATTCGATCCATATTCCAAGCAAATCGCTGAGGATCACATTACAAAATTCATGCTAGCCATTAGAATCCGAAGAGTAGAACATAAAGACGTAGTATGTAGACTTTTTCCGTACACATTTGAAGGCAATGCCTCTACTTGGTATTTTTTACAACAACCCCACACCATTGTATCTTGGGATAGATTCAAATCTTGTTTCTTTGAGAAATTCGGAGATGACAAATCTCCCGAAGTCTTAGTCATGGAACTCTCCAGTTTAAAGATGAACCCCAAGGAAAAAATAAAAGACTTTAATCAAGGGTTTCTAACATTAGAGAATTGAATCCCCACTGATTCAATGCCTGTTGAAAATATTATCATCGCATACTACACCAAAGCCTTACACCAGAACATAACAATCTGGGTAAAAAGGTCTAAGAAGGCAACATTATTGGAAGCCTTCGAGGAGGCAAGCCAAATTGAGAAAGATATTCTAAGCCTAAAGGACAATATTAGTAATGAGGCAGAAATTACCCCATCTTCTAGGAAGAAAATATAAATTCTTCCTAGACCTCCCCAAACCAAAACTCAATCAAAGAGTTCAGATCTTGAAATTTTACATAAGGTTGTTTAGAAATTGTCAAATCAAGTTGTAGATTTAAGGAGATCAACTGAAGAAGCTTCTTCAAGCAAAGGGTCTTACAAACCCCCTTTTAGAAATCCTTTTCCCACAAACCGACCCAACTTAAATTCTGAAAGACTTAATCTAGAAAGTCTATAGTATGCTATCCAAACAATCCTGGAAGCACATGATAAATTAGTTCCCCCCGAGATTTCTGAAGACATGGTTGAACAAGAAACAGTGGAAGAGGAAAAATCCTCTCCCAACATCTTCGGGCATTTTTCGGATAGTATATTTTAAGCCAATTTTGAAACGGTGCATCCTTACAATACCAGAAGAAAAACACAGAATAAATCCTCTTCTGAAATTGGAACTAATGCGCCCCAAAAATAGTTTAAACAAACTGAAAATAAATAGAATTCGGTAACTCCAAGTTTAGAATACGATTTGATTGAAGACCTTAAGAAACTTAGAGCTAATATTTCTGTTTATGAATTATTGAAATTTCCTTTTCTTCTGCAAAAGATGCTTCAGAACATTGCAAAAAACAACAAAAACAACAATTTGAACAATAACAAATTTGCAGAAACAACCCTAAAACACCTCAAAAGGTCCCTGTTAAAACGACACTAGAACCCTTTGATAAAAGAGACATTTCTATAAAAAGTGTAACAATTGTAGATAAAATAATTCCAGGGACTGCGACTAAAAACCAACAAAGTTCTGTTGTTAATACTCGTAGAAATATCCCACCTTTTTTGTTGACCTTTGAAATTTTCAATAGGAATGTACATATTGTATGGTAGATTCTGGCGCATCGTCAAATGTAATGCCTTGGTCTGTATGCCAAAAAATCAATGCCGAAGTTCAACCTTCTAGTCTGAAAATTATTCAGCTTGATCGGACTAGTGTTAAGGTAATAGGTGAATTAAAAAATGTCCTTATCAGATTATCATCTAATCCTAAAGTCCACCAGATTATTGATATTATTGTCGTTGACATCCTTGAAGTATATGGCTTATTTTTAAGTAGGGATTGGTTCGAACAACTGCATGGTTACTTTGCGACAGACTGGTCTCATTTATGGCTGCTAGAAAATTTAAAGCCTAACAGAATCAAGATCAATTGTGAGCATTACCTCAAGCTTACGGTAATTGATTTAAATGAAGTTAATGAACCATTTACTGCTTCCACTAATTCACTTGAAATGCAGGGAATAAATACATTTTTCAGTAACTTCATGGCTTAAACTTATACCATTTCTAAACCAGAACAACAATTGGAACTCATGACATGCACACAGTCAACAATTCTCCCTAAGGTGTCACATACAGCCGATGAGAATCACATCTGGTCTCTCTACTTCGATGGATCCAAATCTAAAGAAGGAGCCAGTGCAGGATGTGTGCTCATTGACCCAAGAGGTAACAAAACTTTGATCGCTTGCCGATTATAATTTGAATGCACAAACAATACAGCTGAATATGAGGCACTTCTGCAAGGTCTCAGAATGGTACCAGACTTTAAAATACATGATTTAATGGTATTCGACGATTCATAAATTGTGGTCAAATAGGTAAGAAATTCCATTCATTGCCTATCTCCACACCTGAAAAGTTATCAAGCTGAGGTATGGAATTTAATGCATAAATTTTCTGCATTTAACATTAATTCCATTCCAAGATTAAATAATTCTAAGGTTGACTTGTTGGCTAATGTTGCTTCTAATTTTTTTCCCACATAAGGCTTTTCTCCAAACGCATTTTCCGTTGAGTTGTTGTTCAGACCATCCATCCCAGACAACATCACTAATTGGAGAGTGTTCGATGATGATCAACAGAGCATCAGTTTCCTGCACTTGGAAAATACTTTCCAAGGTGTGGTTATCGATGAAGGCACCCATGACGAAGACCTCCGCAATTTTACGGTAATATCAGACCCAAATTCTTTGGAATCAACATCAAATCTGGTAAATTCTATCCCAAAATCTGTGGTAAGATTAGAAAAGTTTTATGATTTGCATGATAAATTCAGGAAATCAGTAAATTGTAAAACAAACAGTTCTTCCTTGACCCATGAAAAAGTGAATCTAGGAACTAAAGATAATCCACAATGCATCAATTTGGGAATGAGATGTTCTGAGCATGAGAAGTCAACCTTTATTAAGTTGTTTAAGGAATTTAAGGATGTCTTTGCTTGGACATATGATGATCTAAAAACATTTGATCCTAACGTTATACAACACATCATTCCCGTGAAACCCCAGACTCAACCTTTTCAACAGAAGTTGAGAAAGATGCACCCAAAACTTGAACCAATGGTCAAGAAGGAACTAAACAAACTATTGAATGCAAATATAATCTTCCTGGTGAGACATACATAGTGGGTCTCTAACCTTGTCCCTGTGAGGAAGAAACGTGGCGAAATCTGACTATGTGTCAATTTCCAAAATTTAAACCGAGCATCTGATAAAGAAAACTACCGTATTCCTCTGATGGAACAAATTCTCCAGCAGGTATCCAGTTCTGAAATATTGTCACTACTAGACGGTTTTTCAGGGTATAACCAAGTCCCCATGTCTCCTCCAGACCAGCTGAAAACCACTTTTCGTACTCCATGGGGTACCTATGCTTATAGAAAGATGCCCTTTGGGATTATAAATGCTGATGCCACTTTCCAGAGAGCGATGGATGTCACTTTTCACGGTCTAATCAATCAATCTGTAGTAGTCTATTTATATGATGTCATTGTTTTCTCAAAGAATAAGGGAGATCATTTAGCTCATCTGAGATATATTCTACAACGATGTCGTAAGTATGACATCTCTCTAAATCCTAAAAAAACAGTCTTTGCAGTGGAACAAGGAAAGATACTCGGATTCATAGTATCCAATGAAGGGATATTCATTAACTCCAAGAGGACTCAAGTCATTTCAAAACTTCCTCCCCCCTCTTCCAAAAAGTCTATGCAATCCTTTTTAGGTCAGATAAATTTTGTTAGAAGGTTCGTCCCGAGTTTTTCGGAAATGGTTAGGCCATTACAAAACTTAATAAAAAATGATGTGCAATACCATTGGGGACCTCAAGAAAGTCAAGCTTTTGACTCAATTAAAAAATCCATAGTGGAGGCTCCATCCCTAATGAGCCTTGACTTTTCGCGATATTTCACTCTTTACACGTTTGCCTCCGATCGATCTTATGCTGCTGTGCTAACCCAAAGGAATGCTGAAAACAACAAAGTTCCTATTGGCTTTATGAGCTCAGACTTTAAGGGAGCAGAGCTTAATTATCCAGCTATAGATCAACAGGATTACGTTGTTTTTAAAGAGGCAAAACATTTTCGATTTTATCGACTAAAATCTAGAACGAAAGTCTTTGTTCCTTACCCCGTTGTGAGAAATTTGTTAGTACAGAAAGAACTAGGTGAGAAATGAGCAAACTGGGTCACATCCTTAAAAGAATATGACCTCGAGATCACTCCAACACAAATTGTTAGAGGCCAAGGTCTATGTAAATTAGTTACTGATTCAGTTATAGAATAACAGAATCAAACCGATATGTTAATAGAAGATCAACATAATCAAAATCAAATTTGCTGTGTACAAAATCCTACAAGTCATTGGTATGATGACATTAAGTTTTATCTAACACACAGTTCAGCTCCTTGTCACCTTGAACCAAAAAAGAGGAGAGCATTGAGATTAAAATCTGCACCTTTCCAACTGGTGAATGGTATATTGTTTCACAAAAATTTTGATGGAATTCTTATGCATTGTCTAGCAAGAGATGAAGTAGATAAAGTCTTATTAGAATTACATTGAGGAGAAGTTGATGGGAATTTCGGTGGAGACACTACTACCCACAAAGTATTAAGGGTGGGGTATTACTGGCCCACTCTTTTCAAATATGCCATGCATTATGATGCAAATGCATAATCTGTCAAAAGGCTTCTGGATGAGTATAGAAGGAAGCATTCCTGCTGCAACCTATCTCAGTGGATTTCCCTTTTCAACAATGGGGTCTTGACATCATTGGCCCAATTAACCCCACTTCCTCGTAGCAGCATAAATACATCATTACAACGACAGATTATTTCACCAGATGGTTCGAGGCTGCACCATTAAAAGTGGTAAACACCAGTCAGGTAATATATTTCCTTAATTCAAACATGATCACTCGTTTTGGTATTCCTGAATGTCTAGTGTTCGATAATGCTTCCTATTTTTCATCTCTAGACATGAGTGCCTTTTCTTTAGAAAAGGGATAAAACTAAAGTATTCTGCCAGCTATTACCCCCAAGGAAATGGTTTGGCAGAATCAAAAAACAAAAACCTGATCAAGATCATCAAGAGGACGGTCTTCGAAAACCACAAAAACTGTCATAATGCACTTTTCAATGTAATCTAGGCTGATAGGGTAACTCCAAAAATTGCTGTTGGTAATTCCCCCTTCTTCCTCGTTTACGGTAGGGAAGCAATTCTTCCATTGCATGTTCTCCTTCCATCTCTGCAGTTATCGCAGAAGGTTCAGGAAGAAGACTGTCCTCCTTTGGAAAGTCGGATTAATGATTTGCTAAAGTTAGAAGAGGTAAGGACTCAAGAAAAACAAAAACTGGATCAACATCAACTTATTGTCAAAAGCTAGTTCGATTTGAATTCTTCCTCAGACAACAATTTTGAGGTAGGTGATCTTGTCCTCAAGTGGGACAAACCTCATGAGGGGAAAGGCGAGCATAGTAAGTTCCAAAACCTGTGGTTGGGACCATTCTTAATCGCTGAAAAACTAGGTCCCAGTTCTTTTCGCCTGCAGAATTTAGAGGGACAACCAGACACCTTCTCGGTGAATGACCAATCTCTCAAAAGGTATTTCACCTGACAACTCTCAGATACACCTTTTGTACATATTTTTTTGTTTTGTTTTCTTTTGCTTTTCGTTTTTCCAGTTTGTTTTTATTTTTATTTTTGTTTACTGATATTTTGAGTCAAACTTGCCTGTATTACAGTTTAGTTCAGGAGACAAGAACATAATGCTTCATCTTGAAACAACTGTCAAGGACTTCCAGAGCATCAATTGCTGTGTTTTTCTAAAAACGTAGACTATTTAAAGGTGATATTTTGTTTGAGAATTGATTTCTCGGTTTCGATTTGCATGTGAGAGTAATCACAACTATCTTTAAAAAAATCTTTACGCTATCCCTGCTCTTAAGAAAATAAACTCGACGATGCCTCCCTGTCCTCGAAAATTAGTTTTATTAATAAACTATTTTCAGATCTTGATGAAGGTTAGCAAGAAAAAATTAAAGGCCTGGAAAATATTAAGTTGTGTAAAAACTGGAATTTTCAGCGTCACCCTGCTCTGCTGAGTGTCTTTAAAACTATATCAGATTATGAATAATTTCTCAAAGAGTTGTGGGAAGTGTTTGTAAACCCGCCGGGACATTAAACAGGTCTGTTGGCAGCGGGTAAATGCATGAATGATTCCAAGACAACTTCACCGGGGTACTGAACAGGCCCGCTAGCAGCGAAGCGATGTCAGGTTAAAGAAAATTCTCAGATATAAATTTTTATTTTGGCCATAAGCATCCTTCATTTTGATTTGATATTTCTTGGACAGGATAGAGGCGTCAAAGTGGGTTAATTGACATTCCTATCAAGGCTATGGATGCCTAATGGTAGCAATGGCCCTGTCAACATTATTGGAGCTATTAACTCAAACATCGTGGCTTTCATTTGTTAAGTCTGTTACCAGATTTCATTCTTCTTAACGAAAGATATCTTAAGCTGGACCACGCCATGATTATTAAATATGCTCAAATGACTTTTCAGTTGTTCTTTGATTTGAAATCATTCAAACATTTCTAACCTGAATTCGTCAGTAATGCAGAGATAACTGCTTCTCTCAGCAAGTCGCCATTGTTGGCAGCCTGACATATTTTTAAACTTTTTATATCAAATAATAATCTATGTAGCTTATTAACTGGGGTCGTACATTTTTCTGTTCTTCATAAGCAATTTTTGAAACGACAAATGTAAGTTTTCAGTTATTCCTAGTGTTTTTGTTTCCATGCTTCTTTCATGACTGAAAGCATGAAAACGAAGCATTAAAACTTATGACTGTATTACCACTCTATTTAAAAGTTTATGAAAGGCAAATGGCTCCATAGTTTTTTGTTAACAAAGTCTTTGTTCCTTGCTATGAAGTTCATTCTCTTTGTTTCGACTCCTCGAATGTGAAGCATGCTTATGGATTGTTATTTGAATCAACAAAGGTCAATTCAATTTAAGCATCGATATATTTTTGTGTGGTTATTGATCATATGTTCCCTTGTCACTATACTTTGGTTTATAAAACTTCCCTCTCCCAAACTTTAGAACCTAACCCACCTTGTTGCACAATCATTTTTATTTTAATGCACCTGGTCGTGGCCTGTACTATGTAGGAGGTGGAAGTCCTACTACAGTGAGCCCATCATTTCGAAGCTCAGTCTTGGGTTTTGCAACACTCCTCGCATTCATTTCAATCAACGCCTATCTTTTTGTTGAGGGTTTTTTGTTCATATGCCATAGATTGTTGATGAGTTTCGGGTCTGGAGTTTAGTTTTGGTCTACTCTTAGAAACCCTCTATACTCACTGTGTTTGCATGATTTCTTGTTGAATTTCCCATGGCCCCGGTTGTTAGGATTGAACCCAGTGGATCTCAGACCTTGCTCCTATGCGATGATGCAAGGGAGGATCTCGAGGGTCAAGGCTGACTTGTTTTCCTTGAGAGATTCCACGGTTTTAACCTGCAAACTGCTTAGGAATTCGCCCTCTCATTTGATGGATGTCAAGCCAAGGTTGGGGACATTCAACTTGAAGTTACATAAGATTTTTTAGGTCAAGCAACATGTCTTTCTGCGAGTGGGCATAAGTGGTTCAAAAATGCTAAGGTTGAGGAGGTTCCGTGGAGTCTTTTCTTTACATCTTGAAAGATCAATTGATATGATAAAGGTATGCTAGTGTCCCTGTTAAAATTCTGATGGCATGGTTTGCTTGCAGTGTTGAAACAATTCGTGACGTGTGAAGGCTGTTTTGGTTTCGTTTTTCTATATCACCTACGTTTGCTCATGAATTTCATTGGGTTTCCATTAAACATGCCTTATTACCCGTGGAGAAGCCTGTATAAAATGACAAAAAGGTATAAGAAGCAATGTTTGGATTCAAGCTTGTTCCACCATGGTTTGATAAACATAATGCTTGTACATTAATTGAAGTTACATACGATGACTGGGACGCCTTCCTAACCCGAAATGGATTTGCTAACTCCAATACTGTAGAAGTTGACAAGCCCGTGATTGAGGAAACCATAGTTTCTCCTGGAGCATTCCCTTCATCTACACAGGTCTATGTTATGACCACCCACAATAAGCCTATACTTGACCCAAAATTCGTTGGGCAGACTCATGAACAAGATGCACAACTGAACGCCTCCGCCAAAGATGAAAAAATACCTGTAGGCAAGCCATCTAGAGGTGATATCAATTTAAGTTTTAAAAAACAAAAGGGCAGGTAGGTTGATTTTAAGGAAGATACGAAATAAATCAAACCCTCATGTGAGTTTGATCAACACGATCGAGATCCATGAGAGTGTTGGAAAATGTTTAACAGATAGCGTATGCTTTTCATTGATGGCAAGTACAACAGTGAATATGGTAGGATCAGAATGTGCATCGATGGACAAACAGGAACAACGTAGGCTCAGGAGGAATTAGTGCAAAGTTGAAATTATTCCAAGTAAGAAGGATGTGTAAACTTGGAGGAGAAGCGTCGCTGATCATTGGATCCCATCCAAAATTCCCGACAGCATGAGGGCCGTCAGATCTGAATAAAAACAAGAAGAGCGCATGCTGAAGAGAAGGATAGATATTAGGCGTTAGATCTGAGCGAACTCAGAAGCTCGTGACTGGAAGAGCCGAGGATTTAGTGTTAAAGGTCGCGAGGCGCGAGGTCGCGAAGTAGCGAAGTGGCGAGAAGATTAGGACTGTCCATCTGTGAAGGATGCGTGGTAGAGATCAGAGAGATCTCGTGAACTCGTGAGTTCGCAGGGTGAAAGCCCGAATACTGGGTGTTCAAAGTCGCGAGGCACGAGGACGCGAGGCAGGGAAGTGGCGAGAAGATCAGGACCGTCCATCTGGGAAGGACGCGTGGTAGAGATCGAAGAGATCTCGCGAACTCAGGGGTTCGTAGGATAAAGGCCCAAGTATTGGGTGTTCAAAGTCGCGAGGCGTGAGGACGTGAGGCGGTGAAGTGGCGGGAGATTTATAGCAGTCCATCTGGGGGGACAGGTGGCGAGAGATCGAGAGATCTAGCGAACTTGGGAGTTCACAAGTTGAGAGTCCAAACATTGGGTACTCCAAGTCGTGAGGTCGCGAGGTAGTGAGAGAAGGAAAGCCGTTGGATCCGGATCACATCTGGACCATTGATTCTCTGCATGGAGTATTGGGGATCGAGACTTTGAAATGACAAAGTCACTTGACATCAGGAATGACGATTTTGTGATGAGTGATTTCGCGATTTAATCGTAGCCGCTGAATAAAGATCACATCTGGACTATTGATTCAAGTCTGTATCGGAGTTTCATGGATCACGAATTCGAGAGGCAAAGAACTCATTGCATCAAGAATGCCGATTTCGCGATATGCAAAATCGCGAAATAATCTGAGACGTCAGATCAAGTGCTAATCAAGGACCGTTGGATCAAGAGGACGCATGGCAAAAAATCAGAGCACCATAAAGCTCCATCTTGGAGTCTCACCTATCGCAACTTGGAGTGACAAACATCTCCATATTAGGATCAGCAAGATACGAGGTCACAAAATGATCCTGACCGTCAATACATCAAAAGATGTGGACCGTTGATCTAAGAGTCTCGCCTTTCGCGACTTGGAGTGACGAAAATCTCCAACGAAGGAACAACGAGATGCGAGATCACGATGAGATCAGGACCGTTGATTCATCAAGATCATGAACCGTCGATCAGGGTCAATGAAGATCAAGAGTTCAATTGTCTCAAAGAAGACGAAGAGTCTTAAACTACTACAGAGACTGAGGAATCTCAGTATAACATACAGTGATGCTGGACACGTGGGGTGAACCACCAGAGAAGCTAAAGAATCACGATGATGATCAGACAGAGCACTTGAGATGTGGAGGATAACGATGCAGAGTCAGCATGCAGAGGTATTGTGAACACTGCATGCACAAGGTGCACAGAAGCTATAAATACACGGTACATAGAAGAGATGGTTGTTGTTCGAGTGGTGGTGTTTGTTGATGTGGAAAGTGATTCATGCGTGTAGAAGGAAGATTGTGAAGCAGCTGAATTGGGTTGAAGAGAAACTGTGCAGTGAATGAACATGGTGCACAGAGGATAAATTGCAGAAGAAAAGACAACGCAAGTGAGATGTGCAGAAAGGCAGTGTGGCAGAAAGAGCAACGAGATGCAGCAGAATAGTGATAAGTTGGGTAAGCCATTGTTGAACATTATATCATTGTAGTAAGTTTCAGATTCAAAGATTTATATTTCAGGGTGGTTGGGAGGTGCTAGGGCGGACTGTTGTCCTCAGAGGTTCAAGTGGGTTCTTGAACACATGGAGTTGGTGCTTCCTTCTAGTTGGTGCTAGAGAAACCTGGGAGTCAGTGCTTCCTTCTAGTTGGTGCTAGAGAAAACGAAGAGTTGGTGCTCTCAGCAAGTTGCATCTTGCTAAACAGAGGTTGTAGCCTCATTATGAGTTGGTGCTCATATGTATGATAATTTAAAAATGTAACTATTACTTATCATATAAAGAAAAAGAGGTTTTTACCCTGTATGGGTTTCCTCAGGAAATATCTGTCTCTGTGTTTCTCATATATGTGACTGATGATGAATGTGCCATTGTTTATTTCCCT
>ML783879.1:432432-455322 GCA_009831015.1 Picea engelmannii | reverse complement strand
GAAGTAAGTTAAATTACCCAGAATCAATATTATGTGAGAGAATGTGTGAGTGTGAGAGTACTATGATAGTGTGATAATGTGTTAAAGCAGTGTGATAGGTCGAGATCAATGACATGGATAGAGAGAGAGAGACATAGTAAAATATCATAGGTCATGAGTGAGATGGAGAGAGAGTGAGGGAGGGAGGAGTATAGATAGAGGGAGGTATATAGAGGTGAAATAGAAGACCAAGACATGTGTTAACTGTGCTGTTAAAAAATGACAAATACAAGTCATCTTGTTGGCTCTCTCCCTCCCTCAAATTGTTCTCTCTCTCTCCCTCTCTATGCATAAGAACCAACTACCTCCACTTTGGCGCTAGTATACCCATATATCCCTTTAAGGCCCTTGCCTATACCTAACCTAACTTAACCTTGGCCTCAACAACCCCCACACTTGATCCCAACTAAAATCCTTATGGTCGTACCTCATCCTAAGGTCCTGGCCACAACCCCTACACATTCAACATAGTGCTCTAACCATTTTTGTGTGCCTCAAAACACTTTCAATTCTAATCCCACAGGTCCCAATTTTTCACTATGGGGCCTGCATAATATTAACTAGGAAAAATCTTGAGATATCAGGCATGACCACAACCTCAATCATGGATGCATGAGTTAGATGTGTTAGATGAATAAGACGAAGAAATCCCTACGAATGTTTGATACCTAACTTATCTCCCTTATCCCCCTAACTTATGAGAAAATTTATGAATGGAATGAAGCTCGTATACAGATTTCAGTTGGTAGGGAAAACTGAGGCATGTGCTAAAATTGCAATTAAAAATGAAATAGATGGCTCTTGTTGGCTCTCTCCCTCCATCCAGGTCTCTCCCTTTCACCCTCCATGCATAGGAACCTACTTCCACTTTGGCCATATAACCTTACATATAACTATAAAACACATATTAAATAAAAAATATGAATAAAGTACATTACAAACAAATAACAAATAAAAAATAAATAAAAAGTAAAACAAATAAAAAATATACATTTCAAACACAAGAAACACTATGGCGCCAATGTTGATTAATTGGGTTGGTTGTCATTGATGTCAACCCTTGAAGCAAGTCCGATAGTAAATTCTGGTAGCCCCAACAATATGGTTAAGGGACTTCAGTTTGATTGATGTATAATGGTAGAAGTTTAATATACTTGCAGGTAAGCCTCTTCTAGATGGATAGTACATGTCATGCCATTTCCAGTGATATGTGGAATGCCACATAACTCCTCACAGTTAGATATTTATGGCTTTGTGAAGTTGGACAACCCTCATGAGTTATCTAGAAGGTCAAATAAGTCAAAATTATTCTAGAAGATCCTATAAGAAGTTGACTAGTCAAGTGAGTAAAACTAGGAGTTAATCATGGGTTATGTTGTTGCAATAAGAAAATAATTAAAACTAAATTAGTTGCAACTAGAATTGGAGAATTTACCATTTGTAGCAAGTGGGTTAGAAGTGGATAAGTGGTTAGAAGTGGGTTAGCCCTAAAAGAAGGAAATTGGGTTAAGTTGGTTAGAAGGTAACCCCTTGAGGAAGCTGCATGGAAGTATAAATAAGAGAGCAAGGCTCTCCTATTAGCACCTATTGAGCACATTGAATATCTATTATTGTGTAAGTTTTATTACATGTACTCATTTATATATATGAAGTTGTGTAAGTCTGAGGTAGCACGAGGGGTTGACAACGAAAGTTTCAGAATTATAATAAATACTAAAAAAAACCCTATTTTTTGAGGTGTACACGGGCTACAATGGAGCAAGGCATGCATGTACGTGGGCTAGCAGTATATTAGGGTGCGCACATGAAATAAAATCCTTAGAAACTTGAGAAGATGAATATGCTGGGTCTCTAGAGTCTGAAAGCAAGGTCCCAGGAAGGTATACAATGATCAAGTACATCATATCTATCAACTGGTTCAAAAGGTATGTATTATTTCTATGTGTAGTTGGATTTTGTTGTATACATGAGAAATGGTTAAGGGGTTTTAGGATTTTCCCTAGAGAGATTAGTGGTTGCATGGGAATTTCTCTATAAGTCAGATCTACATAAATACAGTTTTGGTATAATTAATATTTATCATTGATACATCTTGTTAGTGTCGAGGAACATCTTGTATTTCTTGGCATATGGTTAAGGGTTTTTATGGTACATGGTCAAGAGCTTGTATTTTTGAAGTGGTTTATGTATTGAGAAACTCTATATCAAAAAGGGTTTTGATGTCTAGTTCATGTGAGGGTTATTATACTTGTTTATGATTACACACACTTGTATGGCACATGACTAGAGAGATATAAATGCTTTGGGTAAAGGATATATATGAGGATGTATGCACAAGGTACAATTACATTATGGACACAGTGACATGTTGCAGGTTGATGTGACAGAGGTTGCATAAGGTTAGAACTTTTTAGAAGAGATAAATCCCTTGTTTTCAGAAGGCATATGCAGGCTGCATAACATATAGGTCGCGTAAATATGTGGGATGCAGTATAGATAGGGAGCATACAAATGTGTGCTGCAGAACAAACATGCCACATATCTATTGTTTTTGGTTGGTACATGCTCAATTCAGGCATAGTTTGATTACATGGCAGTGGTACAGGTTGGATACAGGTCAGTGGTACATGTTTACAGTGGTATATCTCACAATGACAGTGTGGCAATGGTTTCTTCATTTGACACTTATATTTCAGGGTGGTTGGATGAGGAAAGGATAGGTGGTTGTATCCACCTTTCGATTGTATCTGGAGAACATAGGGGGGTGTAGCCTCCTTCTGGTTGTATCCATAGAATTGGGGAGTTGTAGCTTCCCTCAGGTTGTAGCCCGAAAATATAGGGGGTCAGAGCCTCCTTCTAGTTGTAGTTAGAGAACAAAGGAAGTTGGTGCTTCCAATGAATGTAATTCTTAAATAGATATAATAAAAACAACATTATGTGGTTTTCTCCTGCAATGGGTTTCCACGTAAAAATACTGGTGTATTTTGTATGTGTATGATTGTTCATTTGTTCATGGTTTATTTACTCTGTACTTATTGGATGATAATGCTATATTGATAATAAATATAAATAAACCTTGTATGCTTTGGTTAAAAGGATTAAAAATCTCTATTACTGATTCACCCCCTCCCTCTTAGTAAAACCCAAGCAAATAAACCATCTCCCAAACCGGTTGACAACTACATTGTTTGACCCCACTTGCTAGTGAAGAGAGTGTGTAGAGGAGAAACCCACTGTAATTTTCATTGGATCGACCCCACTTTCTAGTACAGATGCAAAGAGGTGTAACTCACTGACATTTGCATTGGATTGACACTTGCTAGTAATGACAGTGCATAGAGGAGAAAACCATGACAAGTAGAGACAAACCCCACCTGTGTGTTAGAGGAATCAACCCCACAATGTCGTCAATATGTAGCCTCGTTGCTGATATAGATAGAGAATGTAGATTCTGTAGTTGTTTGTTCATGTTCAAATGGTTCACATTGGTTATGATTTAGTTCCATTCACTTAAAGTTTTCCCTATCATTTAGTCGTTAGTTTAGGCTCGATACCCTATATACTACATCCCTTTGCCATATTTATGTAGGTAGAACAAAGAGTAAACAAGGTTTGAAATGAAAAATCAACAGACATGATCAGACCATTGATATAGATCTAAGATTGATGGTCTCAACTTATTTCGACCAGTGAAAGTGCACGTTGGATAATAATGGGTCGAAGGCCTAAATTCAGAACCATTGTATTAATGGGCGATAACGTGTCATCACCTTATTCATTTCGGTAGGCATGGGTGATATTATGAAACAAATTTAGCTCACCACCGAAATGCACGAATTGATGACATGCGCCACTGTGATGTAAACCAAATAAATAATGCATCACGTCGATGTAATCCAAAGATTTTTTAGAAAAAGTTTAAAATAATTACCTCCGAAGAAAATGAGGTAAGCGCACATGGTAAACCCTGTAACGAGTACAATAGACTCTAGTAAAAGCAGTTAAATTATCCTCCGACAAATAAGTTCGGGTACTCTTCTCATTTCCTTATTTCAAATGTGTTCAAATTGTTTAAACTAAGGATAGATGGAGAAAGGTAGTCGGTCTTTTCCCCCTAAAAGTAATCAAATGGCCACTAAATCGAACCCTAGCCAAATCCGACCATCCAAGAAAATGACTGTATTTGACGATCACCTGGAGGACAGGGAAATGGATGTTTTCAACCCTGCACTGTCTTTCCTTGATCTTCACTAATTAATTCAGAGAACCCAGGATAATGCTAACAATGATCAAAACTACTTGTACTTATGGGAATAGAACCTAGCCAGATCAGTTGTTCCACAAACTTATCACTTTCCAAAATTAGTCAATTGGTGTGTTGTCAATTACTAGGTGGATAGGCAACACATAATTTTTGTACATGATTCTAGGATAGTCTATGAAATAACTACAAAATCCATTGCCCAAATGCTCCAAATTCTAGACCATGTTGTATATGAAACCCTGGATGATGATGAGCTTGAATCTAAGTACCAAGCATTATCATAGTATGAAAGAGAGAAGCTATTGAGTAATCTATTAGCCCTAGATGCCCCATTACCAATTGGTCCACCTCCTTTCAAATCCTCCATCTTCTCTAAACTAACCAGGCAGGATATTGCCATGATTTGTTAGGTTTTAGGCTATGAATGTGATAGAGCAGTGGATGAGACCATTTTAGGGCTGATTTATGTCTTATGTCTACTGGAGTCAATCACCCTCACAAAATTTTATTATTGTTAGTTCCTACAGGAATTCATAAAATTCCAATTGTCAAATTTCCACATCAGTAAGTATTTTAGGTACTAGGCCTACTTGGTGCACCTCATATTATTCAATAATTTTTTTTTTTGAGAGATTTGGGATCAAAACAAAGGATGATTTAGGTAAAACCAAGCCAGTAATTGAGTGGACTGAGGAGGTGAGGAAACAATACCAAAATGAAAGTTTCAACCTTTATGTAAACAAGTTCATGAGTGCATGCTACATTATGCTCCATGGCACTCAACCTCCTAGGATGTTTCATGAGTTTAAAAAGATATTGCAGCTAAGAAAATATACCATATTAGGAGATTGGTACCTGGCCAAGGATCACACCATCATTAGAGTATATGGTTTTGAACAAGAGCCATACAAGCTGCCAATTTTCATAACTCCATGAATATTTTCTTTGGAATACATGAGACAAAGGCTCATTTTAGATCAATTTCATTTTGGCCAGCATAAGTAGGCTATCAATTTCAAGCTTCCTCAAGAGGTTGGCCATTTCTTGGTCAATCTTATAATTGCTCTAGTTGTTTCAAAAGAAATGCTACAACAACTGGATTTTGAAAAAGGAAGTAAATGGGTGTATGACCCACATGGTGTGATTGCAGCGAGAAGGCCCATGTACACACATTTGCCAAATCTTGTAGTGGAAATAAATGCCAACCTGGATTCATGGGAAGATGTTAAGTATATTCTAGAGGAAGAGGCCCAAAATCAAACAACCACTGAGTCAATGGACCAATATAATGTAATTCAAATTCCTCAAAAACAAGAATTACAACTTGGAAATATGACATTTTCAGACATGCATTTTGAAATGGATATTGATGATCAAGTGAGTGAGAAACTAAGAAAAAAGACTAAAGGTGATGAATAATTAGACTTATAGGGGTTCTTATTTGAGTTTACAGGAGAAGGGAAGGGTATATTGCAAATTAGACAAGGATCAAGTGAAGCTAGTTTAGCCTCAAAGGGGTCTTCTATCACTATTGAGCATCTCAGTTCAACTCTATTTTTAACACTAGAAGATTCACATACCTCTAGAGCTAAAGGAACCTCTGATAAGAAACCCCCACTCTTTTCACAATATTTGGATATAAAGAGAAAAAATCTAGGGGCGAAAAAGGAAACGTATCCTCAGGCTTAGGGAGAAAACACAACTCAAACAAAATTACTATCTGCTGTGGATTACCAGTAGGATATATTCAATTTGGACGTACTAGAGTCAATGGTACTTAAGCCTCTTTTTCTTGCAGATTAGAAATCCACTCAAATGAGGGTAAATCTTAGAGATATCCAACCTATGGATATGATTGAATTGCACCAAAAAACAAGTGATATGTTGTATAGAGGGGTCTTGCAATCCTCTGCCAATAATAGGGAGGTGAAAAATATGGTAATGAAATAGTGAAGTAGTTGATGCAAGAGAGGGTGGCCACTAAAGCCAATAGAATTTAGATTAATGAGTTGGAGAGGAAGATTATTTCCCTACGAGTAGATCCTAAAAATCCTAATGTTGTAGGAGACCTAATCAAAGAGAAGGACAATGAGATTAAGATCTTCAAGAAAAAGATAAATGTTCTTGATGTACAACATGTTTAGACCTGATAGGTACATGCTAGTCATGAGGAAAAGGAGCAGCTTTACCAACAATTATTGGAAATTAGAAATATCATAGAACAACTACAAGCTGAAATTGAAACCTTCAAAGACGAGAAAACTCAACGATTACAGGTATCCAAGTCAACTATAGTGAAAACTGCTCCATTAGACCCAATAAAGGGCTTATCAAAAGTCATGGCTTATTTGAGTGTGAAGGAGATTAAGTTGGACACTATGACAAATCAACTCAAACAAAGAGATTCCAAGGTAGCAAAACTAGAATATCAGGTGAAGAGTAAAGAGCTATGTTTGGAACAAATAAATGCTGCTAAAGAGGAATCTCATAAGGAAGAAAATAGAACGAAGGCAAGGATGACAGGGAGACCAGCCATCAAAGGAGCTAAGCATATCATTTGGGATGATATAGCTAACAAAATTTTAAAGAATTGGCTTTATTTTACCCTGGTGCAGGATGAGATTGATTTAATCACCGTAGTCTTGAAAGACATAAAAGGAATAGAAAATGAGTTGGAGAATAAACCCGATTTGGAAACTGATATAATAAAGTTCTTGAAAAATATAACTAAATATGATTTAAAGGATTTGCAAGTCAATGACAGAACTAACATTGTAATGGATGCTAAAAGAGTCATTATAAAAATGATATTGCTGCAAAATGTAGAAACTAAGTGCCATGAGGTTATGAGGGAAATATTTGCTTTTAAGAATATTTTTAGTGATGTAGTCAAGCATGGATTACCATCATTTTGGAATGAAAATGGGCATTTTTATCTAATGAACAATTACCAAAAGATATTAGAAGACAAGAGGAACAATGAAAATAAGTTGAAAAATCTCGATGGCACTTTGAAGGGCCAAGATGTAGTAGAATTGTCGGCAAGGGATTTTGAGTTGTTGCACAATCTGAAAATGATTGTCAAGAAATTACCTCCCCCAGTTTATGAGCAATACACTGATTTGGATGAGGCAATAAGAAACTTGAATGATCATAAGTATTCGATGGGAAAAGATTAGAAAATATTGTGTCAATTTAATAAATTATCATTGGGAAGACAAGGCGAATTGAGTGGCACCCTCCCATCTCCCTAAGGGAATATTTTACTGATTATTTTTTCATGTACATTAGTTTTTACCTAAGTGATATTATGATATAGTTGAATGTATTAAGCATGAAGTTGTCTTAAGTGTTTTACAAAGTTGTAATAGGAATTCCTTGTATGTTTTATTGTCCTATTCTTCTGAATCCATCCATCCGTCCCCTTTAAATTGCATATTTTTGATACGTATGGGAATTGCAGGTGTGTTAAGAGTTGGGAATGCATTTTCACAATGCCCCGGTCTCATGCATTTTTAAGCATTATTTTGCATTTACAATTTTTTTTTTAACCTTTATGCACAATAGAGGGTTTTTGGTTTCAAAATGCACAACCAAAGTATGAGTATATGTAAAATGATAAAATACAAACTCCACAAATTTTTGTTGAAGGAAAATCTCCCTGCGGATAGGTAGATCTCCTCAAAGAGCTAGACTCTTAACTCTAAGACAGAAAGTGATTATCATGGTCACTGGCTTCCTTTTAGTTCTACACAAATTAATGCATGAAGAGGAAGGAGGAAAGACGTACCTTTTACCGGTGTTTGTCCCTGCACGCTCCGAGTTAAACTCCAATCTTGAGCTCCTCGATAAGCCCTGTAGACAAACAAAGTACAACCACTTCCTATTCTATAGAGATTAGTTCGAAGCGGACCTATATACTTAGAGACAAATTCATGTAATGTCAAACACAAATTAGAAAGAAACATGCCAAGCATATTACATTAATGAGGACAAAATGTTACTTACATCCATAGATGGAATGTAGCAGTTTCGTCAAGTTCTCCTTGCCTAACCCTTGCTCAAAAGCTCCACGATCGAAATGACAATAGCTTCGCTGATTAGCCTCCACTTCACTGTGTGTTTCCTATGAGATCATAGGTTTCATGCTTCTCATCCCTTCTCCAAATATCACTTATGAGATCATAAGTTTGGTATGATTCTCCATCCAGGTCCCCCTTTCACCATGAGAAAGCTTGCTTATATAGCCTTGGAGAGGCTCAACCACTTGAGATATCATTGGGGTGAGTTGAGGATTTTACTCCTTGAGTTAGGGATCTTCCCTAAGATAATGGATGGACTAGGGATTCGAATCCAACTTCCTTCCAAGATTGAAAAGATCTTTCCCCCATTCTTCTCAACAAACCAATTGTTGCCCAGAATAGGTAGCGCTCCCTCAAAAGGGCCATCAGAGCGTTATGGCGCTCCCAAGTAGGCTTTAGGGGGGTGCCAACAATCCTGAGAGCAGGAGCACTCCTTCAAAAGGGATGATACAGTGTTATAACGCTCCCAGATAGACTATAGGGGAGCGCCAACACTCCTGAGAGAGGTATAGGGGAGCGCTCTCCTCCAAAAACTCAGTTTTTTGGATTCTTTCAGATGGAAAGAGGTTCGTAAGCCTAGTTAACCATTCCTCCTCTTCCAAATCAAGTGTTTGGTGTGTGTCAAGTGTCCTTCTCATGTCGTTATAGTCACAATATAGGCATCATGGTAGTATTCCTTCCTTGACACTTGCGACACTTGTGAGAAAAATGCGACACTTGCGACACTTGTAATGACGACACTTGTGACACTATTGAAGTGAGTAATTTCAATGTGTAACAGATTGCCCCCCAAAGTATGAATTTAGAAGACATGAACTGATAACTGAAATGCTTTGTAGACTTTCAAGCAAGGGTATAGACACAAAGAACCTGATAGAAGCCGCACAAAAACATCCAACAAATATTATGACATGTTTCAAACCCAAGGCAGGCATACCTATGCTTGGGTGATCAAGACTTGCAAGATATGGCTGCCATAAAATACATTGTGGATCCATAATTGTATTGATAAAAGGTATAGCCACCGAGGATACAATGTGGATCTATACTCTTATGACCTGAACTGATCGTAGCCATGAGGAATACACAGTGGATCTACGAGATGACAAGACATAGCCACGACCAATACAAAGTGGATTTATGTGACAGTATATGTGTCATGGTTCAAGAGAAACTTCGTCGCAACCTGGGCAAAGTACATATCAGAGTGATCACTCAACATAGGGTTTTCTTACCGATCCCGATGTAGTACAAATCTAACCATGTGAATAGATGTCCTGATTTCGAACATGGCAGAAACCACTTGATTATCGATCAATGATGTAAACCATTAACAAGCGCAAGGGAGATCACCATTAATGTCAATGATTCCCAAGGTACTCTAGTACATTCCAACGAATGTGAATGGATGAGCTGAGGTCGAACATCCGTGGAATCATCTGATCAGAGGTCAATGATGTAAACCCACTGTCGAATGTGAGGAGGCCTGCCATTGAGGCATGTAGGTCCCAAAGTACTAATTGGTTTCTAATTCTAGTCCCTGGATAATGTGTTGGAGACGACAGGAATAGACTCGTCGAAGGAGGGCCTTGATGTATCCCCCATCAACGACATGAAACAAACACAGATATGTAATTGGTAGATAAAATGAACATGGACTGACATGGGTATTGAGACAAGATATTTGTGATGGATGACTCTCGAGGCAGATACTTCCCTTGAACACTGAGGCACAACAACATAAACATGACATGGAACAAAACACGATAATGCAGTGGATACTGTGACTTTCGTCGGGTGACCCAAAGGAGTAAGAAAAAATCAGAGGATTGGTTCAGTGTAGAGGTTTAGCGGATTAAGATGTGCACAAAGACAAAGTGCCGTGTTCAATGGTGACTCTAAGAGTTACTTGGTAATGTTCTCAAAAACTGCTTGGCTTGCTTCTTTCAAATTTTTTCCCCATCCAAATAGACGAGTACCTCTTTTTAATTTAACGAGCTCGAGGAGGATAACACATGCTCGATAAAAATCACCTTCGGTAAGTTCCTCTTCCTTTGTTTAACGATCTAGAAGAAGTAAGGGTTCGATCCCATATGGGCCTGTCGATGTTTTGTTTAGCGAGTCCAAAGACAGAAAACTCGAAGATTTTTCATGATTATAGAGTCTGGAAAAACACTTAAAAGAGAACTCTCTCAGTTCCTTTTTCGTAAAGTAGTCTGACGAGACTGAAAAAGAGATAAAATATCGCTCAACAGACATTTTCTTCAAATACTTTAACGAGCGTGAAAAGAACAAGGTCACTCGGTAATCTTTTCATGTTTAGAGAGTCTGAAAAGAACTTAAAGATGACTCTAATGTTGTCCTTTTTCGTAATGTTAGTTTCCCGAGGACGAAAAAGAGATAAATTATCACTCGAAAGACGCCCTTTCAAACCTTTTAATGAGTGGGAAAGGAAGAAAGATCACTTGGCAATCTTTTCATGTTTAGAGAGTTTGAAAAGAGCTTAAAGGAGACTCCAGGGGTTCCTTTTTCGTGTATCCATACAGGTCCAAAAAAGAGATAAAAGTCTACCTGGATGCATCCTCATGTATTTATGAGCACGAGAAAGAACAAAGACTAAGCTTGGTATGCCCCCAGCTTGAAAATCTAGTGGCTTAACTCCAGAAAGATCATCAAAGGCTGGAGACATGCCCTCCAAGCTTCGATTCATTCACCGAAGGAGAAGGGTGGATGAAAAGAAGGTTCAAGAGAGGTGACTATTTCATTTTTTAATGAGCTTGACACAGGAAAAGAATGATGCTCAGGACCTCTATTTCAGTTTTTAATGAGCTTTCCACAGAGAAGAGAAACTATGCTCGTGGTTTAGTCCAGATCATGGCTTCCAAGAGGATAATTCTCTGGAAGGGTACCATGTCAATGGATAAAACGTGGTCATGGCCTCCAGGAGATCTTTGCTGGATGGAAGATAATCACTCGAGAAGGAACACATGTCGAGGTCCGTGATAGGAGTAAGGAGATCAGGCTCCAATAATCCTATCGAAGAAATCACCATGTCCACTACTGGATCCAAATCATCGAAAGTTGAAATCATGGGAGATGATGAAAAATCAAACACTAGGAGGGGAGATAAATGGTATATCTGCCCGAATTTCTTCATGAGGGGGAAGAAAAGAGGATCGGTGACTATTATTATCCCAAGGTAACTTGTCAATGCGAAGCATCTCCGGAATAGATTCATCAAAAGGAAAAATTGGGGAAATGCAGTCGATCATAGATGACAATGAACTCAACCATGATTGCATCGAGGAAATGTCAGGTGCCAATAGATGTTGGTCATCCGATGAGGGAGAAGTGAATTGGGTAGAAACATATGATGTTCGGTTGGACTAAGTGGCACAGTGTCACTTAGTGCATCGAATTCCATCAGACAAGGTACAATCCAAGAGTCAGATGATTCCAAAGATTGATAAGTCACGGTCGAAATCATATCGACGGTGGCAATATGATGTGTTGTCGGTGGAAGTGGTGTAGGGAAGGTACCCATGAGGCTAGAATATTTCAGTAAGCCAACACCAATGCTTTCATACATGATCTTTTGGTCTCCCAAGAAAGGAATATTGTTGGTAGAAGGAAAGTGAGCATCGGTTGTGCATAAATCCAATTGATCAATAGTGACAATTTTTCCCTGATGAGGAAATTGTCCACATCGAAAAACTGACGAGGCAACGACAGTCATAGCATAAAACCAACTTCTTCCAAGTAACAAGTTGTAATCGAGGGGAGCATCGACTGAGTTGTAATAGAAGTGCTTTGGGGATGAGTAGAGGCGATGAGTCCAACATTAGGATGGACTTGTGTTGGTGTAGCAGTAGGGTGAATAACCTAATCGACTGGGTGATTCATGGTTTGACTGGATGGTCCTGTTTCACTAGGAGGGTCATGAGGATGAAAGGGTTGTCGAATAGATTCGAAATTTTCATAGAGATCGCATCCTGATGAATTCCTCCATACAAAACGAGCAGGTGTGGGATTGGTTTCTACTACGGTGCTAGGACAAATAGGAGTCCTATACTCGTCACCAAAGATTGGTTCTGTGGATCCCATATATGTTTCGGTAAAAATCCTCTCTGGTAATTGTGGGACCTCTTCATCTATGACGTTCCCAAGGGAGTCTAAATGAACTAAAAGTGGTTTGAGAGGGGTTACCGACACAAATGTAGTGGGATCTGCAACTATAACCAAAGCGTGTTCTGGGTTATCTAACGGAGGAGCAATAGAACTTCCAACGTCAGATTGATTTTATACCTCTCTACGGTAGTTGTCTTCTGGCGGGTTAGGAGGTAAGGGTCGGTATCCTTCCGGAGGCAGCCCTTGCATCCTACGTGATCGGCGAAGACCTTTATCGTCTACGGGCTCAATTGTGGAGAATAAGAGAACACACTGAAAATCTAGGGCCAACTAACAAAAAGAAACAACATGCGCTAATAAAATCTAGGAATCAACCAAGCAGACGAAACTTCTCTCGATGACCGTACTAGTTGGTGATGAAATCCAACGTCGCACGATCAAGTCGAGAAGGGGCTAGGATATGGTGGAACAGTTACAATGGCGACCTGCTTAACGGACTTTCACCTTGGTGCAAGCTTCCACGTAGTAATTTTGGATTTACCCTCCAAGTAGCCCGAGTGAGTTTGACCAATGTCTGTTCCAGGTACAGTGAGACTTCCCTTCATTGTCACCTTGTGTAAGTACCTAAATATTATGGAAACTAAAGACACCAATTCGCAGTGATCCCCTGGGCGGGTACAGTCGACAGTCTGATCCGAAACGTATGGGCAGGATAACAAGTCTGAAATCAACACGAGAGGCTCCCACACATAATCATGGGTATACCTCAAAGTACCCCCAATATACGATTCGACCACTACAAACAATTGAACCACAGAGGAATAATCTCCGTAATTCACCCGAATGTGACCTCGTGCGTAACCCCTATGTGAGAGGGGGATCCCAACAAACTTATACGACAATTGGATTTGAATCTCCCTAGCTCAGGATGCTAATGTTTGTTTTGGAAACTTTGGAGAGTTATGCTCACAGCCTAATCCAAAGTGCTAATCCTAGTCTAATGTTGGTGGAAGATTCTAGAAAAAAAAAATGTTCTAGATAATTTTTAATTAGCGTTCATTTTACAGCCGTTCTTTACTCAAAAGGGGTGTATGAAAGTGAAATGGATGGAATGATGACTCAATCCCCCCAAAATGCATAAAAGATGATAAGCAGTCATTTCTTTTCAATGAATGTCTATTTAAGAGAGAGAGAGAGTTGTTTTCACTATCAAAACACTAATAAGGAATGTCCTCAAACAAATTTTCTCAATCAAATCCAATGTGATGCTAAAACTTTTTAGAAATGTCTTCTAATATGAAAATCAATCACTAAGGTGTCTCTTTATTGTTTGTGTGCGAATAATGATTAATTCAATACGAGACTTCCCCCTCCAATTAACCTTTTAGATCAAGGAAACTCAGAGAAGCATAAGCAGGTTTCGTACAAACAACACACCCTCTTGCTATGATCGAAAACAAGAAGCAAAAAGAAAACAAAGATAACAAAGAAAATCAAGAATTTCACACAAAAGAGAGATGTTCAAGAACAATGACCTCAAAAAAAACCAAATGAGAAGATTCGTAGACTTATGATGTCCTTCACCAAAGTTTTTGCTCAGTCAGATAGGAGAGAAAAAGCAGTGGATTGATTTCAAACTCCCAACAATAGAAAAAACTCAAAAAATAATGAAGAAGGCCACAAAATATGAACAACAAGGTATTTGTTCCTTAGAAGGAAGTATGTCAAAGTTCAGTGGGAAGAAGCATTGACTCATAGAGAGGCTCAACAAGTGAAACACAGAGATTGGACCCTAGAAAAAGCAATTATGGAAAGGTTTTTTGCCAAAAGAGGGTTGGCGCTCTGGTGTAAGGGGCACCAAGCATTATAGCGCTTTGTCTAACACATCCAGGTAGTACTGGCACTCTGCTAACATGGTCACAGGGGTGCCAGGCTTAAAAAGCTCATGAAAATGTCAAGAAACCCAAAATTTCAGTCAAATTTTGGCAATCAAGCTGAGTGTGATGGGGTAAGGAGTCAATTAGCATATGAAATTAAGCAAATGGGGTGAACAAGGTCTGAAAAAAATCAAAGGGTAAGACAAGGTCTATGAGGAAAAATTAAAACCAAAAGTTTCGATTCGATTCCCCAGTGGATTCGCCAGTTTCTGTTGAAGGAAAATCTCCCTGCGGATAGGTAGATCTCCTCAAAGAGATAGACTCTTAACTCTAAGACAAAAAGTGCTTATCATGGTCACTGACTTCCTTTTAGGTCTACACAAACTAATGCATGAAGAGGAAGGAGGAAATACATACCTTTTATCGGTGTTTATCCCTGCACGCTCCGAGTTAAAATCCAATCTTGAGCTCCTCGATAAGCCCCGTAGACAAACAAAGTACAACCACTTCCTATTCTATCGAGATTAGTTCGAAGCGAATCTATCTACTTAGAGACAAATTCATGTAATGTCAAACACAAATTAGAAAGAAGCATGCCAAGCATATTACATTAATGAGGACAAAACGTTACTTACATCCATAGATGGAATGTAGCACTTTCGTCAAGTTCTCCTTGCCTAACCCTTGCTCAAAAGCTCCACGATCAAAATGACAATAGCTTCGCTGATTAGCCTCCACTTCACTGTGTGTTTCCTATGAGATCATAGGTTTCATGCTTCTCATCCCTTCTCCAAATATCACTTATGAGATCATAAGTTTGGTATGATTCTCCATCCAGGTCCCCCTTTCACCATGAGAAAGTTTGCTTATATAGCCTTGGAGAGGCTCAACCACTTGAGATATCATTGGGGTGAGTTACGGATTTTCCTCCTTGAGTTAGGGATCTTCCCTAAGATCATGGCTGGACTAGGGATTCGAATCCAACTGCCTTCCAAGATTGAAAATATCTTTCCCCCATTCTTCTCAACAAACCAACTGCTGCCCATAATAGGTAGCGCTCCCTCAAAAGAGACATCAGAGAATTATAGTGCTCCCAAGTAGGATTTAGGGGGGTGCCATCACTCCTGAGAGTAGGAGCGCTCCTTCAAAAGGGCTGATACAGTGTTATAACACTCCCAGATAGACTATAGGGGAGTGCCAACTCTCCTGAGAGAGGTATATGGGAGCACTCTCCTCCAAAAACTTAGTTTTTTGGGTTCTTTCAGATGGAAAGAGGTTCATATGCCTAGTTAACCATTCCTCTTGTTTCAAATCAAGTGTTTGGTGTGTGTCAAGTGTCCTTCTCATGTCGTTATAGTCACGACATAGGCATCATGGAAGTATGCCTTCCTTGACACTTGCGACACTTGTGAGCAAATGCGACACTTGCGACACTTGTAATGACGACACTTGCGACACTATCGAAGTGAGTAATTTCGATGTGTAACATTTTTATCACTCATTTTGGAGGTCATATGATTCCTAGGCATGCATTTTATAGTAGTGTAGTTTTTCCATCCATTTTACAAAAGATCTTGAATTTAGGTTCCAAGTAGAAGTCCTTTTTCATTTGAAAATGCACTCCAGATGATATAGATAGATTCAGAATGTTATTAACTTCACCCCCAAAACTTAGATACTAAATTTGGATCTATATAGAAGCATGGACATGCATTTTCATTAGGGATCTTCTTATTGATTTGGTCTCTCAATTTACAAGGTAGATTTTGCCTCTTTTACACAACAACCACTTGTATGTTTGAAAACACAACACTAAATATGTAGAAATGTGTAAAATAATATATGACACTCTCAAGAACTTGAATCACTCAAATTTTAGGTGTGTTAAGAGTTGGGTGTGCATTTTCACAATGCCCTAGTTTCATGCATTTTTCCCTTTATGCATTTTTTTGCATTTACAAAGTAGTTTTTAACCTTTATGCACAATAGAGGGTTTTTGGTTTCAAAATGAACAACTAAAGTATGAATATATATAAAGTGATAAAATACAAAATCTGCAAGTTATCACTCATTTTGGAGGTCATATGATTCCTAGGCTAGCATTTTATAGTAATCTAGTTTTGCCATCCATTTTACAAAGATCTTGAATTTGGGTTCTAGGTAGAAATCATTTTTCATTTGAAAATGCACTTTAGATGATATAGATAGATTAATAATGTTATTAAATTCACCCCAAAACTTAGATCACTAAATTTGTAGCTATATAGAAGCATGAACGTGCATTTCCATTAGGGTACTTTCTACTGATTTGGTTTCTCATTTTACAAGGTAGATTTTGCCTCTTTTACTCATCAACCACTTTTAAGTTTGCAAACACAACACTAAATATGTAGATAGGTGTAAAATAATCTAAGACACCCTCATGAACTTGAATCACTCAAATTGCAGGTGTGTTAAGAGCTGGGCGTGCAGTTTCACAATGCCCCAATTTCATGCATTTTTAAGCATTTTTCGCTTTATGCATTTTTTTGCATTTACATCAGAGTTATATTTTTAGACAACTTATTTTGTATCTTTAACATTCATTTTAAATATCATTCTTCTCATGTTATAACGTAACATTTTAATATGTAATTCTTCTTTTTTTGATATATTTAGTTGTCGACACCTGATGTACATGACAATGTCGACAACTATCAGCACATGTTTGAATTGGACTTGGTTGAGATAATTAAAAAGACTTTGATAAAAAAAAAAATTGAACTTACTCAGTTGTTTACACATGAACCAATGGAGGAGTTTGATGATCTAGATTATGCTAAGAATGAAACGAGACAAAAACAAAAATATAGTGAAACCCAATTTTTATTACTAAATAAGAGAGAAGAACAATGTAGAACACAAAATCACAGAATGGGGTAGCATATCTATGAAAAGAAAGAGATGTTGGCTATGCTTCATTCACAACAAGCTTTACATGACACTCCATTGCATGCTTAAATGACCTCCTTCACCTCAATTATATATGAGAGAGTGAGAGAAGAACAATTTCCATGATGCATGTGGGATAAATTAATCTAAGTTTATAAAATTCCATAGGCATGTAAAACAATAGGACTTCCTAGGTGGTTACCCATCCCAATACTACTCTAGCCCAAGCACGCTTAATTGCAGAGTTGTAATGGGATCCGGTGCATTAACGCTATGGTGTAGGAATGTACATAAGATCACCAGGAAATCATTACATGATGTCTGTAATTAACAAATGAAGATGGTATTACATTCCATTCCCCATCCTAAGGGAGAATATAATGGTTTACCAAAACCATATACTCGAAATGTTGATTCAGTGGAAAAGGTGGTTGGCCACTGAGATCCACCTAGATCACTCCTCCCCCCTTAGGAAGAAATGGTCCCCATTACATCAAGTTCCCTCGGGAGATGGGGAAACTTCTGTTGAATCTGAACCTTGGTGAATCACTTTCCTTTTTGAAGTAGATGCCCCGATTGTAATTTATTTGTGGAAGGATTCCATGAACCTGTTGTAGGTGTTGGATCCGTTCAATAGATATAATTGCATGATCTACCTTGGTCTGAGTGTGGGAGGAATCTATCTATGAAGATGAAACAAGAAGAGCTATATCAACGGGGGATAATGGTTGGAACCCCAAGCACACCTGAAACGAGCCATGGCTAACAGAGCTATGTTGAACCTGTGGAAGTCTCTCAATCTCTTTGTGATCCTTTACAATCTTGTTGACCTACTTTTGATGGATAGAAACGTCTTGGCCTAAGGCTGTAGTGGTCACAGTGACTTCTTGTTCACCATCTAAATGGATCATGAAGAGGGAATTTTTTTTGGTCTAAGAGATTTCTTTGTGGATTTGTTTTTTGAGATCAATGGAGTGGAAATAGTTAGAGCTACCTCTAGTACCTTGTAGAGTTGATCTCTCAGAGTAACAATGAAACTGCAGGGTCAAGACTCATACATAGCATGAAGTTTCCACATATATGGTTTTCCTAAAAGAACATCACATACTTTAAGTGGGGAAATATCAAAGTTTCAAACACTACCTCATCCTTGAAGGGCTTGATGCCATAGGACATGCGACACTACTGGCTAACACAAACGTCTCATCCCTAGCTTAACCATCTGATGGTGTATGGTTGGGGGTGTGGTATCATTGGCAGCTTCAATATTTTGACAAACGTGGCTAAGATTAGGTTCTTCTGACTCCCGATGTCAACAATGAAATGTAGTGGGGTCCCTTTTACCCACATTTGTGAGTGGAAGAGGCGCCCCCCCTCCTAAATGTCCTCTAGTTCTTCTGGTTGTATTGTTGTGGCCACGATGGTAGCAGTGGGTTCTGCATCGATGATTTGTTTCCCTTCATTATGCTTTGAATCAGAGTACAATTCAGGTTCTGATTCTTTTTCTTTGAGCTCAACCACCAATGGTTGTTTCAAGCAACATTCATCCATGTTGTGCCGGGGGTTGTTGTGGAACCCACACCACTTTTCAGTGTATTTCTTAGAATTCCCATTACTCTTCTTTTCCTGTGTCTTAGAATGGATCTCTTGAGGTTAGCCTTCCTTGCTTTGTCCTTCATTCTATGAGTTAGGGTTTCGTTTGCCATGATTATGTTGTGGTTCATTTTCAAACCCAAACCCCCACTTACTCTGCTGCTTGAATTTCTGCTCAATTTTGACTGCATATTGATAAGAAACACCGAGTGAGGAGATGTCCAATAAATCCATCTCTGTTTGGATGTACCTGTGTATACCACTGCGATACTTCAAAACCTGGTGTTGCTTGGAGTATTTGATACCCAGATTTCAGCGCAAGGTATGAAACATATTAGTATACTCTGGCATTGTTTGATCTTTTTTCTTACGCAAAGTCGTCCATCTCATGTATTGGTCATCATAGTTTCAAATAGGGTATAACTCCTCCTTTGGGGAATCCATAAAGACCTCCCAAGTGGTTTCTCTCCGGTGTATATTCATCCGTGGTGTACCTCTCCCAGTAACCTTCCCACCGAGCTCTGACATGGGGAAGGGATTTAAGGAGCGTGAAGGTGATATTTTCACTGTTAGAAAAATATTGTACAGAGTAATAACCTTCTAGTAGATTCAACCATTTTTCTAGAGCATCCACATATATCCAACCTTCAAATAAGGGGATATCAAAATTGACTTGTATCTTGAAGGACGCCACACTTGTGAAATGGTTGCTTGTCGAAGATGCTTTGACTGTCACCATCGATGGTCTTCGAAGGGTTTGATAAAAGTTGTCCATCATTTCATTCCTTTGTCACATGAGGGCTTCCTCGAGAAACATCTTGAAATGATCTCTTTCTTTTTCATCTCTCTTTTCTTCCTCCATGGGAGGTCGCTTGGGCTAGCGAGAGTAGTTGTCCTCAAGCGAAACTAGATTTAGACCTAACTCTCTACACCTTGACCTTGTCGAGGACCTTCTCTGAGAAATGACAAGGAACATACTGCTCTGAAACCACTGATCCAGATTATGCTGAGAACAAAACGATACAAAAAATATATATAGAAGGGAACACATAAATATAGTGAAACCTAACTTTTATTATTGCATAAGAGAGAAAAACATTGTAGAACATAAACTGGCAGAATGGGGTAGCTTATATCTAAAAAGAAAGAGATGTTGGCTACGCTTCATTCACAACAAGCTTTACATCACACTCCATTGCATGCTTAAAGGGGCTACTTCACCTTAATTATATATGAGAGAATGAGAGGATGACAATTCCCATGATTCATGTGGTATAAATTAATCTAATTTTATAAAATTACATAGGCATGTAAAATAATAGGGCTTTCCAGGCGGTCACCCATCCCAGTACTACTCTATCCCAAGCACGATTAACTGTAGAGTTCTAATAGGATTCAATGCATTAACACTATGTTGTAGGCATGTACATAAGACCACTAGGAAATCATTACATGTTGTCTGTAATTAACAAATGAAGATAGTATTGCATTCCATTCCCCATCAAAAGGGTTAATATTATGGTTTATCAAAACCATAGGCTCGAAATGTTGATTTAGTGGAAAAGGTGGTTCGCCACCGAGATCCACCTGGATTAGTTCAACAAAGATGCAAATTTTTTATGGAGGAAATAAAACGATCTGTGGTAAGAAATATCTTTTAAAAAGGTTATTTATCACATATGCTCATTTATGAATTTTGTTTTGCTACTTTTATATGATCTGAATAAAATATTCTTTGTATAGGAATTATTCAAAAAAATTCCAAAGCCTTCTCTTGAGGATGGTGTTGGTAGGAGTGATGCTCAAACACCACAACCTCCTACCATGAGTCACATACTTGCGAGGCTCTTTGACTCACCACTTGTGGCTGACAACCCCGTGATTGAGATGAATTAACCTTCTGGGGCCCATGACACACCATTGACGCAGAGCATGCTAAACCAAGCACTTGATGGTGGACAAGATGAGGCAGATAGTGATTCTACATACTGATTTCCTGAATCATCATGTGTTACCAGGAAGGGAACACTACCAGTTACCTTTTTGGTGGATGAAAACATTGTTCCGATCAAGATACAAACAATCCTAGGCATTTATTAATGTCTTAATTATTTCGTGTTATATAATTGAAACATACATCTCTACGATTATTTTGAATTAACAATCATATTGTTCTACAAGAAACAACACCTTTTTTAGGCATATGAATGACAAGGCATTAGATATTTTTGGGCCCACCATATGGACATGGTGGAATGCTCAAAATTCCAGTTTGAAGAAGGAACTTATTGACCACTTGGTCGGCTTGTTTGGTGATTCCTTCAACAAAATCAGAGTCACCTCATTGGATGGAACATATTTGAAATATGCGGGGGACCAATATAGGGTTCATTTTCAAACAAACCCAAGGTATGAATTTCCTCCGATGATTCCCAAGGTTGAATGGAAGAATCTATTGGAGGATGCAAAGGAGAAAACAATGAGAAAAGAAGGAAAGATGCCACCTAGACCAGGAAGGTATATCATATTTTTAATTTAATATGCTAGATATTTGTTAGTTATATATAAAATTTGCGATATACAACCTGTTGGAAATTTTTTCTAGGATCCCAAACACATCAAAAGCAACCAAGGAAAGACTAGAAAAACATGGGAAACACAAAATTGGCTAGGGTGGTTATGTGAAACTAAAAACATGAATTGTAAGTACTAAATAATTAAACCATATCATTCCTAGCATCATCCAACTTTTATTTAATTGGATCCAATAAGCTAAATTTGAGATCTTGTGTAATGCAGGGGAATCAATTCAAAATTGTGACAACAAAAGAAGACCTCCGAATTGGTTTCAAGTGTGGATTTCAAGCCGTGGTTGAACACCGACAAAGCATGGGGAAAACACAATCTGCCCCTTTGAATGCTATTATAAGTAAAATCAATGGACTTTAACTGTTGATTACTTGTAAAATCTATTCATGATTGATTTCACCCATAAATGAATGTGCCTTTTTGTTTTAAGAAAGAGAGAAACAACAATAATGAGGCCAACAATGGACAAAAACCCAATGATAGTTGAGTATAGTCCGATGATGGTGGTGTGCATCCCAACCATGATGGTGGAATGCATCCTGATGGAGGTGTGCAACTCGACCATGACAGTGGAGTGTATCCTGATGATGGTGGTGTGCAACCTGACCATGACAGTGGAGTGAAACCCACTGCTGGTGGTGTGCAACCAGGCCATGATGGTATTATGGATATAAAATCAAAAGTATGGATTAATAAAATTATTGATATTTACTTGCATATGGTGTACTTATAACTTTTCTTGTTTTGATGGTAGAGCATGTAGATGAGATTGCTTGGCAAGAGAAGAAAGACATGGAATTCGAACCAATGGTCTTGAATAGTCAACATGGTAAATACCATTGTAATGATATTTGCATTAATGAACTACTTCTGTGAGTAATAACTAAACATGTCAATTTAACCCTTTTTGTTATTGCATTCGAGGTCCCTCAACAACAACCTGCATGTCATGGATATTACCCGACTAGACGTATAATGCGTCAGAGCATGCATATTGAATCAACACCAACAAAGGGCCCAACAACTGAAGCAGATCAAGACATGGATGAGCCAATCAACAAATTTCTGAAATCTAAAAGACAGAAAAATAAGTGATTGTATATACTATGAGAAACATGTATAATGGAAACATATTTTGACGACAAAATATATTGATATATATTATTTGTTGCTACCTTCTTATGGATGTATGTTATGAGAAACATCTATAATGGAAACATATTTTTATGATGAAATGTATTAATATATACTATTTGTTGCTACCTTCTTGTGGATGTATGTTATATGTATTGTATGTACAAAACCACATAGCTGCACACACATTCTTTTTTTCATTTACCTTTAAATTGTGTTTTGGTACTTTCTATGCATGAATCATACTATGCTA
>ML783879.1:386506-405167 GCA_009831015.1 Picea engelmannii | reverse complement strand
TTGGATCAGTGTTAGCTGAAGCTTGCTGGACTAAAGAGTACCCTACTTCAGCTGCGAACAAGGGCATGGACATGCCCAGGTGCCCTGTCCCATCCATCGTGGCCGATGGGGAAGGAAGTATCCACGGATCATCGAAGTAAGTCATGCAGAACGACAAAACTTGAAAAATCTCAACCTTATGGTGATTGGATATAAACTTGATATCACCTTGAGGGGGCAGGTAATTGAAGGTACCCATCAAAGATGGGCACAAACCAACCCCTACGTTGATGAAACCTAGTTGAGGATTATCAATCATCAAGACCATGGATGCCCCTAATGCAGGGTCAGGTCTAGAAAAAGACAATTGATCGATGGTCACAATTCGAACCTCGTGTGGAAATAACAAGACACAAAAAACTGTAGCAACCACAACTTGCATGGAATAAGTACAACTCCTTCCTAACAAGAGATTATAGTCAAGGGGTGCATCGACTACTTCTACCTCGACACACATGGTCTTCCCTCCTAACTGCATGGGAAAAGAAGGAAGGATACCATGTGGTCGGAATGAACGACCGTTGAAAGTGGTGAGGAGAGTAGGTGATGAAGACAAAACATGCTGGCCAATGACCTTCCAACATGCCAACGACATAATGCATGTCAAGGCGCCCTCATCAACCATCGTGTGAAAGATATTCCAAGTAAAAGTTTTTGTGGGATAAGCCACTACTATCTGAAATGCTACGTGGTAGGGCAGACGAGGTTTTAAGTCGGTTGTATCTAGCATGATTGTACCCGGATTAAAAATCTTAGTAGATCCTAAAGCGGTTAACAAGGATTTCCTCTGGGACGGGTAGCTTTGGAGGATCTCCAAAGCGAACATCGTACAAGGGGTTTGTGATAAATCTTCGACCATAGAGTAGTTATGGGTGGCCCTTGCGTTTGGGTTATGAGAAGCCTTTTTGAATGCACCTTTGGGAATGCGTGTCATTGTTTCAACCAATGTATTCTCAATCTGTAGAGGAAGAGATGGCGGTTCAACTTCTTTACCCTTCTCATAAGTGCTTGGTTTACTATAGTCATGCTCTCTAGTCGATATAAAAGCATCACCCCTCACCATATATACGTTCGTGGATGCGGGGTTGTTCGACAACGAAGAGGGTCCTTGGCTGCCCCCTTCTATGCTTGCAGAGGCCTGTGTGAGATTTTTCCCATGTTGGAATGGATTGGTTAACACTGCAAGTTGTTGCTATGTCACGAACTTTTGGGTCTCTCCAAGCCGAGGACAAAGGTGGGTCGTTGGTCCTCCGCGCACAGGTTGCATGGATACCTTGCCTTCCATTTCTCAGTATTTCCCTTGCTAGCATTATCGGTGGGTTTATTATCCCCCCTTACCCTTCTTCCATTGTTTTTTCTTTCCTTTAGGCTGCTGGGTGGCCTTTGGATTATTCGATTGCACTGTGTGTCCATCCAACGTTTTGGTAGGGGGAGTAGCCAAAGCAGTAGTTTGGTTGGCCGCTGAGTGTTTTGTATAGATAATTGTTGCAATTGATTCGTTAGTTGCTTAGCGAGCTTTGTTTGTGTTGAACCAACAATACCATTGGCATGTGGTATAACTCTTTGTCTGGTTTTATCAAGTATTGAGTGTGGTGCATCTGGCAAGATCTCGTATAATAAACCGGACTGAGAATAGATTAGCTCAAGTTGTTGAGCTTTCATGATGGCGTCTTCTTCAGAAAATACTCCTGATGTCACGACGTCTTTGGACAACTATGGGACCAAAGACTTAAGGAACCACTCGAGCAGGAATGCTGGTGGGACTGGTACCTTAATTAAACTCTTTCGGTGTCTCCATTCTTGGATGTGATCAGAGATATGGTCCGCTTTTATCTGTGAAAAATTGGCCAGCAATTCTATGCCAGCGTCATATCTCACAGGTAACTAGAAATGGTTTAGGAAAGCCATGGCCAATTCACCGAAGGAAGAGTATCTTGAGCGGTCGAGCTCAATGTACCATTTTGCGGCACTCCCAATGAGAGTATGTTGAAACAATCGCAATTGTACGGAGTCATCTTTCAATGAGTTAGATGAGCACCAAATATGGAAGGTAGTCACATGATCTCCTGGATATTCGTTAGGCTTATCTTTGAACTTTGGGATGTCTGAAGGAAACTTCATTGGCATAGGAGGCCAACACGGATCGTGACAGATAGGGTCATTCAACAACCTTGTCAAATATGGCAAATGCAAAGTTGCTAGGAAAGGTAGTTTGGGTTGTTGGTGATAAACTGGAAAAAAGGGACCTGGAGTTTGGCTGGCACCAGGTTGTCAAGAAAAGTTCGGCTGCTAGCCCAGATTCTGGTAAAAACCATGGCCATGGCCAGCATATGGATTTTGCGTGTGAGGAGATATCATCGACTGATTTCCAAAATAGGACATAGATGGTTGGGCATGCATTACATTCGAAGGACTTTGGGAATGGTTGCCCCATGTTTGTCCCATGGGGATAGACATAGTACTTTGTTCGGGGTTCCATTGATTGTGGAAAGAATTACCCCAGATCGACATTCCGAACGAGTGAATGGATCCTTTCCAAGAATTCCAAGGCCTTGATGCGAAAAAAGTTCCTGGGTGTGCCCCCTATGCAGGAATAGTACCCTGCATAGGAATAGATTGTCCAAGACCGAGATTGCCCCCAGTCGAGAAATCAACTGACGAGAAGGAGTTGTTACCAAACACACCGAACAAAGAAAATAGTGTCGAACCTATTGACGTATTATGTGAAGGTGGTCCTTGACTCCCCGCTCCAAATAAACTTTCGTGTGCAGGTGGCCCGGTGGATTGCTGATGCGTGCCACCAAGTGAAGGGGATGAAGGAGGTATATGACCTCCCCCGTAAAGGAAAGCGTTAAAAGGAGCAGGAGTGCCCCCCATGTGACCTTGCAGAGGAGCGTTAGAGCTCCCTGCCCCCAGACCTAAAGTTTGTGAAGTGGAGTAGGAAAGTACATGACTTGTACTTGAAATAGGAATCCCATATGAGAACAGAGGGCCTGTCGCACTTGGTGTGAAAGGGGTTGTGGCCATCGCCAGAGACGGGATCAGACCACTGTGCGATGTAGAGGTGGTTGAGACCATGGTGGCTCGGACCGGTGATGATGGGTTAGGAGTAGAGACGCTCCTGTGGTGACAACCATAATGGGAATTGAAGAATTACCAGAAGGAGTAACAACATTTGTTTCCATTGCTGTGTGCAACACTGTCTGGCACTTGTAAGGATAAATCGGTACGATGGTGGGTGCCGAAAGATCAGTGGTGGAGGTTTCAACTAGACCAAAATATTTCTCTCCAAGGTCTAAAATGGTCGATTCCTGTGGATGTTGGTTGGGCACAATTTCTTATGACCCGGTCGCTTCAAAAGACCCTTGTTGGTCTAGCTTTCGCCTTAGTGGTGGCGAGGGTGCCTCCAGTGTAACCGGCGACAGGCCTAGAAGCCTTCGTGACCGACGGAGCTCGTGATCCTCCACTGTGTGAGAATATCAAAGACACTCTAGGGCATTCTAATTGTTTCAAAATCAACACACACTAAAAAATTCCCTATAAGATAAGACATGAAAACACTAAATTAATTGGAAGAACAGTTACAACAACCAACACTAGAGCAACTTACCAGTGCAAGTGCAACTCGAAAACGGAAGCACCCTCCGGGTATAATCTGCAAAGCGTGGCCCGGTGTTTGTCCTAGGTACCACAGTATACCCCCACAGTCACCTGTGTATGTCCCTATAAAAGATAGGCAACTAGGTTGCCAACACGCGAACAGTCACCAGGTGGGTACAATCGAAAGTCGGGTAGACCACAATGAGCAGGGTATTAAGCTCAAAACTTGTCAAGGGTATCGAGAGCAAGTGGTCCGGAAGACAACTGAGGACCTCAAATTAATTCGAGACCCACGAAGCCCCGTGGCAAGTGAAATCGACGGAATCCCAAGACAAGCCCTCTATATGTGTTCTCCACTACGGTTGGTCCAACTTTGGAGGGGTTATCTCCGTTACCTTTCTGCACGCGACCTTGTGTTTATCCCTTGTGTTAGAGGGGGGTCTTGTATAACTTTCACGATACTGGACTTGGACACTCCCTAACTTGGACTCCAATGTTTGATTTTAATGGCCTTGAAGAGTTTCCTGTCCAACCTAATCCAAGGCCCTAATCCTGAACTAGTTGGTTAACCCTACAAACATAAAAGTCTAATAAATTTTAGATTTAGTGTTAATTTTATGGATTATATTATGTCAAAGGGTATGAAAGTGAAATTGATGATGTTTGAAAGACGAAAGTGAAAATGAACAAAAAGATGGAAACAAAAACCTTCACTTAATGCAAAATTTCAACAACTTTTCAATTTTTTTTTCAATTTTCTAAGATTTTTGAACAACAAACTCAAAAAAGAATTTCACTCGACTACAAGCTAATTATGATCTACGTAAACTGCAAAGAAATTATGAAAGAAAATACTTTTCCCTGGTTACTAATGCAAAACAACACTTTTTCAACCAAACAAGAAAAATGAAAGTTTTTTTTTTTATTTGAATGCTCACAAAGAAAAAACGAAAAATACCAACAAGTAAAAACCAAAAACAAAATATGGCCTAATCGCAGATCGCAAAGAATCACTTCAAGAAATCACACACTAACAACTTAAAAAAGGACTCTCACACTTGTCTAAAAACCCTAAAGATTTTTTTTTTGATGACAACTTTTAAATGAAAAATAAAGCTATGGCTAAGATCAACCCTAAGCTACTGACTGCTAGGACAGAGATTCAAAAACTTGAGAGGTATAACTCCTGTTAAGGGAAATGATGACTGCCTCACCCTCAACAAAAACTATCCTGCACAAGCACACTACTGACAATTCAACAGCAAGTGTGTGCACGTGAGCTGTGTAGAGCCAAGGGTCGTGTACATGCGTGCTGGCCTTATACATCAACACATTTACAAATTGATGCCATAAATAAATTCATTCTTTACAACACAGAGGCAACACGATCATGGGTCGTATTGTATGAAGAGACAAGAGGGAAATGGGACAGTGATAGGAAATCATTCAACTATCGAATGGTAGAAGCATGCCTTATCCTGATCATTTAAAAGAAAATATGCCAAAAATCTATCCCAAAATTTGCATGGCTGACTAGATTACAGAGAAATAAGTCATGTGCAGTTGTAACCCACGTGGATAAGAGATAGATGTGCTAAACATAGGGATAAGGTGCAACTACTTTGTAATAACCTCTATGAGTACCATGCTCAATTTATGAGATTGCACATTTGAATTGTAACATGTATTATGTTTTTATTAATTCTTGGGTTATTACACATATGACACCATCCTTTGTTCACATTTTATAGGTGCATTTGTTCCCATCTATGTGGGCATATGGAAATCATTTTTACACTGAGTATGCTGATGATGAACACATCACACACGAATGTGGAGTGGAGGTCGAGTTTGACAAATCTAGTCATGATATCCACAGTGATCAAAACCTAATAGAGGGGAAGTCATGTTACATTGGAAATATAAAAGAGATCCTGCAAGTTGACATCTCATATTTTTTATGTGTTATTTTTAGTTGCAAGTTGTGGGATACCTTCAACCAGAGAAATGTAAAGGAATATCATGATAGTGGGATACTATGTATTAACTCTAAACAAATGTGGGTTGAAAATGAGGAGCCTCATGTTTTCCTAAAACATTTCAACCAAGTGTTTTTTTACCTAGATGTTTTGGATGGGGACTGGTGGTTTGTACTAAGACATGATCTGATATCAAAACATATTTTTAAGAACACCAATGTTATAATGCCAACTGAGTAAGATAATAAGGGTGATGGAAATGAAGAGTTATATGTGAATGCTTTGTTTCGACATTTATATTGTGGATGTGTGATTTTATTATGGTTATCTATAATTGACCATTCAAGTTTTTTTTCTTCATTTTATAATGTTGGATATGAAAAGTTACCATTTACAACCGCCATATTGAAAATACATTAAATAGAACAAACATGAAATGTGGTTTTGATATATTTTTATTGTCATATTTATTATCAAAGTGTGTAGGTTTTCATAGTTCTTTATAATCTTGACTTAGGATTTCTGGACTTATAACTATGTTATAAGTCCATAAATCTTTGAAAAGACTTAATAAATTCAAAGAAAAGAGAACCCGAGATAAAAAGTGCACTTTTTCTTTATATTAGAAACTCGCTCTAAAACCCGATGTTTACAAAGAGGAAATAACTCTGTATATATAGAGTTTTTCCTGGACACAGGTCTGACATGGACTAAATAGAAAGTGCAGATTCGATTGCCCGAATCCATGAAAGTGACATACAATAATCATCAAATTAAATCTACAGTGTGGAGATTCTTTTTAGGAGGGAACCCACTAAAGCCTCGTACGAAGATAAAAGTAGAAACGACAATATTCCTTCATGGGGAAGGAGCTAAAAGACAAAGTACAAATGTCAAAAGTAAGATGATTTTTACAAAGTAAGTGATCAAGCCATGTGAAGGCCATGTGAAGTATCAACTCCGGTCAGAATCATAATTATCATGGCTTAGTGGAGAATAGACTTCATCATCGTTTTCATAGATGTCATTAGCATCATCAGGTATGGGTGGTATAATGCCTGGAACCAAATCATGCATCCAAATAGGTCCATGTTCTCGGAAATAGGTGGAGAATGGTGAGTGTTGCATGAAGGCATATTGGAGATGAGCTAGTAGATAAAATTCTTCGTAGAAATCATATGACAGGAAAGAAATCCAACTGGTGATCACTTGTAAAACCCCAATTATAAAAAAACACGTTTATACAAAAGATTGAAGTGAAGTGTATCATAATTTAAGGCTGCTTCTGCCATTTCGGTCTGCAAAACTGATAAAAATAGCCGAGGAGTAGCATGCCTCAGGGAAGAAACTCTTGGTATATATTGCTAAAGAAGTAAATTAAACCAGGGGTTCCATAGTTTGAATGGACTCTGGATATCTTCAAAATACATGATGATACTTATAGTTCTGTAGGACTTAGCAAACTGATGGACTACAAAATAATCTATCCATCGTAGATCAGGATCAAATATATAGACATAGTGTATGAGCTGGTGAGGTGGATGAGTATGCCCAAAGAGAATCCTATCATTGTTAACACTTTGCCAAGTATAGTTATAGATAGTTCTTCCAGCCTAAGAATTGGCCCATCTATGAAGAATGTTCTACTAGAGTTTTGGTGTTAGGGTGTGTAGAAGTTGTGAAAAACATCCCCAACATAGCTGAACTGAACAATTTGAACATACAATAATGGGGTAGGTGGAAGAAGAGGTGTTGGATCTTGATCCTTGATAAGAAAGCATTTTTAAATCTTTGCAGGCTCCTTCTCTAGAAAACATATCTGCCAAATAATTCTCGGCCCCAGATTTGTAGATGATTTTAAAATTAAAATCATCTAAACATAAATCCCATCTGAGAACTCGGGAATTTCCTTGTTCAAGAAACCGGTGGTTATGCAACATACCTTTCATGTGCTTGAGGTATGTTTTGACTGTAAATCTGATACTTTTCAGGAACAATCTGAATCTTTTGATTCCCTTTTTAACCGCCAAGATCTCTTTGTGAGAAGATGGATATTTTGATTCAGTAGGATTGAATGTGCATGATGCATAAGCACATACTTCATCTCCGTGAGAGTGTTTCTGAAGTAAAACTGCTGCCCAGAAGTCATTAGAAGCATCAATTTCTAGAATAAAAGGAAGATTCATGTTAGGCAACTGCAGAGGTGGCAGATTTTGAATCTTCTCCTTGATTCTTCTGACAGTTGTGGTCATTGAAATATCCTAGCTGGATCCTGTCTTAAAACGTTGTTGGAGTACTTTTGTGTCTTTAGCCTGGTGTTCATAAAATTGTCTAATATAGTTCAAGCAACCAAGAAAACATTGAACTTGCTTTATGTCAGGCAGAAAATCAGGAAACTGAAGTAGAGATTTTAATACATGAGGTTGTAGCTGGATAGTTCCTTTGGATATATACAGTCCTAGATACTCAATATTAGTTTGGCATATTACAAATTTGTCTGGTGACTTGGAGAGTACCAAACCATGCTTAAAAACAAAAGAATGGAATTCATCAAGATGTTTTTTGTGTTCATTAACGTCTCGGCTAAAAATAAGTAAATCATCAATATAGACAAGAACAAAATTTAAAGGTTTGAATATATCTTCCATACACTTTTGGAACTCTGAAGGTGCATTAGTCAAACCGAATGGCATGATTGTCCATTGATATTTCCCCTACGGAACCACAAAAGCAGTCTTGTACTTGTCTTCAGGAGAAATTCCTAGTTGCCAGAAACCACTCTTGAGGTCGAACTTGTTGAAAACATTTGCATGGGAAAGTTTGCTAAATAAAATCTCTTTATGTGGAAATGGATATCTCAGAGGTAACAAGGCACTATTAAGTTCCTTATAGTTAATAACCAGTCTTTTCTTACCTCTCTTTTGTTCAGAATTCTTGTTGACATATAATGTCGAACAAGCCCATGGACTCATGCAGGGTTCAATAAGATGTCTGTCAAGTAGATGTTGGATTTCTTCTTGACACAGAGATTTCTCTGAAGGACTCATGTTATTGGAAGATGCCTTCTGTGGAGTGTCCTTAAACCCTTCCTTGTAGGGGAGAGAAAAAAAATACTTCTCTCTTGTCCAGAATGCATCAAGAAAGTCTGATGTGCATTCATCTTTTACTTTCTGGACAATGTCTTTGATAATTTATTGTCCATGGATATCAACATGTCTGACAATCTTCTGAATCTTTGTTAGATCTTGGAGAGTTTCTTCAATAGTATCTGGGGTATCAGGAGAGATAGGTTTAACATAGTTGGTTTTCATAGGAAGCTTAACTTGTTGTTCTTGTACTGTTAAACATAAAGAATCAGTATTTACAATTAGAGGCATGTGTCTTTTGGAAAAATCTTGCCCTAAAAGAATATCAACACCTGTATCCAAACTATACAAAGTAACATATGTTACTATACCATCTAGGAGAAGTGGAAAATCAGGAGAGAAGTGCTGAATGGAGATAAGTTCTTTATTGACTGCTCCAAATTGGATTTGAGTTGGATGCTAGTAATAGGATGGGATGGCCTTGTATTTGCAGCAACTACTCATGGCTCCTGTATCAACTTGGGAATCTAGAGAATAGGTTTTGTAACCATAAACTTTAATGCCAACAGTTATGACCATGCGGTCTCCAATGAGGCTTGTGTAAAGAGAAAGGAGAGAAGAATTCTTAGTTTCTTCAGGTGGAAGCAGTTTAGGATTTTTTTTTTGATTATTTGATTTTGCTCGAGCAATAGTGAGAGCAGTAAACCGGGAGTTTAGATGATCCAATTCTTCTATAGATGCTTGGATCTGGTTGGCCAGGGTTTGGATTTGAGATATTTTAAGGTGGAGATCATTTTCAACTTGTCGGATTTCAATTAGGATGTCAGCTTCAATCTGTCTGGTTGGTCGAGACATAATACTAACATACTATGGTTTGGACCATTCTTCATGAGGGATTTCATTCTCTTCATCTGTAAACTATATACTCTGAACATGAGGCAACTGTCTGACTAGATCATCAATCTTTGATTGGAGCCTATTTTTTAGAAGGAAGGTGTCAGGTGTTAGATTAGCCTTTTTCTTTTGAAGATCATGAATCTGTTGTTGTATAGAACCATGAGAAGAGAACATGAAACAATGACTCAAATATGAACATTCATCATCAGAAGTAGAATGAATATTCAAATTCTTGAACTGTAACTCATCAATAATATCCGAGTCTGAGTAAGAACTGTACACAAAAAAATGTTCATTGTCTAAACAGGAAGAATCTATTAGATCCCAATCAGTAGGATTCTGATTAGTAGAAAATATTTCTGCTATCTTTACATGAGCTCTATTTTCTTTATTGGGACATTTGTTGGCCCAATGATCCTTGTTGTTGCAAATATAGCAAGCTGTGGTTTTTATTGGAAATTTTCTTCTCCTAAAGACATATTTATCTTTCTGCTTAGGAGACCTGCCATGCTGTCTTTTATATGGTTTTTTGTCTGGTTTGTTCCAATTATAAGATTTTCTCTTTGCAAACTTATCAGTTTTGGAACAATGGCAATCTTGTTTCTTTGAGTGCTTCTTTGGAATTCCTTGGAAACATCCATAATTATATGTTTCTCTGAAAGTATCATAGATAGCTGGATTAAAATTGAACTACTTTTTCAGATTTTTCTTTGTTCGGTAAGAGATACATTCCTGCTAGAGTGCAGTAAGTATCTGCTGGTGCAAAGCAGCAAAAGATAAGGATTCCAATTGGATCTTGTTCATGGCCAAATATCTGTTAACTAATTCAGGAACTTTTCTTGGCATTGAAGCAATATAGTGCCTTAAGTAGACAATATTATGATGATATGCTATTTTGTACAACATGGTTTGCATTGTATAGTAGTAGTCATGGAGCAGGTCTAGATTGCACAATCTTTGGCTCATGAAGAGTTGTGCATGGTGCTTTGCATCAGGTGGAGCAACACCTAGAAATTCATTTACTAAAGTAGTAAACATAGTGTTTAAAGGATATGCATCATTCATTATTTCTTCTTTATTTTCTTGGGAAATATTTTCCCACCATAATTTTGCAACCCCTGTAAAATCCCATGAGATTTGGGTTACAATATCTGTCCAACTGGATTTTGTTTCAACTTTTTTTTGGAGTGCCCATGCATTCAATTTCTAGAAGGCTTGAAGGATTTCATCCTGGTCCATGCAGTCAAAGTTGACTAGAAATGTATTGCCATATCCTTTGGATAAATTTGGCTTTTTCATTTTCACATCAATCTCCCCAAGATTCTTAGTCCATTTTCCAAAAGGACTTTTGTGGGAGGAATAGCTGATCTCTGGGCCAGAATTTCTTGCATATTTATATGGAAAATCATATCATTCTTTTCTCTTTGTTTTTGTTGCAGGTGATTCTCCTATTTCCTCTAGGACAGGTCCAACCATTTTGATTTCAGGTTGTACTGGTAGGACCATTGGAGAAACTGGATTGGGTAGATCATTTCCAAGAGTTGTTAATTTGGAAGTTAACAACTGGGTTTTTTCTTGTACAAGGGATACCCCCTTCAAAAGTTTCTCAAGATGGAGGAAGTCAGGATGAAAAGAGAAATATTTGAGGCAGAGAGAATGGAGACCATCAGAATTAGCTGATTGAGAAGAAAGGGTACTAGAATAATTAAATTTGAAACCTTCTATATCAACACGGACATAGTCAGGCGGAGAAACTGGTTTGGGTATAGCATTTTGGAATCGAGAGATAGAAAGTTGAATAGTGGAGAGCTGTGCAGTTATTTCATCAAGCCTGGCTATTAAGGCCACTTAGCCTTCTTGAAGTGTTTCTACAGAATGGTGGAGCTTATTACTATGCTCGGTCAAGGTAAGAACATCCTTGGCTTCTTCATCAAGGTTCTGGGTCAAACAAACTGACTGGTAATTGATATAATTTTGAAGTTTGATTTTCTCAGAAGGTTCTACTGCAGTAGGATGACACAAATGGATGAATTGGAGATATACTTGCAATGTTCCATTAGAGAACTGTGGAGTGTTGTTACTAGGTCCAAGGGACTTCTGTGGAAGCAATGCAGAGGATGTTGGATCTCTAGAAAACATTTTGAGTTCAGGAACTGCTTCAAGAAGTTGTTTACAAACTATGCAATTTGCATGTTGGCCTCTGTGGGTAGGTGACCCTGGATTTGGAAGAACTTGGTATTTAGAAGTAGAAGGTTTTATACAAAACTCAAAACAACTACTAGAAGTGGAGGACTGTGGTTTCTGTATAGGGGAATGATGTACAAACTGTCTACTAGCAACTAGAAATGGTGTATGGATAGGTGATTTTGAGGACTGACTACGACGGAGTTGTTGTAATAGTTGCAGGTTGGTGAACCACGGACTACTGCTTCCATTAGGCTTTGGTGTTACTCTTAATTGTGTGGGAGTTGTCATGGACAACTGTGGATATTTCTAGGACAATGGCTGATAATCACTACTCCATTCTTCTGGTAGAGTAACTTGGCTGAATCCCAACTGAAGTGGTGTAGTATTGCCGGGACCGACTACGACACCTTCTTTTAATGCTCATTTGGTTAACTTGGGATTTATGACAATCATGGTGTCATAAACAAAGCATAAACAGATAGTTGTATGTAACTAGGTAATATGGGCCTGATCAACTACATTGAAACCGTGAAACTGGATGAACGCTTGGAGCAACTCATTTATATAAGGGTCAGTCAAAGAGACTTGATATCTGGGGACAATCAAGGACCAAGTTGGTCCATTGTTTAACGGAATTTGGAATCCGCCAATTAATGCATCATTGAAATCGTTCATTCGGGTATCGAGGACACAGGTTAGACATGATGTATTTAGACCAGGTCGCACCAACGGATTAATTCCGAACTGAATAAGACCAATATGGATATAATTATATCCATTTTCTATTCCCCATTCAGTGTCATCTATTTTAATCAAAGGATTTTGATAAACACTCTGGGAAAGAGAGATTGGGATATTCACAGACGTAAAGCGAAACAAACTTGCAGCATGAAATCGGAACATGGGAAGATCGTAAATTTTTTCTACATCTATCTCTGGTAGAAGCCAGTTTGGTTGAGGGTCAAATTCTTGAGATATGATGCAGGAATTATACAATGGTTCATTTTTTGTTTTGTTGACTATCTTATTCAACCACGACCATCGTTTATTATGAGCATCTCTTCTAGATTGAGCAGAAGTAGATAATGCAGAACTGAAATAATAACTTGTATTGGGATCCATTATAACTTTAAGAGATAATGAAAATTGAATACACCTGGAAAACTGCAACGAGTTTACAGAACTTGATCTGTTGCTCCAAACACCCTAAACGGCTTCTGCGCCTTCAGTGGGACTTACACGAGTTGTCGATCCTCTAGCTTTCGCCCTTAGCAGGTGAATCTCTCAACACTACCCTCTCAGAAAATTGGGAACACAGAACAAGAATGGAGTACAATTCGCACAAACCTTATGGCTCTGATACCATTTGAAAAGAATTAATAACTTCGAAGAAAAGAGAACCCGAGATAAAAAGCACACTTTTTCTTTATATTAGTAATTTCTCGACTTATAACTATGTTATAAGTCCAGAAATCCCAAGTCAACGCCATATTTATTGTCTATTATAGCAAATTTATGTTGTATTGTATTAACATATTGGGCCACCATGAAGTGCACCCCACTTCCTTGGCGACTTAGGATGAGGGGAAAATCCTTAATTAGTATTGTAGTTAGTGTGGTAGTTAGTTTCATATATTTCTATTGTAGATAATAATTTGCTTCAACACTTTCCGCTGCAACCATTTAGTGCACTTTTAGCAATTACTGTTGTAAGCATTTAGTTAGTTGTTTCAAATTCTATTGTAATAAACTAATAATGAGAAGTAAAAAGTCACCATGCTTATAAAATGCGCTCCTCTCTCACTCAAGGAAATGTGATGGTTATTTTATGTTCTAATTCTTCTCCATTTTCATGTATATTCTATTTTCTCCGCTCCACACTATATAATTTATGTTCTTCATTGTGCATTTTAGTTTTTTGTGTGTTTTCAGATCTGAATTGTAGATAAATTGGTATTAGAGCCTAGATCCAAGTCAAATTCTGCTCAACCACGAAATTTAGAAGAGAGGCCATCCAACAATTATTTTTTTCTCATAGCCAAATGTCCTTCTTGGGAATTCTTATGCGCCTTCCTCAGGGCTTCCATCATGTTAATTTTTCACCATTCTCCACACTCACTCTTCAGGATACCATTTGCCTTCTCAAGGACCTAAGGAGTTCATTGATTCTCAATGCAACATCCAATCACCGATTGACATCCGTGGTGAATGAAAATTATGCCGTCGCAAAGAGAGTTGTCTACAAAGGATTCTACATCCACTGCTACATCTCCAATTTAGGATTTAATTATGTCTCTCTAGGAGCTAATCCATATGTAATAGCACATAGCTCCAACATGAAACTCGATATGCGTTTCCAATTATCGAAGTTTGCAGGCCAAATGAATGGAGAGAATGTCGACTCTTGGCTTCGTAGTCTTTCCACATACTTTTGTACAAGTCCTGAGATGAAAGAAGACATGAAGCTTCAGATTTTTGGTTTGCAACTCGAGGGAATTGCACAGACATGGTGAGACACTTAGTTGGAGAATTCTTCCTGGGTCATGGACATAGGCGACTCAGTCGAGACACAAACACCACACATTACAATGTGGCAAGAATTTTTCCAGGCACTTAAAGACCTCTTCTAGGATATTGAAAGAACCTCCCTTTCAAATTGTTGCAGCTCTGACAACTTGCCCATAAGTTAGTACAAAGACACATAGATGTCTTCTACAAGTTGCGCATCCAGCTAAATATTTCAGATCCAGAAGAGGTATTGATTGTCAAATATATTTCTAGTTTATTAACAATTTTTCGTCGTGAAATCAATTTGTTTGAGTCTAATTCATTGGAAAAGGAATTTCTTCAGACCTTAGTCGTGGGGTGTAAAGTGGCTCCTCAAATTCGTTTTCCACCAACCTCATATGGTTCTTATGCTGCTATTCCTTCGCATACTGAGCATTCCCTGGTTTCCCCTGCTTCCCCATCCACACCTAGAAATGTTCCCTGATGTACCTTTCATAAGACCAACTCGCATGCATTTGCATACTGTCAGGAACTTAAGAACATTTTCACCAACTAGAATCTATTTGTAGATTTTTGTCAACCAGATTCCCCTGACCATCCTATAGTAGTATCTCTCGACAATCCTACCGAAGTGGAACCTTCTTTGATCCCGATGACCACTAATGAACTCGGCATCTCTAATATAGCCATGTTTACACATAATTGTTAGATTAAGCATGAGTTGTCTACTCTCATCTTGGACAACATAAGCTAAAAGAACATCATGGCCCAGAAATTGGTCACAGACATGAACCTTCCCACCACTCATCACCCGACCCCATACCATCTCAGCTGGGTACAAAAGGAAGGCCCTCGTCTCACTATCTCCCAGTGTTGTGTGGTTACCTTTGTGATTGTCCCTTTCCAGGATACTGTGGTGTGTGATGTCTCTCCTCTTGATTGTGTCGATTTGTTACTTGGCATTCCCTACCAACAGGAATGACACACTATCTGTCATGCTAAATCTTATCAATACCCCTTGTAACATGAGGAGCACACCTATGTGCTTACTTCTTCTACTCTTAAATCCACCCAACCTAATATTGACCACATGACCGTTAATCAAGTCAATCTGAATCAATGCATCTCTTTGTGCTTAGTTTGCCCCATTAGCCCAGACAATCGAAATAACCATGTACCTCCTGCATCCATGGATCTCTCGCTCCAATAATTTTCATATGTCTTCACATAACCCACATAACTACCCCCATCTTGTTCTAATGAGCTCACAGTTGATCTAATTCTTGGTGCATCTTTTCCCGACACCCTATCCTATCACACCACTCCTTGAGAGGCCATTGAGATGGAACACCCAATTGGTCAAATTTTGAACTTAGGCCATATTCCACCTTCAATGTATCCATGTGCATCCCCCACCATTGTTATCCCAAACAAGGATGATTCAGAATGGCACCTAGTGACCCACTACTGTACCCTTAATAAAGCTAATGTTAAACCCTGCTATCTCCTACCCTAGATTAAGGAATTGTTGGACCACTTATAAGGGGATTATTCCTTCACACAGATGGTTTTGACAACTGGCTACCATCAAGTTCACATGAATGAAAAAATTCATTTGGGTAAATTCGTGATCATTTATCTTGATGATATATTGGTTTTCAAGAATTCTTAGGCATAACATCTTCACCATGTCTGCAACATCCTCGAGCTATTGCCGGCACATACACTTTAGGTAAAAAAATCCTATGTTGGACACACATCAGTTCCGTCTTTGGGACTCATACTAGACACATCAGGGGGTCGATCAGATCCATCTCGGGTATAGGCTTTGACACAATGGCCAACACAATCTAGTTCCCATGACCTCAAGATTTTTTTGTGAAAGGTTGGGCACCACTTCGCTCAGCTTCCACCCGCATTATACTTTGCATAAGTTCTCCATTTGACGGATAGGAATCAACCCTTTGAGATTAAGAAGGATGCATTTCAATTCTCCAGTGTGGCGATACTTAAAAAATGAGGTCATTCAATTTCATTCCCTTCAAAGGCCCTTGCTCCTTTTGGCTGAGAACATCACCAACATGAACATCAATTAGTTCAATGTTTTCTCCATATGTTGACTCAACGCTATACTCATGAAGCAACTGCCTTACGAAAAACCCAAGACCATGTGAAATAGAGGCATGATAAGAAGCACACACCATTGTTTTATCGGTTAGGAGATCATGTATTGCTCTTGCTGGACAAGTACCAATTCAAACACCAATAACATTTGCAATGCGAATTCCCTCATTTGATGGTGGAAGCAAGGATGCTTCCAGATCTAAATTGGGAGGAATTGGGCCACCAGGAAGTGTGCCCCACTTCCTTGGCTACTCAGGATGAGGGGACACTCCTTAATTAATATTGTGTTTAGTGTGGTAGTTAGTTTTAGATATTTCTATTGTAGACAATAGTTTTCTTCATCACTTTCCACTGCAAGCATTTAGTGCTCTTTTAGCAATTATTGTTGTAAGCATTTAGTTAGTTGTTGCAACTTCTATTGTAATCAACTAATAACGAGAAGGAAGAAGTAGTCTTTCCTATAAAAGGTGCTCCTCTCTCACTCAAGGAAATGTGATGGTTATTTTCTGTTCTAATTCTTCTCCATTTTCGTGTATATTCTATTTTCTCCACTCCACGCTATCAAATTTCTATTCTTCATTGCACATTTTAGTTTTTCGTGTGTTTTCAGATCTGAATTGCAGATCACATATGTTTATGTTAACCTTTAAATTACTAATCATTAATTGAGATATCACAAAGTTGATGACGTATTCATATAATATAGTAGTAAATATTTATTTTAAATTATGTTTTATTTAAAAAAAATGATGATATTAAAAATCAGACCTTAAATTTTTAATTGTTTGTAAAATTCAAAATTCAAATAATATATACTTTGATGGAACTTCTAAGGACAATTCCAACAAAATAACTTCTTGCAACATCTCTAAGTTCTGGAACCAAACTCGTGTTGACATTACCAACATGGATGGAAATCCCAACCTTAACTAGTGCAACTATCATGACCTTCACCTATTCCACTCCATCATTTAGTTTTCTAAAATATAAACTTATAGCAATCATTCTTTCTACATTCTCCTTGAAATAAGTGTCAATATAGGAAGGAGATGAAGATTTTAAGAGTTTCTTTTTCTAGATCCTACTCAAAATTAAGGAAAATTTTAAGGATCCATCAAGGAAAAATTTAAGGAAACCTTTGCCAATTTTATTAATTCTTAAAATACTAATTATAAAATGTTTGGTGATATTCTTGTAAAAGTATTCCAATTTCTAAGTATTTGAATATATTTTTAGAAAATATTCACAACTTTTAGAGTAAAATAATTTTATCCCATAGAATTTGGGTGAATAACTAAAAAAAATAGAAATTAACAAAAAAAATTAGAATAAAACAAGACAAATCATGAAGAAGCTTGGATATAAATTGTTACCATGGAAGACAAAGATTGAAATTCATTATTATTTATGAATTAGTTTTCATATTTAATAATTTAAATTTAATTAATTATAATTTTTAAATAACAAAAAATATTAGATATAACTATTATAAATTGAATGAACAATTCTTATAACTTTATCATTAAAATAAATGAAAAAATACTATTTCATTGGAGTAATTTTTCACTCAATTTTTTCATTCATTAACCAAATCCAATATTTGTATACATTTTAATACAAAATCAACAAAATACAATACTTAGCATACTTTTTTAATAGAAGATTCAACTAATACTTACATACTTTTACATACTCCTTTAATAAAAGATTCATAAAGTTAGTAACATAGTAAAAAATTGTGAAACCATTTCATTGAAAGTGTATAGATCAAAATTTGTTATTATTCTTTATATTTAATATATTACATTTAATTAACTAAATTTAATATATTATAATAGTTGAATAACATAAATGAATAAAATCTTTGGAAAATTTAAAAGATAATAAAATATAATAATTGTGATTTTAGTAAACGATAATAATCATATACCCTACCCCAATCTGTATTTGAACTTGTGACCTCTTAGGAGGAAACATATGTTCTTAACCATGAGGCCCACTCAGGGTGTATAACTTTGTCTTGTAATATTTGAAGAATAAAAATTAATAAAATAACATTATTATTATTATTATTATTATTATTAGTGAATAATTGTATTTATTATTACAATACATGAAAAATATATAATTATTCAAATCACAATCATTTCACTCATCATATTTATGTATTTTTGTTTTTAAACACGTTTAATCAACATATTGTATCTTTATGGGGAGACAATTCACCTTGAAGAAGAGTTA
>ML783879.1:350666-378221 GCA_009831015.1 Picea engelmannii | reverse complement strand
ATCCTATTGAAGGTTTAAGAGAAATGATTCTTCCAGATTTTGTTGAAGCAACAATTGAAAGAAAATAAGTTGATGACAGTAATGAGGAAAGTTTCGAGTGATTCAAGGAAAGCATAGAGGAAGACTACAAGTTTTGTGAACAACTAATAGAGATTTGTCCCAACAAAGACTTTCTAGTCAAGTTCTGTGAACAAAGAGAAAAGGAGTATGACACCATCCTCCATAATTATGAAAGCCTACCCTAAATGCAGCCTGGGAGGTCACCATTGCATATTATTGAGAAAAATCATTGTAAGACATTGTGACTGAGAAGTATGGATACCAAGAAAACTTCCCAAATGACGATGAACCACTCTCTGGGATCGAAGAAGTCTATAAACTCATTAGAGATCAAGATTAGGATGGTGAATTCTTTGATCCTATTAAATATGGTGAAGACTTGATTAAAGAACAAATCCATGAAGAAAATTGTCAAGAAGAAGAAGACCTTGATGAAATGCAACATCTAGATGAGAAGACAGAGACATTGATATATGTGCTTCCTCTTGATGAAGATGAAGTATTTCAACCTTTCTTTCCTCCTGCACATGAAGTTGAAGAAGAAATTAGTCTCAATGTTGAAGAATTTGAGGATCCAGTTGAAGCCACCCTAACCTTTGTTCTTCCTGCACACGAAGACAAATAGATAGTCATTTTTTAGTCACACTCGTGGTCTTATAAAAGAAACCTTGGATATGGTTGATTAGCATATAGAAACTTTCATACAAACTAGGAGACACACATGGGATTTTGGTCATTTCATTTTTGATAGAGACCCCATTTACGACATTGAGGATGGCTCTCAAGCAAAATTTGTTGATTTTTCATCTTTAGAATATTGGTCTTCATGCATGTATGATTCAGATTTTTGGTAGGCCGATCATGATATGATTACAGATTTGTTTCATTCATTCGGGGATGACTTGTCACAACATTTTCATTGTGATTTTCAACCATCCCTTGGAAGTTATGATGCAGATCCTTTTGGGGATGCAGACTTGTTCTATGAGGAATTCTAGCCAACTTCATCCTCAATTTTAGATGAACACCATGACATGGCCATCGCAAAGGAATCAAAGGCTCACTCTACAAAGATAAAGTATTTTCATCTTGGGGATTTTTATGAGGATTCACAGATGAAGATGAAACATTTTTCTAGACATGATCCTACCCCTTACCTCATTTCTTAATCTCATGGAAATCATGGGGTCTTCTTAGGACATCTCAAGTCTTCTCAATCTTCAAGAAGAAACAATCATGCTAATGGGGATGAAGATGAGCATTTTTATACATATGGTATACCTCTTCAGAGATGGATTGATTGAGCTTGTGGCCATCCTTCCAGGCAGGATTTCTGGGATGATTAGAATTGTGACTGTTCTTTTCAACAAAATTTCCTCCCTCCCACCCATATCCATGAGTTCCATTTCATGATTTATTATATGTCTCTTTATTATTGCAATTATTATGTGCTCAACTTATCCTTGTTGTATTGCATGATTAAGCACAGGGGGAGATACCTTGATGAAATTATCAACAGATGGTTGCATTGGTTGTATGACTTCACCTTCAGGGCCCCAAGGCCTCAACTAAGTAGGTAGGTCATCTTGCTTTCCTTGAATTTGCATATTGATATCTCATGGTAGTTTAGATGCATTTCATATTTCATTTTTCTCTAATTGCATATTTATTTTATCATATTACATGTTTAGTTTAGAAATTTTTGGAAAAAATGCAATATTTTCTTTTCTAGATTAGTTGTTATTTTTCATTTGGTTTTTTATTATATGGACAAAGGATGAGTGAGTCATCCTACACTTAACGAGTTTATTGTTACAGTGTGTGTAGGAACATGTCCACCATGAGATGTTACGATTCTAATACACTCTACGATCAGTACATGTCCCCAAGAAGGAGCCAAATGTTATCCCCAACTTCTAGGGATAACTAAGGAGATGATGTCTCGAGGCTCTCAGGTTGTAGACATGGAGTACCAAGAGACAACTTGACCAGTAGTGTCCATTTGCATAGACATAGACCCACTTCACCACCACAGTTCCAGGTTCATCATGAGGGTATCCACCACATCAACTGACTTCTGAAATACATTGGGTCTTGCTCCATGAGGTACAAGTCATGTATTATGGTGAGTATCATTTCAATATTTGACGTATTTGAGTTTGTTACATTTTAAACTGCTTTTTATTATGTAACGTCTGCTTGGAAATTATGTTTTTTTCCTTGTTTCACCTTGGTGGTTGACATTGCACCCTAGTAAGTGGGTCACCCTTAGTGATAGGTTTTCTACTGGGAGGTCCTATTGACGAGTCATCATGCCATTCCCAACCATACTTGTCACATTCCACACTTCATCCTCTCATCTCCTTACCTTTTGGGATTTTCGGGTGTACTGACCCAAGAAGGGATTGTCCCTCATTTCATGGGAAGAAGGGGTTGAAGGCCTAGAGTCTTGTAGCTGGAAAAAGATAAAATCCAAACATGAACCTTATAGATGCTTGCTCAAGTATCCTGAGGACAATGAAATGTCTCTCATAAAAAACTGATGGGACCCGTAAAAAATAACTAATACAAAATTCCAACCAAGGAGGAGCATGTGTGGGCATTGTTTTTTATGTTTAAGTAGAAGCCCCACACATCTTTTTCAACTTGAGGAAGCATGGTGTGACTAGGGTAGATTCAAAGTGGGAACTATTTTTCATGCTTAGGTATAAGCCCCACCTTGGCTTCAATCTAGAAACATCTTAAAAGAACAAAAGGAAATAAATGGGCTTGGAAAAAGGTTGCATTGAATATGATGGTGCAACACACCCTCTACAAAGGCACCCATAAATGAGATACTACGATCCCTTGTATGTCATGAACCCCATGCCCAAAATTATTTCCCTCACCCATGTCACTTTCTCCACATGACCTAGAGAGGGGTCCACTTGGGAAACACTCCTAAACTTGAGGTATGATTCACCCAATAGGTCACTATGTCAACCCTCCCATACCTAAACATGGAAAATTGCATAGGGCCTTTGAGCACTTGTTTATTTTGATAAGGTAGTTTTTGATGTACATGCTTACATGGCTCTTTTATTGACTTGATTTACTTATCATGATGTATTTGAGTTGATATCCTTGGAGGGCTTATTCATTGTATTTTCAGGACCTAGTTGGTGGACAATTTTGGAAGAACAAGCCTAGCTTGGAATTCCTTGGGGCTTGAAGCCCACAGGTTCGATACCATGGCCCATGCACCAGAAGATGATGCTAGCTCTTAGAGGCCTGAAGAGATACCACAAAGGACCTAGCCCAACCCTTTTACATCCCATCAGTTTTCGCTTGAGGCTAAAATGTCACTTTTGAGGAGGTTGACGTCACCCTAGGGCTAGGGTTATGGTGGTGATGTTGTTGCTACTTGAAATTTGGCATATTTGGATGGAGAGTAGTACCTTGAATATCATAGTGCTTGAAGAGAAGGCCTTTGGAGGCCCAACTTGTCACCTCCAAGCCCAACGACCTTTTATTGACTCCAAAACATTACCCTAGAAGAGGGATGACATCACTTTAGGGTTTCTTATGTGCATTTTTAAAGTTAAATTTGAATTTTATAATGTAAAGGGGAAAATTAAGGGTTGTTGGCCCCTTACTTTGTGGTTTACCCTAACATTAAGTGGACAAACACTTGTAGGAGTATTTGTATAAATAAGAATCATTTCATTTCATTTTTATCATAGCTCTCACTTGAGAGAATACATTCTTGGCTAAAATTTACGCCCTACTTGGGAATTTTTACTTATCTCTCTTATCACTTGCTCTTGTAATGGTTTTTCTTTGGCTATTGGATGGATGGATGATGCACTATATCTAGTGGAGGTCTATTTATTTCTCTATGGTGGATTTTCTTGGTTAAAAAGAGGTTTATTTTGTTAATGCTTGGACTAGGTAAGGAATATTTGATGTTATTGCTTCTTTTCTTGGTTTCAAGGTTATTTTACTTAAATTTTTGGGTAGTATAGGTGCATACAACCCCACGAAGTCCATTATATTTGTCTTGAAATACTTTGTTGCATAAGGAATTCCTAGGAGGAGTAAAAGGGTTTACACCGTCCTAGGGTTTTTCCTAGCTATATTAGCTTTCCTTGGGGAGTAAAAGGGCTTACACCCCCAAGGAAGTAGCTCAACTAGATATTTAATTTTTGATACTCCACAACCCAATATTTAAAGGCACTAATCTTCTTGCATTGGAGAAACAAAATCATTGCATTAGGATACATGAAAACACGAAATATTGTAAGTGTCCAAGTTGGAAACTTTTTCCTATGCTTTAAGCTCGCTTAAGACCTAAGGGCATTTTATTTAGACTTGAAATTGTCATTGATGTTAATAAATTAATACTACAGCCATTAGGGTTGCATAAAAACTCACTTTCTTACATCATTTACTCACTTTTCAACCATGGAATTTGACTTCTAAACCTAGATTATTGTTCTACCGGTTACCAACTATCGTTCTAACAGTTTACTTGTTGATTTTTATGGTTAGAACTTGTTGTTGTATAAATTTTTTGCTACATCCATTAGGCTTCCCTAACACTTTACCGATAAATTAATTTTCCAACCCTAATTTAGCGTCAAAGTTCATGCTTAAGTATTGGAAAATTATCATTGTTTTAATATTTCATTGTTCGATAATTATTTAACAATTTTGATGGTTAAATCTGTAGTAGTTAGTTGTTTTCCTTTCTTATATATATTCTTGTTTACTTATGAAATTAGGGAAATCAATCTTAACATACTTTTCCACTTAACTTGGAAGCTTGTATACATGTTCTTTCTTGTGTCTCGGGAAGGTACAAACAACTTTCGCAGGTGTTCAAGTATTTGGAAACCATAAACCATCTTTGAGACTCGTTATCAAGCCATTTCTCACCTAGTATATTGAACTATAGGTTATTCAATTCTATTCACTCACTTTCCACTTCATTTCCCCCTAGGGTCACCTGGGACTCACCCTTGTGTTGGATTCTTCCTTCACTAAAGCAAGGGAGGGTTTATCTAAGGTGACAATGGGTAAAATCTCCCACTGTTATCACCATCCAATGGATTGGTTTGGGATTTTCCCAACCTACAGTTTGCGTGATAACACTACCCTTTGCATTTTATTGGGTTGTAATCAAGCACTTGGCTTCATATTCTACATCTCTATGTATGAAAATGGTCGCCATACTTTTGGTTGACACAATCTTAGGGCCACCATTTGACATGCCCCTTAGGACAACCTTCTTGTCATTTGCAGTATTGAACTTCATTTGGTAATTCATTGTAATTCTCCATAAGGAATGAAGCCACTAAACACCCAATAATATATTGATGTCTACAAGATCAACCACAAAAAATTAATTGGTCAAGGTATAGTTTCCCAAATTCACAACCAACCTCATAATATTTTGGGTGAATTTCATAGTAAATCCATTAGCCACCACTGCGATGAACCCCTTGAAGTCCTTTGTAGCCATGCATCTCTTGGACACCAATGTTGCATCAATGAAGTTGTGGGTCACCCCACCATCAATCAAATTTATGAAATTTTGACCTTGTAGTACCCCTCTGTCTCTGAAATTGTAGTATACTAGCATATACCTTTTTCGAAGATAGTCTAGTTGGTTCGAAAAAGGGGTAAACTAGCATTGACAAGACGTCTATTCAAAACCATTTTAACGAGTGTGATAAGGAAAAGATCACTCGGCCATTTTTTCATTTTTAAGGAGTCTGAAAAAATCTTAACTATGGACTCCGTTAGGAATGTTCTTCTGGACCAGTTTAACGAGTGTGAGAGAATAATTTCACTCGGTGATCTTTTCAATTTTAGGGAGTCTAAAAAGAGCTTAACTATGGACTCCATGGGGGTTCCTTTTTCGTAAGTTTAGTCCCTCAGGCCTGAAAAAGGGTCAAAATAATACCTGAGAGTACTCTTCTAGAGAACTGAAGTTCCATAGAGTATACCTTTGTTCGTACAATTGACCGTCTAGACTGAAAAAGGGGTAAACTATCGCCGGACAGACGTGACTTCAAATTTCAGTTTAACGAGCGTGAAAGGCCACAAGATCGCTCGACAATCTTTTCATGTTTAGTGGGTCTGAAAAGGGTTTAAAAGAATACCCGTAGACATTACTTTTCTCAGTTAAACCGGATGAGATCTAAAAGCATAAATGCAGTCTCGCCAGATGTTTCTTTCAGATCTCAAAGCGAGCTTGAAAATCAACAAAGTTAGTTCATGATCGACACTTTGTGGGTCGATGCTAGGTATCTCCTCGGGGGAATAGTATGCTCCGACGAAAACATTTTCTACGATGCCAGGGGTTCTGGAGAGATTTATAGGTACTGTTTCAGTGATACTTTCCATACTACCCTCGGCATTAACAACATGAGTAGCCAAAGGATTGTTAGGACAAGACCTATCTCTAGTCATAGTCGAAGTGAATTACCCTACTTTGATTCTTCTTAACTCTGAGAGGAAGTATGATCTGTGATGAAGATCATCCCAAGGTTTGTCTGGACTAGTCATTGCTTCAATTAAAGCTTCGTCAGAGGGCAAGACCAAGTCTAACGAATCAGTGTCAGCGAGAGAACCCTGAGCCCAAATAGGCTCTAGAAGTGGATCAAACTCTTGTGCAGGAGTTGGATCAGTGTTATATGAAGCTTGCTAGACTAAAGAGTATGCTACTTCAGCTGCGGACAAGGGCATGGACATGCCCGCATGCCCTGTCCCATCCATAATGGCCGATGGGGAAGGAAGTATCCACATATCATCGAAGTAAGTCATGCAGAACGACGAAACTTGAAAAATATCAACCTTATGGTGATTGGATATAAACTTGATATCGCCTTGAGGGGGCGGGTAATCGAAGGTACCCATCAAATATGGGCACAAACCAACCCCTATGTTGACGAGACCTGGTTGAGGATTATCAATCATCGAGACCGTGGATGCCCCCAATGCAGGGTCAGGTCTAGAGAAAAACAATTGATCGATGGTCACAATCTGGCCCTCGTGTGGAAATAACAAGACTCGGAAAACTGTAGCAACCACAACTTGCATGGCATAAGTCCAACTCCTTTCTAACAAGATATCATAGTCGAGGGGTGTGTCGACTACTTCTACCTTGACACACATGGTCTTCCCTTTTAACTGCATGGGGAAAGAAGGAAGGATACCATGTGGTCGAAATGAATGACCGTTGAAAGAGGTGAGGAGAGTAGGTGACGAAGGAAAAATGGGCTGGCCAACGACCTTCCAACATGCCAATTACATAACGCATGTCGAGGCGCCCTCATCAACCACCATGCGGAAGATATTCCGAGTAAAAGTTTTTTTGGGATAAGCCACTACTATCTGAAACTCTACGTGGTAAGGCAGGTGAGGTTTTAAGTTGGTTGTATCCATCATGATTATACCCGGATTACAAGTCTCCGTAGATCCTAAAGCGGTTGACAAGGCTTTCCTTTGGGACAGGCAGCTTTGGAGGACCTCCAAAGCAGACATCGCACAAGGGGTTTGTGATAAATCTTCCACCACAGAGTAGTTCTGGGCGGCCCTTGCGTTTGGGTTATGAGAAGCCTTTTTGAATGTGCCTTTGGGAATGTGTGTCATTGTTTCACCCAACGTATTCTCAATCTGTAGAGGAAGATATGGCGGTTCAACTTCTTTACCCTTCTCATAAGTGCTTGGTTTACCATAGTCATGCGCTCTAGTCGATATAAAAGCATCACCCCTCACCATATATACATTTGCGGATGTAGGGTTGTTCGATGGTGGAGAGGGTCCTTGGCTGCCCCCTTATGTTCTTGCAAAGTCCTGTGTGAGATTTTTCCCATGTTGGAATGGATTGGTTAACACCGCAGGCTGTTGCTGTGTCACAAACTTTTGGGCCTCTCCAAGCCGGGGACAAAGGTGGGTCAGGTGGTCCTCCGTGCACAGGTTGCATGGATACCTCGCCTTCCGTTTCTCAGTATTTCCCATGCCAGCATTATCGGTGGGTTTCTTATCCCCCTTACCCTTCTTCCGTTGTTTTTTCTTTCCTTCAGGTTGTTGGGTGGCCTTTAGATTAGTCGATTGCACTGTGTGTCCATTTGACGTTTTGGTAGGGGGAGCAGCCAAAGAAGTAGTTTGGCTGGCCGCTGAGTGTTTTGTATAGACAATTGTTACAAATGATTTGTTAGTTGCTCAGCGGGCTTTGTTTGTGCTGAACCAACAATACTATTGCCATGTGGTCCAACTCTTTGTCTGGTTTTATCAAGTATTGAGTGTGGTGCATCTGGCAAGATCTCGTATAATAAACCGGACTGAGAATAGATTAGCTCAAGTTGTTGAGCTCTCATGATGGCGTCTTCTTCAAAAAATACTCCCGACATTGCGACATCTTTGGACAACTGTGGGACCAAATACTTAAGGAACCACTCGAGCCGGAATGCTGGTGGGAATGGTACCTTAATTAAACTCTTTCAGTGTCTCCATTCTTGGATGTGATCAGAGATATGGTCTGCTTTTGTCTGTGAAAAATTGGCCAGCAATTCTGTGCCAACATCGTATCTCACAGGTAACTGGAAATGGTTTAGGAAAGCCATGGCCAATTCACCGAAGGAAGAGTATCTTGAGCGGTCGAGCTCAATGTACCATTTCACAACACTCCCAATGAGAGTACATTGAAACAATTGCAAATGTACGGAGTCATCTTTCAACGAGTTAGATGAGCACCAAAGATGGAAGGTAGTCATATGATCTCCTGGATCTTCATTAGGCTTGGCTTCGAACTTTGGGATGTCCGAAGGCAACTTCGTCGGCATATGAGGCCAATGCGGATCGTGACAGATAGGGTCATTCAACAACCTTGTCAAATCTAGCAAATGCAAAGTTGCCAGGAAAGGTAGTTTGGGTTGTTGGTGATAACCTGGGAAAAAGGGACTTGAAGTTTGACTGGCACCAGGTTGCGAGGAAAAGTTCACCTGCTGGCCCGGATTCTGGTAAAAACCATGGCCATGGCCAGCGTATGGATTTTGCGTGTGAGGAGACATCATCGACTGATTTTCAAAATAGGACATAGATGGTTGGGCATGCATTACATTTGAAGGACTTTGGGAAGGGTTGCCCCATGTCGGTCCCGTGGGGATAGGCATAGTACTTTGTCCAGGGTTCCATTGATTGTGGAAAGAATTACCCCAGATCGGCATTCCAGACAAGGGAATGGATCCCTGCCAAGAATTCCAAGGCCCTGATGTGGAAGAAGTTCCTGGGTGTGCCCCCTGTGCAGGAATAGTACCCTGCATAGGAATAGATTGTCTGAGACCAGGATTACCCCCAGTCGGGAAAGAAACTGACGAGAAGGCATTGTTACCAAATGCACAGAACAAAGAAAATGGTGTCAAACCTACCGACGTATTATGTGAAGGTGGTCCTTGACTCCCCACTCCAAATAAAATTTGGTGTGCAGGTGGCCCGATGAATTGCTGATGCGTGCCACCGAGTGAAGGGGAGGAAGGAGGTATATGACCTCCCCTATAATGGAAAGCGTTAAAAGGAGTAGGAGTGCCCCCCATGTGACCTTGCAGAGGAGCATTAGAGCTCCCTGCCCCCAGACCTGAATTTTGTGAAGTGGAGTAGGAAAGTACATGACTTGTACTTGAACTAGGCATCCTGTATGAGAACGGAGGGCTTGTCGCACTTGGTGTGAAAGAGGTTATGGCTGCCGCCAGACACGGGATCGAACCATTGTACGATGTAGATGCGGTCGAGACCATGGTGGCTTGGACCGATGATGGTGGGTTAGGAGGTAGATACGCTCCTATGGTGACAACCGTAGTGGGAATTGAAGAATTCCCAGAAGGAGTAACAACATTTGTTTCCATTGCTATGTGGGACACTGTCTGGCACTCGTTAGGATGAATCGGTACGATGGTGGGCGTCAAAAGATCAGTGATAGAGGTTTCAACTAGACCAAAAGCTTTTGCTCCAAGGTCTAAAATGGTCGATTCCTCTGGATGTTGGTCGGGCACAATTTCTTGTGACCCGGTCGCTTCAAAAGACCCTTGTTGGTCTAGCTTTCGCCTTAGTGGTGGTGAGGGTGGCTCTAGTGTAACCGACGACAGGCCTAGAAGCCTTTGTGACTGATGGAGCTCGTGATCCTCCACTATGTGAGAAGATCAAAGACACTCTAGGGAATTCTAATCATTTCAAAAGAAGCACACACTAAAAAGGTCCCTATAAGATAAGACATACAAACACTAAATTAATTGGACGAACAGTTACAACAACCAACACTAGAGCAACTTACCGGTGCAAGTGCAACTCAAAAATGGAAGAAACCTCTGAGTATACTCTACAAATCATGGCCTGATGTCTGTCCTAGGTATCGCGGTATATCCCCGCAGTCACCTGTGTATGTCCCTAAAAAAGATAGGCAACTAGGTTGCCAACGCGTGAACAGTCACCAGGCGGGTACAGTCAAAAGTCGGGTAGACCAAAATGAGCAGGGTATCAAGCCCAAAACCTGTCAAGGGTATCGAGAGCAAGTGGTCCGGAAGACAAATGAGGACCTTGAATGGACTCAAGACCCATAAAGCCCTGTGACAAATGCAATCGACAAAATCCCAAGATAAGCCCTCTATATGTGTTCTCCACTACGATTGGTCCAGCTTTGGAGGGGTTATCTCCGCTACCTTTCCGCACGCTACCTTGTGTTTATCCCCTATGTTAGAGGGGGGTCCCAGATAAATTTCACGATACTAGACTTGGACACTCCCCAACTCAGACTCCAATGTTTGATTTTAATGGCCTTGAAGAGTTTCCTCTCCAGCCTAATCCAAGGCCCTAATCCTGAACTAGTTGGTTAACCCTACAAACATAAAAGTCTAATAAATTTTAGATTTAACGTTAATTTTATGGCTTGTCTTATTTAAAAGGCTATGAAAGTGAAACTGATGATGTTTGAAAGACGAAAGTAAAAATGAACAAAAAACTGGAAACAAAAACCTTCACTTAATGCAAAATTTCAACAACTTTTCAATTTTTTTTCAATTTTCTAAGATTTTTGAACAACAAACTCAAAAGAGAATTTCACTCGACTATGAGCTACTTATGATCTAAGTAAACTACAAAGAACTTATGAAAGAAAAGACTTTTCCCTGGTTACTAATGCAAAACAACACTTTTTCAACCAAACAAGAAAAATGAAAGTTTTTTTTTTATTTGAATGCTCACAAAGAAAAAAGGAAAAACATCAACAAGTAAAAACCGAGAAAAAATTCTGGCCTAATCATAGATCGCAAAGAATCACTTCAAGAAATCACACACTAGCAACTTAAAAAAGGACTCTCACACTTGTCTAAAAACCCTAAAGAATTTTTTTTTGATGACAACTTTTAAATGAAAAAGAAAGCTATGGCTAAGATCAACCCTAAGCTACTGACTGCTAGGACAAAGATTCAAAAACTTGAGAGGTATAACTCCTATCAAGGGAAAGGATGACTGCCTCACCCTCAACAAAAACTATCCTGCACAAGCACACTACTGACAATTCAACAACAAGCATGTGCACGCGAGCTGTGTAGAGCCAAGGGGTATGTACATGCATGATGGCCTGATACAGGCTGCGTGTATCTCTAAAAATATGAAAAAAAAAAAAAAAAAACAGACAATCCAAACCAGGAAGGGACCACTGATATTGAGAACCAGGATCTCTTGAAGGCTTAGACACTCTCTTTAACAGAAAAATGGAAACAATGTAAGGAAAAAATTCATAAAACAAACCAATCTGAGATGAGACTGCAAACAACCAAGACTAGAAAGAGTTCCAGAAAACCCCTGAGAATGACTGATTTTGACAGGGAAGAGGATGACTACCTCCAAAATTTTCTGGAATCTACACGCTACTGTTACTTCTTCAGCTAGCGTTTACACGTGTTTCGTAAGAAAGTAGGGCGTGGGTACACGCGTGCAGACCTTATGCATGCCGTGTGTACCTCTGTGGGTCTCGAAAAAACACAGTCAAGCAAAAATAAGAGATAGCTGGTATGGAAGACCAACTTCTCTGTCAGCTTAGACTTTGCAGAAACTTCAAAAAACAGGAAAGAAAACCAGTCTTTTAAAACTACCCAAAAAATAAAATTCCCAGGAACCCTAGAGACTTCCCCAGTATGGTCGCCAATTCTGTTGTGGTGGGAAATCCCTCTACGGACTAGAAAATAGGGTTATATTATGCATGCAGATATGACCAAAAGAAACCTACTTTCAACCTTCGTCCTAGACCTAATCCCCATTTCTTTTCAGCAAATACATGGTTAGACCAACATACCATGTTCCAGATGTTCGATGTCGATCCTTCTTTATGCTTGATTGCTTGTTAGCAGCTCTCCTCCCAAGGCTAACCTGCATACAAAACAAACAACAAACTACACATGCATTTTACCTACAGACTAATGGGTTAGAGATTCAAACATATATTTACTGAGTTATGAAGAACTCATATAGTGGGACGGGAAAATAATTTCTTTATTATTAACTTTAATGAATCAACTTACAATTTCGAGACCGGCCACTACTCCGCGAATACTGATCCTGGGCTCCTCTTCAAATGTCTTCCAACTTCTTTGGGACAATGGGAATGTGCAATTGGGTATAGTTTCTTTACTCTTATTCTCCTCCTCCAAATGGGACCCCTAACCCTTCTTTTATAGGCTAGAATAAGCTAGGTATTTGGACAAACCCTTGGCCATGCATGGCCAGGAGTTTCAGTTAACTCACCCAAAGCTGTGTGTTCCGTCGACAACTTTCCTTTTTTTGTGCTTTTGTCGGTCCATGCGGGTTGTTTTAAGTCATCTAGTGTGTACACACGTGTAGTAATGGAGTAGGGCACGTGGGACCTTATAAAAGAGGTTTTTTAAAGAGTTTTTCAACAGTGCTTTGGCAAAGAAGGGATCTGAGATGGCCTAATGCTAGGTAAGCATGTATGGTGCAAATTAGGGTTATAACAATGATGTTGATGTTGATGTCGTTGATACCTTCTTAGAAATCCTGAATAATATTTCCACCACCCCTCTCTTTGGATAACATGGGTCAAGGTCTACTCAACTAGGGATGAAAATGTTACTGTAATACTTGAAAAAGAAATGTATGGTATGCTAGATGCGTGTTTCTCAACACTTTTGAGGTAACTAACCATTAAGTCCCCTATTTTTTCAGGAATCTTGTCACACAATGAAGGAATAAAATGGTTTATTTTATGCATGATTAATTACAATGTACATTTCTATTTCCCACTAATTGTAGGTTACTCAAAGATAAGGTACTTCTGAGAGATAATGTCTTGATCGATAGTTGTGTAGAGGCAAAGAAAATGTTGAAAATGTTGGATGTTGAGCACATATCATACCACACTTATTGTAATCTATACAGAGACAAATATGTAGACAAAGAGATATGTCTAGAATGTGGGCATGACATGTACCATAAATAAAAAAAAACAAGGTTAAGGCACATGGTCCTCTTCATAAGATATTGAGGAAAACACCTATAATTCCAAGGATTTGAACACTCTTTCATTGAAAACAATTAGTCATGTTGCAGGTTTGGCATGCCTCACATATAAGTGATCCAAGAGTTATGCAAATACCGAAAAATTCAACAACCATGAAACATATAGGGGATACATGGTCTGATAAATTCAAGGATGAAGTACATAGCCTACGATTGAGCATAGCCATGGATTGAGTTAACCTGTATTCCCTCCAAAACACCAATTGATATATTTGGCCAGTGGTAGTGATAAATAACAATATCCTCCTATGGTTTTCCATGAAGAATGAACATCTTATGATGGCTCTTATAATCTCGGGTAGAAGACAAGTGAAGAGAATGGATGTATACCTCCAATTGCTAATTAGTGAATTTAAGCAATTATGGGAGGGGATGAATGTATATGATGTATCAAGACCCATCCCAATGGAGAGGTATTTTATCTTGTATGGAATATGTGCATACACCATGCATGATTATCCAAGACTATGAGTTTCCACTAATAAGCATGTTGTTTGAATTGTTTATATCTGTAATGTTATTTGGCATACTCATTTTGGTGAAACTATCTTTTTGACACTAACATACTCTGTATACAATAACATGGCATGTCTTGTAACAAAAGAGTATCATGGATGTAAATGTTGTGGACCTTCTATAAATGCTAGGTGGTCCAACCACCTATGAAATTAAATGTACAATTGTTCGAGGGTATTTCTCCAAGAAGACCACCCTTATATAAGAGTTGCATATGATCTCCATGGTCAACCAAAGAGAACCTGAAGACCTGAAATAATGACATTGGTAGATTGGATTAGGGCATATGACACAAAGAAGGAGAAGGAAATTCCAGAATTGCTTGATTTGAATGGGGAACCTATGTTTGATGATCCTGAAGTTTTTGACAACTATGTTGAGAAAATGCCCATTGGGATGAAAATGAAATCTGTATTTTGTGAGCATATTAAGATTGGTCATTTTATAGATCCCATGCATATATTAAAAAATGTTTCATATTCTTTATGGATGCACATATCATCGAATAAAAGTGACACATTGGCTGTTAGGAGAGATCTTATTTCTTCGAATACTAAAAAGAGGAATTGGCCAAGAAAAGAAAGTAGAGGAGAGTTTGGTCCCTCTTGGTCTTTTAAAGAAGGTGATGTCCCATGGATTTTGAAGAAAGATGATCTTTGCATGGTGAAGGATGTTATATTGGGTGTGAAGAAACAACCTTCTTTATATGGTCATGTGATTTCAACCACGACTTCCCATAGAACCTGTGATGTGCCATATTGAATTTGTCTGCATTTGTACGTTGGATCATATCAAAGGAGATTCATATGGCTAGCATTCCATGGTGGAATTAAGAGATAACTAAGATTGTTTGTATGTTTGAGAAGGAACTACCCATGAGTTTTATGGACTTGCAAGTCCATATTCTAATTCACCTACCTCATGAGGTTGAATTAGTTCGGGTGATTTCATACTATTATTTTTGAAATCTTGTATACATCAACAGATTTACAAATTGATGTCATAAATAAATTCATTCTTTACAACACAGAGGCAACACGATCGTGGGTCGTATTGTATGAAGAGACAAGAGGGAAATGGGACAGTGATAGGAAAGCATTCAACTATCGAATGGTAGAAGCATGCCTTATCCTGAACATTTAAAATAAAATATGCCAAAAATCTATCCCAAAATTTGCACGACTGACTAGATTACAGAGAGATATGTCGTGTGCAGTTGTAACCCACGTGGAGAAGATCTAGATGCGCTAAACATAGGGATAAGGTGAAACTACTTTGCAATAACTTCTATGAGTACCATGCTCAATTTATGAGATTGCACATTTGAATTGTAACATTTATTATGTTTTTATTAATTCTTGGGTTATTAGACATATGACACCATCCTTTGTTCACATTTTACAGGTTCATTTGTTCCCATCTATGTGGGCATATGGAAATCATTTTTACACTGAGTATACTGATGATGAACACATCACACACGAATGTGGAGTGGAGGTCGAGTTCGACAAATCTAGTCATGCTATCCACTGTGATCAAAACCTAATAAAGGGGAAGTCATGTTACATTGGAAATATACAAGAGATCATGCAAGTTGACATCTCATATTTTTTATGTGTTATTTTTAGTTGCAAGTTGTGGGATACCTTCAAACATAGAAATGTAAAGGAATATCATGATAGTGGGATACTATGTATTAACTCTAAACAAATGTGGGTTGAAAATGAGGAGCCTCATGTTTTCCTAAAACATTTCAACCAAGTGTTTTTTTACCTAGATGTTTTGGATGGGGATTGGTGGTTTGTACTGAGACATGATCTAATATCAAAATATATTTTTAAGAACACCAATGTTATAATGCCAACTGAGGGAGATAATAAGGGTGATGGCAACGAAGAGTGATATGTGAATGCTTTGTTTTGACATTTATATTGTGGATGTGTCATTTTATTATGGTTATCTATAATTGACCATTCATGTTTTTTTTATTCATTTTATAATGTTGGATATGAAAAGTTAACAACCATTTACAACCCCCATATTGAAAATACATTAAATAGAACAAACATAAAATGTGGTTTTGATATATTTTTATTGTCATATTTATTATCAAAGTGTGCAAGTTTTCATAGTTCTTCATAATCTTGACTTAGGATTTCTGGACTTATAACTATGTTATAAGTCCATAAATCCTTGAAAAGACTTAATAAATTCAAAGAAAAGAGAACCCGAGATAAAAAACACACTTTTTCTTTATATTAGAAACTCGCTCTAAAACCCGATGTTTACAAAGAGGAAATAACTCTATATATATATAGTTTTTCCTGGACACAGGTCCGAGATGGACTAGACACAAAGTGGAGATTCGATCGCCCAAATCCACGAAAGCGGCGTACAATAATCATCAAATTAAATCTACAATGTGGAGATTCTTTTTAGGAGGGAACCCACTAAAGCCTCGTACAAAGATAAAAGTAGAAACGAAAATATTCCTCCACGGGGAAGGAGCTAAAAGACAAAGTACAAATGTCAAAAGTAAGATGCTTTTTACAAAGTAAGTGACCAAGCCATGTGAAGGCCATGTGAAGTATCAACTTCAGTCAGAATCATAATTATCATGGCTTAGTGGAGAATAGACTTCATCATCATTGTCATAGATGTCATTAGCATCATCAGGTATGGGTGGTACAATGCCTGGAACCAAATCATGCATCCAAATGGGTCCATGTTCTCGGAAACAGGCGAAGAATGGTGAGTGTTGCATGAAGGCATCTTGGAGATGAGCTAGTAGATAAACTTCTCCGTAGAAATCATATGATGGAAAGAAAGCCAACTGGTGATCACTTGTAACACCCCAATTATAAAAAACACGTTTATACAAAAGATTGAAGTGAAGTGTATCATAATTTAAGGCCACTTTTTCCATTTCGGTCTGCAAAACTGATAACAATAGCTGAGGAGTAGCATGCCTCAGGGAAGAAACTCTTGGCATATATTTCTGAAGAAGTAAATTAAACCAGGGGCTCCACAGTCTGAATGGACTTTGGATATCTTCGCAATACATGATGATACTTATAGTTTTGTAGGACTTAGCAAACCGATGGACTACAAAATAATCTATCCATCGTAGATCATGATCAAATATATAGGCATAGTGTATGAGCTGGTGAGGTGGATGAGTATGCCCAAAGAAAATCCTATCATTGTTAACCCTTTGCCAAGTATAGTTATAGATAGTTCTTCCAGCCCAAGAATTGGCCCATCTATGAAGAATGTTCTATTGGAGTTATGGTGTTAGGGTGTGTAGAAGTTGTGAAAAACATTCCCAACATAGCTGAACTGAACAATTTGAACATACAATAATGGGGTAGGTGGAAGAAGAGGTGTTGGATCTTGATCCTTGATAAGAAAGCATTTTTAAATCTTTGCAGGCTCCTTCTCTAGAAAGCATATCTGCCAAATAATTCTCGGCCCCAGATTTGTAGATGATTTCAAAATCAAAACCATCTAACCATAAATCCCATCTGAGAACTCGGGAATTTCCTTGTTCAAGCAACCGGTGGTTATGCAACATACCTTTCATGTGCTTGAGGTCTGTTTTGACTGTAAATCTGATACTTTTCAAGAACAATATGAATCTTTTGATTCCCTTTTTAACCGCGAAGATCTCTTTGTGAGAAGATGGATATTTTGATTCAGTAGGATTGAATGTGCTTGATGCATAAGCACATACATCATCTCTGTGAGAGTGTTTTTTAAGTAAAATTGCTGCCCAGAATTCATTAGAAGCATCAATTTCTAGAATAAAAGGAAGATTCATGTTAGGCAACTGCAGAGGTGGCAGATTTTGAATCTTCTCCTTGATTCTTGTGACAGTTGTGGTCATTGAAATATCCCAGCTGGATCATGGCTTAAGACGTTGTTGGAGTACTTTTGTGTCTTTAGCCTATTGTTCATAAAACTATCTGATATAGTTCAAACACCCAAGAAAACATTGAACTTGCTTTATGTCAGGCAAAAAAATAGGAAACCAAAGTAGATATTTTAATGCATGAGGTTGTAGCTGGATAGTTCCTTTGGATATATACAGTCTTAGATACTCAATATTAGTTTGGCATATTACAAATTTGTCTGGTGACTTGGAGAGTACCAAACCATGCTTAAAAACAAAAGAATGGAATTCATCAAGATGTTTTTTGTGTTCATTAACGTCTCGGCTAAAAATAAGTAAATCATCAATATAGACAAGAACAAAATTTAAAGGTTTGAAGATATCTTCCATACACTTTTGGAAATCTGAAGGTGCATTAGTCAAACCGAATGGCATGACTGTCCATTGATATTGCCCCTACGGAACCACAAAAGCAGTCTTGTACCTGTCTTCAAGAGAAATTCTTAGTTGCCAGAAACCACTCTTGAGGTCGAACTTGCTGGAAACATTTGCATGGGCAAGTTTGCTAAATAAAATCTCTTTATGTGGAAATGGATATCTTAGAGGTAACAAGGCACTATTAAGTGCCTTATAGTTAATAACTAGTCTTTTCTTACCTCGCTTTGTTCAGAATGCTTGTTGACATAAAATGTCGGACAAGCCCATGGACTCATGCAGGGTTCAATAAGATGTCTGTCAAGTAGATGTTGTATTTCTTCTTGACACAGTGCTTTCTCTGAAGGACTCATGTTATTGGAAGATGCCTTCTGTGGAGTGTCCTTAAACCCTTCCTTGTAGGGGAGAGAAACAAAATACTTCTCTCTTGTCCATAATGCATCAGGAAAGTCTGATGTGCATTCATCTTCTAGTTTCTAGACAATGTCTTTGATAATTTCTTGTCCATGGATATCAGCATGTCTGACAATCCTCTGAATCTTTATCATATCTTGGAGAGTTTCTTCAATAGTATCTGGGGTATCAGGAGAGATACATATAACATAGTTGGTTTTCATAGGAAGCTTAACTTGTTGTTGTTGTACTGTTAAACATAAAGAATCAGTATTTACAATTAGAGGCATTTGTCTTTTGAAAAAATCTTGCCCTAAAAGAATATCAACACCTGTATCCAAACTATACAAAGTAACATATGTTACTATACCATCTAGGAGAAGTGGAAAATCAGGAGAGAAGTGCTGAATGGAGATAAGTTCTTTATTGACTGCTCGAAACTGGATTTGAGTTGGCTGCCAGTAATAGGATGGTATGGCCTTGTATTTGCAGCAACTACTCATGGCTCCTGTATCAACTTGGGCATCTAGAGAATAGGTTTTGTAACCAAAAAATTTAATGCCAACAGTTATGACCATGCGGTCTCCAATGAGGCTTACGTCAAGAGCAGGGAGAGAAGAATTCTTAGTTTCTTCAGGTGGAAGCAGTTTAGGAAAAATTTCTTGCTTATTTGATTCTGCTCGAGCAATAGTGAGAGAAGTAAACCTGGAGTTTAGATGATCCAATTCTGCTATAGATGCTTGGATTTGGCTAACCAGGGTTTGCATCTGAGATATTTTAAGGTGGAGATCATTTTCAACTTGTTGGATTTCAATTAGGATGCCAGCTTCAGTCTGTCTGGTTGGTCGAGACATAATACTAGCATATTCTGGTTTGGACCATTCTTCATGAGGTATTTCATTCTCTTCATCTGTAAACTGTATAATCTGAACATGAGGCAACTCTCTGACTAGATCATCAATCTTTTATTGGAGCCTATTTTTCAGAAGGAAGGTTCCATGTGCTAGATTAGCCTTTTGCTTTTGAAGATCATGAATTTGTCGTTGTATGGAACCGTGAGAAGAGAACATGAAACAATGACTCAAATATGAACATTCATCATCAGAAGTAGAATGAATATTCAAATTCTTGAACTATAACTCATCAATAATATCTGAGTCTGAGTCAGAACTGTACACAAAAAATTGTTCATTGTCTGAACAGGAAGAATCTGTTAGATCCCAATCAACAGGATTTTGATTAGTAGAAAATATTTCTGCTATCTTGACATGAGCTCTATTTTCTTTATTGGGACATTTGTTGGCCCAATGATCCTTATTGTTGCAAATATAGCAAGCTGTGGTTTTTATTGGAAATTTTCTTCTCCTAAAGAGATATTTATCTTTTTGCTTAGGAGACCTGCCATGATGTCTTTTATATGGCTTTTTGTCTGGTTTGTTCCAATTATAAGATTTTCTCTTTGCAAAATTATCAGGTTTGGAACAATGGCAGTCTTGTTTCTTTGAGTGATTCTTTGGAATTCCTTGGAAACATCCATAATTATATGTTTCTCTGAAAGTATCACAGATAGCTGGATTAAAATTGAATTGCTTTTTCAGATTTTTCTTTGTTCGGTAAGAGATACATTCCTGTTCGAGTGCAGTAAGTATCTGCTGGTGAAAAGCAACAAAAGATAAGGATTCCAATTGGATCTTGTTCATGGCCAAATATCCGTTAACTAATTCAGGAACTTTTCTTGGCATTGACGCAATATAGTGCCTTAAGTAGGAAATATTCTGATGATCTGCTATTTTGTACAACATGGTTTTCATTGTACAGTAGTAGTCACGGATCAAGTCTAGATTGCACAATCTTTGGCTCATGAAGAGTTGTGCATGGTGCTCTGCGTTAGGTGGAGCAACACCTAGAAATTCATTTACTAAAGCAGTAAACATAGTGCTTAAAGGATCCACATCATTCATTATTTATTCTTTATTTTCTTGGGAAATATTTTCCCACCATAATTTTTCAACCCTTGTAAAAGCCCATGAGATTTGGGTTACAATATCTGTCCAACTGGCTTTTGTTTCAACTCTTTTTTGGAGTGCCCATGCATTCAATTTCTGGAAGGCTTGAAGGATTTCATCCTAGTCCATGTAGTCAAAGTTGACTAGCAATGTATTGCCATATCCTTTGGATAAATCTGGGTTTTCCATTTTCACATCAATCTCCCCAAGATTCTTAGTCCATTTTCCAAAAGGACTTTTGTGGGAGGAATTGCTGATATCTAGGCCAGAATTTCTTGCAACTTTATATGGAAAATCATATGATTCTTTTCTCTTTGTTTTTGCTACAGATGATTCTTCTATTTCCTCTAGGACAGGTCCAACCATTTTGATTTCAGGTTGTACTGGTAGAACTACTGGAGAAACTGGATTGGGTAGATCATTTCCAAGAGTTGTTAATTTGGAAGTCAACAACTGGGTTTTTTCTTGTACAAGGGCTACCCCCTTCAAAAGTTTCTCAAGATGGAGGAAGTCAGGATGAAAAGAGAAAGATTTGAGGTGGATAGAATGGAGACCAGTAGAATTAGCTGATCGAGAAGAAAGGGTACTAGAATAATTAAATTTGAAACCTTATGTATCAACACAGACATAGTCAGGCGGAGAAATTGGTTTGGGTATAGCAATTTGGAATCGAGAGATAGAAAGCTGAATAGTGGAGAGCTGTGCAGTTATTTCATCAAGCCAGAATGTTAAGGCCTCTTGGCCTTCTTGAAGTGTTTCTATAGAATGGTGGAGCTTCTTACTATGCTCGATCAAGGTAAAAACATCCTTGGCTACTTCATCAAGGTTCTGGGTCAAACAAACTGATTGGTAATTGATATAATTTTGAAGTTTGATTTGCTCAGAAGGTTCTACTGCAGTAGGATGACGCAAATGGATGAATTGGAGATATTCTTGCAATGTTCCATTAGAGAACTATGGAGTGTTGTTACTAGTTCCAAGGGACTTCTGTGGAAGTAATGCAGAGGATGTTGGCTCTCTAGAAAACATTTTGAGTTCAGGAACTGCTTCAAGAAGTTGTTTACAAACTGTGCAATTTGCATGTTGGCCTCTGTGGGTAGGTGACCCTAGATTTGGCAGAACTCGGTATTTAGAAGTAGAAGGCTTTATACAAAACTCACAAGAACTACTAAAAGTGGAAGACTGTGGTTTATGTATAGGGGAATGATGTACATACTGTCTACTAGCAACTGGAAATGGTGTATGGACAAGTGATTTTGAGGAATGATTACGATGGAGTTGTTGTAATAGTTGTGGTTTGGTGAACCACAGACTACTGCTTCCATCAAGCTTTGGTGTTACTCTTAACTATGTGGGAACTGTCATGGCCAACTGTGGATATTTCTGGGACAGTGGCTGATAATCACTACTCCATTCTTCTGGTAGAGTAACTTGGTTGAATCCCAACTGAAGTGGTGTAGTATTGTTGGGACCGACTATGACACCTTATTTTAATGCTCGTTTGGTTAACTTGGGATGTATGGCAGGCATGGTGGTGGAAACAAAGCGTAAACATATAGTTGTATGTAACTGGGTAATATGGGCTTGATCAGCTACATTGAAACCATGAATCTGGATGAACGCTTGGAGCAGCTCATTTATATAGGGGCCAGTCAGAGAGACTTGATATCTGGGGACAATCGAGGACCAAGCTGGTCCATTGTTTAATGGACTTTGGAATCCGCTAATTAATGCATCATTGAAATCGTTCATTCGGGTATCGAGGACACAAGTCAGACAGGATGTATTTAAACCAAGTCACACCAACGGATTAATTCCAAACTGAATAAGACCAATATGGATATAATTATATCCATTTTCTATTCCCCATTCAATGTCATCTCTTTTAATCAAAGGAATTTGATAAACACTCTGGGAAAGAGATACCAGGATATTCACAGATGTAAAGAAAAACAAACTTGCAGCACGAAATCAGAACATGGGAAGATCGTAAATTTTTTCTACATCTATCTCTGGTAGAAGCCAGTTTGGCTGAGGGTCAAATTCTTGAGATATGATGTGGGAATTATACAATGGTTCATGTGTTGTTTTGTTGACTATCTTATTCAACCACGACCATCGTTTATTATGAGCATCTCTTCTAGATTGAGAAAAAGTAGATAATGCGGAACCGAAATCATAACTTGTATTGGGATCCATTATAACTTTAAGAGATAATGAAAATTGAATACACCTGGTAAACTGCAACGAGTTTGCAGAACTTGATATGTTTCTCCAAATGCCATAAATGGCTTCCGCACCTTCAATGGGACTTACACGAGCTGTTGATCCTCTAGCTTTCGCCCTTAGCAGGTGAATCTCTCAACACTACCCTCTCGGAAAATTGGGAACACAGAACAAGAATGGAGTACAACTCGCACAACCCTTATGGCTCTGATACCATTTGAAAAGACTTAATAACTTCAAAGAAAAGAGAACCGGAGATAAAAAAAACACACTTTTTCTTTATATTAGTAATTTCTGGACTTATAACTATGTTATAAGTCCAGAAATCCCAAGTCAACGCCATATTTATTGTCTATTATAGCAAATTTATGTTGTATTGTATTAACATATTGGGCCACCATGAAGTGCACCCCACTTCCTTGGCGACTTAGGATGAGGGGAAACTCCTTAATTCGTATTGTAGTTAGTGTGGTAGTTAGTTTCAGATATTTCTATTGTAGATAATAATTCGCTTCAACACTTTCCGCTGCAACCATTTAGTGCACTTTTAGCAATTACTGTTGTAAGCATTTAGTTATTTGTTTCAAATTCTATTGTAATCAACTAATAACGAGAAGTAAAAAGTCACCCTACTTATAAAATGCGCTCCTCTCTCACTCAAGGAAATGTGATGGTTATTTTCTGTTCTAATTCTTCTCCATTTTCATGTATATTCTATTTTCTCTGCTCCACACTATATAATTTATGTTCTTCATTGTGCATTTTAGTTTTTTGTGTGTTTTCAGAATTGAATTGTAGATAAATTGGTATCAGAGCCTGGATCCAAGTCAAATTCTTCTTAACCACGAAATTTAGAAGAGAGGTCATCCAACAATTATTTTTTTCTCATAGCCAAATGTCCTTCTTGGGACTTCTTGTGCTCCTTCCTCAGGGCTTCCATCATGTTAGTTTTTCACCATTCTCCACACTCGCTCTTCAAGATACCGGGTGCCTTCTCAAGGACCTAAGGAGTTCATTGATTCTCAACGCAACATCCAGTCACCGATTGACATCCATGGTGAATGAAAATTATTCCACCGCAAAGAGAGTTGTCTACAAAGGATTCTACGTCCACTGCTACATCTCCAATTTAGGATTTAATTATGTCTCTCTAGGAGCTACTCCATATGTAATACCACATAGTTCCAACATGCAACTTGATACGCGTTTCCAATTACCGAAGTTTGCAGGCCAAATGAATGGAGAGAATGTCGACTCTTGGCTTCGTAGTCTTTCCACATACTTCTGTACATGTCCTGAGATGAAAGAAAACATGAAGCTTCAGATTTTCGGTTTGCAACTCAAGGGAATTGCGCAGACATGGGGAGACACTTAGTTGGATAATTCTTCCTGGGTCATGGACATAGGCGACTCAGTCGAGACACAAACACCACACATTACGATGTGGGAAGAATTTTTCTAGGCACTTAAAGACCTCTTCTATCCCCTAGGATATTGACGGAACCTCCTTTTCAAATTGTTGCAACTCCAACAACTCGCCCATAAGTTAGTACAAAGCTACATAGATGTCTTCTGCAATTTGCGCATCCAGCTACATATTTCAGATCCAAAAGAGGTATTGATTGTCAAATATATTTCTAGTTTATTAACAAATTCTAGTTTATTAACAATTTTTCGTCGTGAAGTCAATTTGTTTGAGTCTAATTCATTGGAAAAGAAATTTCTTCAGGCCTTAGTCATGGGGTGTAAAGTGGATCCTCAAATTCGTTGTCCACCAACCTCATATGGTTCTTATGTTGCTAGTCCTTCGCATACTGAGAATTCCTTGGTTTTCCCTGCTTCCCCATCCACACCTAGAAATGTGCCCTGATGTACCTTTCATAAGACCAACTTGCATGCATCTGCAGATTGTTAAGAACTTAAGAACATTTTCACCAACTAGACTCTATTTGTAGATTTTTCTCAACCAGATTCCCCTGACCATCCTATAGTAGTCTCTCTCGACAATCCTACCGAAGTGGAACCTTCTTTGATCTCGATGACCACTAATGAACTCAACATCTCTAATATAGCCATGTTTACACATAATTGTTAGATTAAGCATGAGTTGGCTACTCTCATCTTGGACAACATAAGCCAAAAGAACATCATGGACCAGAACTTGGTCACACACATGAACCTCCCCACCACTCTGCACCCGACCCCGTACCATCTCAGTTGGGTACAAAAGGAAGGCCCTCGTCTCACTGTCTCCCAGTGTTGTGTGGTTACCTTTGTGATTGGCCCTTTCTAGGATATTGTGGTGTGTGATGTATCTCCCCTTGATTGTGTCGATTTGTTACTTGGCATTCCCTACCAACAGGAACGACACACTATATGTCATGCTAAATCTTATCAATACCCCTTGTAACATGAGGAGCACACCTATGTGCTTACTTCTTCTGCTCTTAAATCCACCCAACCTAATATTGACCACACAACCGTTAATCAAGTTAGTCTAAACCAATGCGTCTCTTTGTGCTTAGTTCGCCCCATTAGCCCAGACAATTGAAATAATCATGTACCTCCTACATCCATGGATCTCTCGCTCCAATAATTTGCAGATGTCTTCACACAACCCATAGAGCTACCCCTGTCTTGTTCTAATGAGCTCACACTTGATCTAATTCATGGTGCTTCTTTTCCTGACACCCTATCCTATCACACCACTCCTTGAGAGGTCGTTGAGATGGAACACCCAATTGGTCAAATTTTGAACTTAGGCCATATTCCACCTTCATTGTATCCATGTGCGTCCCCCACCTTTGTTATCCCAAACAAGGATGATTCAAAATGGCACCTAGTGACCCACTATTGTACCCTTAATAAAGCTAATGTTAAAACCTGCTATCTCCTACCCTAGATTAAGGAATTGTTGGACCACTTATAAGGGGATTATTCCTTCACATAGATGGTTTTGAAAACTGGCTACCATCAAGTTCGCATGAATGCAAAAAGTCATTTGGGTAAATTCGTGATCATTTATCTTGATGATATATTGGTCTTCAAGAATTCTTGGGCATAACATCTTCACCACGTCTGCAACATCCTCGAGCTATTGCGGGCACATACACTTTAGGTAAAGAAATCCTATGTTGGACACACATCAGTTCTACCTTTGGGACTCATACTAGACACATCAGGGGGTCGATCAGATCCATCTCGGGTACATGCTTTGGCACAATGGCCAGCACACTCTAGTTCCCATGACCTCAAGATTTTTTTGTGAAAGGTTGGGCACCACTTCGCTCAACTTCCACCCGCATTATACTCTGCATAGGTTCTCTATTTGACGGATAGGAATCAACCCTTTGAGATTAAGAATGATGCATTTCAATTCTCCAGTGTGGCGATACTTAAAAAATGAGGTCATTCAATGTCATTCCCTTCAAATGCCCTTGCTCCTTTTGGTGCAGAACATCACCAACATGAACATCAATTAGCTCAATGTTTTATCCATATGTTGACTCAACGCTATACTCATGAAGCAATTTCCTTACGAGAAACCCAAGACCATGTGAAATAGAGGCATGATAAGAAGCACACACCATTGTTCTATCAGTTAGGAGATCATGTATCGCTCTTGTTGAACAAGTACCAATTCAAACACCAATAACATTTGCAATGCAAATTCCCTCATTTGATGGTGGAAGCAAGGATGCTTCCCGATCTAAATTGGGAGGAATTGGGCCACCAGGAAGTGTGCCCCACTTCCTTGGCCACTCAGGATGAGGGGACACTCCTTAATTAGTATTTTGTTTAGTGTGGTAGTTAGTTTTAGATATTTCTATTGTAGACAATAGTTTTCTTCATCACTTTTCGCTGCAAGCATTTAGTGCGCTTTTAGCAATTATTGTTGTAAGCATTTAGTTAGTTGCTACAACTTCTATTGTAATCAACTAATAACGAGAAGGAAGAAGTAGTATTTATTATAAAGGTGCTCCTCTCTCACTCAAGGAAATGTGATGGTTATTTTCTGTTCTAATTCTTCTCCATTTTCATGTATATTCTATTTTCTCCACTTCACGCTATCTAATTTCTATTCTTCATTGCACATTTTAGTTTTCCGTGTGTTTTCATATTTGATTTGCAGATCACATATGTTTATGTTAACATTTAAATTACTAAGCATTAATTGAGATATCACAAAGTTGATGATGTATTCATATAATATAGTAGTAAAGATTTATTTTAAATTATGTTTTATTTAAAAAAATGATGATATTAAAAATCAGACCTTAAATTTTTAATTGTTTGTAAAATTCAAAATTCAAATAATATATACTTTGATGGAACTTCTAAGGACAATTCCAACAAAATAACTTCTTGCAACATCTATAAGTTCTGGAACCACACTCGTGTTGACATTACCAACATGGATGGAAATCCCAACCTTAACTAGTGCAACTATCA
>ML783879.1:314917-327343 GCA_009831015.1 Picea engelmannii | reverse complement strand
AAAATTGTCAAGAAGAAGAAGACCTTGATGAAATGCAACATCTAGATGAGAAGACAGAGACATTGATATATGTGCTCCCTCTTGATGAAGATGAAGTATTTCAACCTTGCTTTCCTCCTGCGCATGAAGTTGAAGAATAAATTAGTCTCAATGATGAGGAATTTGAGGATCCAGTTGAAGCCACCCTAACCTTTGTTCTTCCTACACACGAAGACAAATAGATAGTCATTTTTTAGTCACACTCGTGGTCTTATAAAAGAAACCTTGGATATGGTTGATGAGCATATAGAAACTTTCATACAGACTAGGAGACACACATGGGATTTTGGTCATTTCATTTTTGATAGAGACCCCATTTACAACATTGAGGATGGCTCTCAAGCAAAATTTGTTGATTTTTCATCTTTAGAATATTGGTCTTCATGCATATATGATTCATATTTTTGGTAGGTCGATCATGATATGATTACATATTTGTTTTGTTCATTCGGGGATGACTTGTCACAACATTTTCATCGTGATTTTCAACCATCCCTTGGGAGTTATGATGCAGATCCTTTTGGGGATGTAGACTTGTTCTATGAGGAATTCTAGCCAGCTTCATCCTCAATTTTAGATGAACACCATGACATGGCCATCCCAAAGAAATCAAAGGCTCACTCTACAAAGAGAAAGTATTTTCATCTTGGGGATTTTTATGAGGATTCACAGATGAAGAGGAAACATTTTTCTAGACATGATCCTACCCCTTACCTCATTTCTTATTCTCATGGAAATCATGGGGTCTTCTTAGGACATCTCAAGTCTTCTCAATCTTTAGGAAGAAACAATCATGCTAATGGGGATGAAGATGAGCCTTTTTATACATATGGTATAAAAAGGAGATTCGATCGCCCAAATCCACGAAAGCGGCGTACAATAATCATCAAATTAAATCTACAGTGTGGAGAATATTTTTAGGAGGGAACCCACTAAAGCCTCGTACAAAGATAAAAGTAGAAACGAAAATATTCCTTCACGGGGAAGGAGCTAAAAGACAAAGTACAAATGTCAAAAGTAAGATGCTTTTTACAAAGTAAGTGACCAAGCCATGTGAAGGCCATGTGAAGTATCAACTCCAGTCAGAATCATAATTATCATGGCTTAGTGGAGAATAGACTTCATCATCGTTGTCATAGATGTCATTAGCATCATTAGGTATGGGTGGTACAATGCCTGGAACCAAATCATGCATCCAAATGGGTCCATGTTCTCGGAAACAGGCGGAGAATGGTGAGTGTTGCATGAAGGCATCTTGGATATGAGCTAGTAGATAAACTTCTCCATAGAAATCATATGACGAAAAGAAAGCCAACTGGTGATCACTTTTAAAACCCCAATTATAAAAAACACGTTTATACAAAAGATTGAAGTGAAGTGTATCATAATTTAAGGCTACTTCTGCCATTTTAGTCTGCAAAATTGATAACAATAGCTGAGGAGTAGCATGCCTCAGGGAAGAAAATCTTGGCATATATTGTTGAAGAAGTAAATTAAACCAGGGGCTCCACAGTCTGAATGGACTCTGGATATCTCCGCAATACATGATGATACTTATAGTTTTGTAGGACTTAGCAAACTGATGGAATGCAAAATAATCTATCCATCGTTGATCATGATCAAATATATAGGCATAGTGTATGAGCTGGTGAGGTGGATGAGTATGCCCAAAGAGAATCCTATCATTGTTAACCCTTTGCTAAGTATAGTTATAAATAGTTCTTCCAGCCCAAGAATTGGCCCATCTATGAAGAATGTTCTGTTGGAGTTCTAGTGTTAGGGTGTGTTAGAAGTTGTGAAAAACATTCCCAACATAGCTGAACTGAACAATTTGAACATACAATAATGGGGTAGGTTGAAGAAGAGGCGTTGGATATTGATCCTTGATAAGAAAACATTTTTAAATCTTTGCAAGCTCCTTCTCTAGAAAGCATATCTGCCAAATAATTCTCGGCCCCAGATTTGTAGATGATTTCAAAATCAAAACCATCTAACCATAAAGCCCATTTGAGAACTCGGGAATTTCCTTGTTCAAGCAACCGGTGGTTATGAAACATACCTTTCATGTGCTTGAGGTCTGTTTTGACTGTAAATCTGATACTTTTCAAGAATAATCTGAATCTTTTGATTCCCTTTTTAACTGCGAAGATCTCTTTGTGAGAAGATGGATATTTTGATTCAATAGGATTGAATGTGCCTGATGCATAAGCACATACTTCATCTATGTGAGAGTGTTTCTGAAGTAAAATTCCTGACCAGAATTCATTAGAAGCATCAGTTTCTAGAATAAAAGGAAGATTCATGTTAGGCAAATGCAGAGGTGGCAGATTTTGAATCTTCTCCTTGATTCTTCTGACAGCTGTGGTCATTGAAATATCCCAGCTGGATCCTGGCTTAAGACGTTGTTGGAGTACTTTTGTGTCTTTAGCTTGTTGTTCATAAAACAGTCTGATATAGTTCAAACCCAAGAAAACATTGAACTTGCTTTATGTCAGGCATAAAATTAGGAAACTGAAGTAGAGCTTTTAATACATGAGGTTGTAGCTGGGTAGTTCCTTTGGATATATACAGTCCTAGATACTCAATATTAGTTTGGCATATTACAAATTTTTTTGGTGACTTTGAGAGTACCAAACCATGCTTAAAAACAAAAGAATGGAATTCATCAAGATGTTTTTTGTGTTCATTAACGTCTCAGCTAAAAATAAGTAAATCATCAATATATACAAGAACAAAATTTAAAGGTTTGAAGATATATTCCATACACTTTTGGAACTCTAAAGGTGCATTAGTCAAACCAAATGGCATGACTGTCCATTGATATTTCCCCTACGAAACCACAAAAGCAGTCTTGTACCTGTCTTCAAGAGAAATTCCTAGTTGCCAGAAACCACTCTTGAGGTCGAACTTGCTGAAAACATTTGCATGGGCAAGTTTTCTAAATAAAATCTCTTTATGTGGAAATGGATATCTTAGAGGTAACAAGGCACTATTAAGTGCCTTATAGTTAATAACCAGTCTTTTCTTACCTCTCTTTTGTTCAGAATGCTTGTTGACATAAAATGTCGGACAAGCCCATGGACTCATGCAGGGTTCAATAAGATGTCTATCAAGTAGATGCTCGATTTCTTCTTGACACAGAGATTTCTCTGAAGGACTCATGTTATTGGAATATGCCTTCTGTGGAGTGTCCTTAAACCCTTCCTTGTAGGGGAGAGAAACAAAATACTTCTCTCTTGTCCAGAATGCATCAGGAAAGTCTGATGTGCATTCATCTTCTAGTTTCTAGACAATGTCTTTGATAATTTCTTGTCCATGGATATCAGCATGTCTGACAATCTTCTGAATCTTTTTCAGATCTTGGAGAGTTTCTTCAATAGTATCTGGGGTATCAGGAGAGATACGTATAACATAGCGGGTTTTCATAGGAAGATTAACTTGTTGTTGTTGTACTGTTAAACATAAAGAATCAGTATTTACAATTAGAGGCATGTGTCTTTTGACAAAATCTTGCCCTAAAAGAATATCATCACCTGTATCCAAACTATACAAAGTAACATATGTTACTATACCATCTAGGAGAAGTGGAAAATCAGGAGAGAAGTGTTGAATGGAGATAAGTTCTTTATTGACTGCTCGAAACTGGATTTGAGTTGGCTGCCAATAATAGGATGGGATGGCCTTGTATTTGCAAAAACTACTCATGGCTCCTGTATCAACTTGGGCATCTAGAGAATATGTTTTGTAACCAGAAACTTTAATGCCAACAGTTATGACCATGCGGTCTCCAATGAGGCTTATGTCAAGAGCAGGGAGAGAAGAATTCTTAGTTTCTTCAGGTGGAAGCAGTTTAGGAAAAATTTCTTTCTTATTTGATTCTACTCGGGCAATAGTGAGAGTAGTAAACTGAGATTTTAGATGATCCAATTCTGCTATAGATGCTTGGATCTGGCTGGCCAGGGTTTGCATCTGAGATATTTTAAGGTGGAGATCATTTTCAACTTGTCGGATTTCAATTAGGATGTCAGCTTCAGTCTGTCTGGTTGGTCCAGACAGAATACTAGCATATTCTGGTTTGGACCATTCTTCATGAGGGATTTCATTCTCTTCATCTGTAAAATGTATACTCTGAACATGAGGCAACTGTCTGACTAGATCATCAATCTTTGATTGGAGCCTATTTTTCAAAAGGAAGGTGTCAGGTGCTAGATTAGCCTTTTGCTTTTGAAGATCATGTATTTGTTGTTGTATGGAACCATGAGAAGAGAACATGAAACAATGACTCAAATATGAACATTCATCATCAGAAGTAGAATTAATATTCAAATTCTTGAACTGTAACTCATCGATAATATCTGAGTCTGAGTCAGAACTATACACAAAAAATTGTTCATTGTCTGAACAGGAAGAATCTGTTAGATCCCAATCAACAGGATTCTGATTAGTAGAAAATATTTCTACTATCTTTACATGAGCTCTATTTTCTTTATTGGGACATTTGTTGGCCCAATGATCCTCGTTGTTGCAAATATAGAAAGCTGTGGTTTTTATTGGAAATTTTCTTCTCCTAAAGACATATTTATCTTTATGCTTAGGAGACCTGCCATGCTGTCTTTTATATGGCTTTTTGTCTGGTTTGTTCCAATTATAATATTTTCTCTTTGCAAACTTATCAGGTTTGGAACAATGGAAATCTTGTTTCTTTGAGTGCTTCTTTGGAATTCCTTGGAAACATCCATAATTATATGTTTCTCTGAAAGTATCACAGATATCTGGATTAAAATTGAACTGCTTTTTCAGATTTTTCTTTGTTCGGTAAGAGATACATTTCTGCTGGAGTGCAGTAAGTATCTACTGGTGTAAAGCAGCAAAAAATAAGGATTCTAATTGGATCTTGTTCATGGACAAATATCAGTTAACTAATTCAGGAACTTTTCTTGGCATTGACGCAATATAGTGCCTTAAGTAGGCAATATTCTGATGATCTGCTATTTTGTACAACATGGTTTGCATTGTACAGTAGTAGTCACGGAGCAGGTCTAGATTACACAATCTTTGGCTCATGAAGAGTTGTGCATGGTGCTCTGCATCAGGTGGAGCAACACCTAGAAATTCATTTACTAAAGCAATAAACATAGTGCTTAAAGGATCCACATCATTCATTATTTATTCTTTATTTTCTTGGGAAATATTTTCCCACCATAATTTTGCAACCCCTGTAAAAGCCTATGAGATTTGGGTTACAATATCTATCCAACTGGCTTTTGTTTCAACTTTTTTTTGGAGTGCCCATGCATTCAATTTCTGGAAGGCTTGAAGGATTTCATCCTAGCCCATGCAGTCAAAGTTGACTAGCAATGTATTGCCATATCCTTTGGATAAATCTGGGTTTTCCATTTTCACATCAATCTCCCCAAGATTCTTAGTCCATTTTCCAAAAGGACTTTTCTGGGAGGAATCGTTGATATCTGGGCCAGAATTTCTTGCAACTTTATATGGAAAATCATATGATTCTTTTCTCTTTGTTTTTGCTGCAGATGATTCTTCTATTTCCTCTAGGACAGGTTCAACCATTTTGATTTCAGGTTGTACTGGTAGGACTACTGGAGAAACTGGATTGGGTAGATCATTTCCAAGAGTTGTTAATTTGGAATTTAACAACTGGGTTTTTTCTTATACAAGGGCTACCCCCTTCAAAAGTTTCTCAAGATGGAGGAAGTCAGGATGAAAAGAGAAAGATTTGAGGCAGAGAGAATGGAGACCAGTAGAATTAGCTGATCGATAAGAAAGGGTACTAGAATAATTAAATTTGAAACCTTATGTATCAACACGGACATAGTCAGGCGGAGAAACTGGTTTGGGTATAACAATTTGGAATCGAGAGATAGAAAGTTGAATAGTGGAGAGATGTGTAGTTATTTCATCAAGCCATATTGTTAAGGCCTCTTGGCCTTCTTGAAGTGTTTCTACAGAATGGTGGAGCTTCTTACTATGCTCAGTCAAGGTAAAAACATCCTTGGCTACTTCATCAAGGTTCTGGGTCAAACAAATTGATTGGTAATTGATATAATTTTGAAGTTTCATTTGCTCAGAAGGTTCTACTGCAGTAGGATGACGCAAATGGATGAATTGGAGATATGCTTGCAATGTTCCATTAGAGAACTGTGGAGTGTTGTTACAAGGTCCAAGGGACTTCTGTGGAAGTAATGCAGAGGATGTTGGCTCTCTAGAAAACATTTTGAGTTCAGGAACTGCTTCAAGAAGTTGTTTACAAATTGTGCAATTTGCATGTTGGCCTTTGTGGGTAGGTGACCCTGGATTTGGCAGAACTTGGTATTTAGAAGTAGAAGGCTTTATACAAAACTCACAAGAACTACTAAAAGTGGAAGATTGTGGTTTATGTATAGGGGAATGGTGTACAAACTGTCTACTGGTAACTGGAAATGGTGTATGGACAGGTGATTTTGAGGACTGACTACGACGGAGTTGTTGTAATAGTTGCGGGTTGGTGAACCACATACTACTGCTTCCATCAGGCTTTGGTGTTACTCTTAACTGTGTGGGAGCTGTCATGGCCAACTATGGATATTTCTGGGACAGTGGCTGATAATCACTACTCCATTCTTCTGGTAGAGTAACTTGGCTGAATCCCAACTGAAGTGGTGTAGTATTGCCGGGACCGACTACGACAACTTATTTTAATGCTCGTTTGGTTAACTTGGGATTTATGGCAGGCATGGTAGTGGAAACAAAGTGTAAACAGATATTTGTATGTAACTGGGTAACATGGGCTTGATCAACTACATTGAAACCGTGAAACTGGATGAACGCTTGGAGAAACTCATTTATATAGGGGTCAGTCAGAGAGACCTGATATATGGGGACAATCGAGGACCAAGCTGGTCCATTGTTTAACGGACTTTGGAATCCACCAATTAATGCATCATTGAAATCGTTCATTCGGGTATCAAGGACACAGGTCAGACAAGATGTATTTAAACCAAGTCGCACCAATGGATTAATTCCAAACTGAATAAGACCAATATGGATATAATTATATACATTTTCTATTCCCCATTCAATGTCATCTCTTTTAATCAAAGGAATTTGATAAACACTCTGGGAAAGAGAAATCGGGATATTCACAGATGTAAAGAAAAACAAACTTGCAGCACGAAATCGGAACATGGGAAGATCGTAAATTTTTTCTACATCTATCTCTGGTAGAAGCCAGTTTGGCTGAGGGTCAAATTCTTGAGATATGATGCGAGAATTATACAATGGTTCATTTTTTGTTTTGTTGACTAGCTTATTCAACCACGACCATCGTTTATTATGAGTATCTCTTCTAGATTGACCAGAAGTAGATAATGAAGAACTGAAATCATAACTTGTATTGGGATCCATTATAACTTTGAGAGATAATGAAAATTGAATACACCTGGTAAACTGCAACGAGTTTGCAGAACTTGATCTATTGCTCCAAACACCCTAAATGGCTTCCGCGCCTTCAGCGGGACTTACACGAGTTGTCGATCCTCTAGCTTTTGCCCTTAGCAGGTGAATCTCTCAACACTACCCTCTCAGAAAATTGGGAACACAGAACAAGAATGGAGTACAATTCGCACAACCCTTATGGCTCTGATACCATTTGAAAAGACTTAATAACTTCAAAGAAAAGAAACCCGAGATAAAAAGCACACTTTTTCTTTATATTAGTAATTTCTGGACTTATAACTATGTTATAAGTCCAGAAATCCCAAGTCAACGCCATATTTATTGTCTATTATAGCAAATTTATGTTGTATTGTATTAATATATTGGGCCACCATGAAGTGCACCCCACTTCCTTGGCGACTTAGGATGAGGGGAAACTCCTTAATTAGTATTGTAGTTAGTGTGGTAGTTAGTTTCAAATATTTCTATTGTAGATAATAATTCGCTTCAACACTTTCCGCTGCAACCATTTAGTGCACTTTTAGCAATTATTGTTGTAAGCATTTAGTTAGTTGTTTCAAGTTATATTGTAATCAACTAATAATGAGAAGTAAAAAGTCACCCTACTTATAAAATGCGCTCCTCTCTCACTCAAGGAAATGTGATGGTTATTTTCTGTTCTAATTCTTCTCTATTTTCATGTATATTCTATTTTCTCCGCTCCACACTATATAATTTATGTTCTTCATTGTGCATTTTAGTTTTTTGTGTTTTTTCAGATCAGAATTGTAGATAAATTGGTATCAGAGCCTGGATCCAAGTCAAATTATGCTCAACCATGAAATTTAGAAGAGAGGCCATCCAACAATTTTTTTTTTCTCATAGCCAAATGTCCTTCTTGGGACTTCTTGTGCTCCTTCCTCAAGGCTTCCATCATGTTAGTTTTTCATCATTCTCCGCACTCGCTCTTCAGGATACCGAGTTCCTTCTCAAGGACCTAAGGAGTTCATTGATTCTCAACGCAATATCCATTCATGATTGACATTCATTGTGAATGAAAATTATGCCGCCGCAAAGAGATTCGTCTACAAAGGATTCTACGTCCACTGCTACATCTCTAATTTAGGATTTAATTATGTCTCTCTAGGAGCTACTCCATATGTAATACCGCATAGCTCCAACATGCAACTCGATACACGTTTCTAATTACCGAAGTTTGCAGGCCAAATGAATGGAGAGAATGTCGACTCTTGGCTTCGTAGTCTTTCCACATACTTCTGTACATGTCCTGAGATGAAAGAAGACATGAAGCTTCAGATTTTCAGTTTGCAACTCGAGGGAATTGTGCAGACATGGTGAGATAGTTAGTTGGAGAATTCTTCCTGGGTCATGGACATAGGCGACTCAATCGAGACACAAACACCACACATTACGATGTGGGAAGAATTTTTCCAGGCACTTAAAGACCTCTTCTATCCCCTAGGATATTGACGAAACCTCCTTTTCAAATTGTTGTAGCTCCGACAACTCACCCATAAGTTAGTACAAAGCTACATAGATGTCTTCTACAATTTGTGCATCCAACTACATATTTCAGATCCAGAAGAGGTATTGATTGTCAAATATATTTCTAGTTTATTAACAATTTTTCGTCGTGAAGTCAATTTGTTTGAGTCTAATTCATTAGAAAAGGAATTTCTTCAGGCCTTAGTCGTGGGGTGTAAAGTGGCTCCTCAAATCCGTTGTCCACCAACCTCATATGGTTCTTATGCTGCTAGTCCTTCACATACTGAGCATTCCCTGGTTTCCCCTGTTTCCCCATCCACACCTAGAAATGTGCCATGATGTACCTTTCATAAGACCAACTTGCATGCATCTGCAGACTGTCAGGAACTTAAGAACATTTTCACCAACTAGACTCTATTTATAGATTTTTCTCAACCAGATTCCCCTGACCATCCTATAGTAGTCTCTCTCGACAATCCTACCGAAGTGGAACCTTCTTTGATCCCGATGACCACTAATGAACTCGACATCTCTAATATAGCCACGTTTACACATAATTGTTAGATTAAGCATGAGTTGGCTACTCTCATCTTGGACAACATAAGCCAAAAGAACATCATGGCCCAGAACTTGGTCACACACATGAACCTCCCCACCACTCTGCACCTGACCCCATACCATCTCAGCTGGGTACAAAAGGAAGGCCCTCGTCTCACTGTCTCCCAGTGCTGTGTGGTTACCTTTGTGATTGGCCCTTTCCAGGATACTGTGGTGTGTGATGTCTCTCCTCTTGATTGTGTCGATTTGTTACTTGGCATTCCCTACCAACAGGAACGACACACTATATGTCATGCTAAATCTTATCAATACCCCTTGTAACATGAGGAGCACACCTATGTGCTTACTTATTCTGCTCTTAAATCCACCCAACCTAATACTGACCACACAACCATTAATCAAGTTATTCTGAACCAATGCGTCTCTTTGTGCTTAGTTCACCCCATTAGCCCAGACAATCAAAATAACCATGTACCTCCTACATCCATGGATCTCTCGCTCCAATAATTTGTAGATGTCTTCACACAACCCACATAACTACCCCCGTCTTGTTCTAATGAGCTCACACTTGATCTAATTCCTGGTGCTTCTTTTCCTGACACCCTATCGTATCACACCACTCCTTGAGAGGCCGTTGAGATGGAACACCCAATTGGTCAAATTTTGAACTTAGGTCATATTCCACCTTCATTGTATCCATGTGCGCCCCCCACCTTTGTTATCCCAAACAAGGATGATTCAGAATGGCACCTAGTGACCCACTACTATACCCTTAATAAAGATAATGTTAAAACCTGCTATCTCCTACCCTGGATTAAGGAATTGTTGGACCACTTATAAGGGGATTATTCCTTCACACAGATGGTTTTGACAACTGGCTACCATCAAGTTCGCATGAATGCAAAAAGTCATTTGGGTAAATTCGTGATCATTTATCTTGATGATATATTGGTCTTCAAGAATTCTTGGGCATAACATCTTCACCACGTCTGCAACATCCTTGAGCTATTGCGGGCACATACACTTTAGGTAAAGAAATCCTATGTTGGAAACACATCAGTTCCGCCTTTGGGACTCATACTAGACACATCAGGGGGTCGATCAGATCCATCTCAGGTACAGGCTTTGGCACAATGGCCAACACACTCTAGTTCCCATGACCTCAAGATTTTTTTGTGAAAGGTTGGGCACCACTTCACTCAGCTTCCACCCGCATTATACTCTGCATAGAATCTCCATTTGACGGATAGGAATCAATCCTTTGAGATTAAGAAGGATGCATTTCAATTATCTAGTGTGGTGATACTTAAAAAATGAGGTCATTCAATGTCATTCCCTTCAAAGGCCCTTGCTCCTTTTGGCTCAGAACATCACCAACATGAACATCAATTAGCTCAATGTTTTATCCATATGTTGACTCAACGCTATACTCATGAAGCAACTGCCTTACGAGAAACCCAAGACCATGTGAATTAGACGTATGATAAGAAGCGCACACCATTGTTCTATCGGTTAGGAGATCATGTATCGCTCTTGCTAGAAAAGTACCAATTCAAACACCAATAACATTTGCAATGCAAATTCCCTCATTTGATGGCGGAAGCAAGGATGCTTCCAGATCTAAATTGGGAGGAATTGGGCCACCGGGAAGTGTGCCCCACTTCCTTGGCCACTCAGGATGAGGGGACACTCCTTAATTAGTATTGTGTTTAGTGTGGTAGTTAGTTTTAGATATTTCTATTGTAGACAATAGCTTTCTTCATCACTTTCCACTGCAAGCATTTAGTGCGCTTTTAGCAATTATTGTTGTAAGCATTTAGTTAGTTGCTACAACTTCTATAGTAATCAACTAATAACGAGAAGGAAGAAGTAGTATTTATTATAAAGGTGCTCCTCTCTCACTCAAGGAAATGTGATGGTTATTTTATGTTCTAATTCTTCTCCATTTTCGTGTATATTCTATTTTCTCCACTTCACGCTATCTAATTTCTATTCTTCATTGCACATTTTAGTTTTCCGTGTGTTTTCAAATTTGAATTGCAGATCAGATATGTTTATGTTAAACTTTAAATTACTAAGCATTAATTGAGATATCACAAAGTTGATGACGTATTCATATAATATAGTAGTAAAGATTTATTTTAAATTATGTTTTATTTATAAAATTATGATATTAAAAATCACACCTTAAATTTTTAATTGTTTGTAAAATTCAAAATTCAAATAATATATACTTTGATGGAACTTCTAAGGAAAATTCCAACAAAATAACTTCTTGCAACATCTATAAGTTCTGGAACCACACTTGTGTTGACATTACCAACATGGATGGAAATCCCAACCTTAACTAGTGCAACTTTGATGACCTTCACCTATTCCACTCCATCATTTAGTTTTCTAAAATATAAACTTATAACAATCATTCTTTCTACATTCTCCTTGAAATAAGTGTCAATATAGAAAGGAGATGAAAATTCTAAGAGTTTCTTTTTCTAGAGCCTAGTCAAAATTAAGGAAAATTTTAAGGATCCATTAAGGAAAAATTTAAGGAAACCTTTGTCAATTTTATTAATTCTTAAAATACTAATTATAAAATGTTTGGTGATATTCTTGTAAAAGTATTCCAATTTCTAAGTATTTGAATATCTTTTTAGAAAATATTCACAACTTTTAGAGTAAAATAATTTTATCCCATAGAATTTGGGTGAATAATTAAAAAAAAAAAAGAAATTAACAAAAAAAATTAGAATAAAACAAGACAAATCATGAAGTAAGCTTGGATATAAATTGTTACCATGGAAGACAAAGATTGAAATTCATTATTATTTATGATTTAGTTTTCATATTTAATAATTTAAATTTAATTAATTATAATTTTTAAATAAC
>ML783879.1:270334-296831 GCA_009831015.1 Picea engelmannii | reverse complement strand
TTTTTACCTCATTTGAAAAAACAATACAATATTAGATTTTAACATATATTATAATACAATATTACATTATATTGCATTACATTATATTAGTTTTTTTGTGGTCTTGTCTTTTCTCATTAATTTAAGGTTTCGAAATAAGTGAACGCTGCAATAACACTATCAAGTTATTGACCAATGAAAAGTTAAAAAAATACTATTTTTGTTTAAAAAAAAATAAAAATTAGTTGTTATGTTGAACATTTAAATTGATATAAAATTTTCAAGTCAACACAAAACTAATATGAAAGTCAATGCTAATTCATTGCTATATACTACCTTCGACAGTACAATAATAGGGAGATTTGAGTTTCATAAAGTTGTCGACAAAGTGCCAAAGCTTTGTTGTTTACAAGGTATTACTTTAATCTATGCTAATAAATTTCAAGGAAACACCAATATCTAGACACAAGATATTATTTTCATTAAATAGTTAAGACAACATAAAGATATTGGGAAACCCCCAACAATAGTACATAAATAAATAATGGAAGAAAATATCTCTGTATGTTGCCTTTGCAAAGGCTAGAATGAATAGTCTTGTAGGTGTAAATCTCATGCAACGATTCTCCTTTGGTGATAACATGCTTGAGGGTAAGGAAATCTTCTCAACAAATATATGGAGCAAATTAATGAACATGTTGTAGATAACAACCACTTACATTAGCCCTCCTAGCAACCACAAAATTGTCTCCAATATCAAATGACTCAACCCTCCTCTAAGAGAATTGACCCAACAACAAGTACTTGGTTCAAGAAGGGAAAATTGGCCCCTACAGTAAAAAATCGGCCCCAAAATGTAATAACTCATCCTGCAGCAAGGTAATATTTCACCTAACCAAGAGGAAACTCACCCTAGCAGGAAAGTAACATGGCCTAATCAAATAGAAACTCGACCAAAAATTGATGTAATCGCCCCTTTAACCAACAACTCGACCCATTTACAATAGTTATCCCGCTCTGCAACCCTATCCCCCATCGTTGCCTCTCTCCTCTCAACCCTCATGGCTTCGGAGGTTCTGGATCCAGACCCCCCCCGAACTTCCTCGACGAGGTCATCGCCTTCAAGGTTCTTGTGGGTTCGTTGAGCCCTCCCCCTCTGTGGTCCAGTTCCTCCCAGTTTGTGAAAAAACTATATCAGATCCCGGAAGTAGCAATCCCCTGCATTGCAGCAAGAAGACATGCTCTCTCCTTTGCATACAGAGAGATTGTAGGCCAGTTCATGGGATTATGGCCTTCACCTCGATAGATCGACCTTTGGATTGAGAAGAACTGGCATCCCCTGGTTCAAGGATGCACGAATCACTTTTTTTGTGGTAAGGGCTTCTATATCTTTTATTTTGAGCATAAATCAGATATAGACCTCATCTTTAGAAATAGTCCTTACTTTTTCGACTCAAGAGGGTTATACTTAAACAAATGGACCCCATATTTTGACCCCGAAAATGACATCCCCTCAGTTGTGTTGGTTTGGATGAGACTTCCCCATTTGTGCTTTCACTGTTGGGGCGATGAAGTTTTAAAAAGCATAGGCGATACCCTAGGAAAATGCATCGATAGGGATGAACCTAAATTTAGTCTGTACTCTTGTGCTAGGATTTGTGTGGAAGTAGATATAGAAAAAGGGCTCCCTGGAGCAATCAAGTTAAAATTAGATGATTGGACCCATATTCAAAAATTAGATTATGAGCAACTCCCGTTCAAATATAAGTCCTGTCACGAATATGGTCATTTTGCAAAAAATTGCCCCAGTAACAAACAATCTCCAGAAGTCGATGCAACTCAGTAGGAGGAAGGGTGGAAGCAGTTCAGGAAGAAAGCCAATAGTGGAAAAGGTTCAGGCTCCCGACCTGGCTCCTCTAGTCCCATCCTGGATTCCTCACGTCAAAACCCTCCTCCTAAATCCCCACCGAAAAAATCCCCCTTCAACCCCTCCAATCTCCCCCCGCTTCCCAGTCAAAATTCCTTTGAACCGCTCGACGATAATCTTCAAAGAAACCCCCGCCCCCTCAGTGTTAGATATGGGTACGACCCCCCTCTCTACCCCAACCATAGTCAGAATATCATAAGAGTTAGATGAAGATGATCCTTCTAAGGAGGACACACAAGGGACAAATCAACAAGTTAATGAAGATCTCCACTCAAAATCATGTCACAAATAAGAAGAGGAAGACGAAGAAATTCCACCAGAAAAGCCAAGAAAATTGGGTCGAAGAACAAACAAGGAAGTTAGAGAGGAAACAACTTCAAAATAAAAGGCACAAGGCAAGAAACAATCTATAGAAAACTCCATGTACACCTCAACACGAAAAGGAGGAGCTAAAGGATCAGACTACCCAGCTCATGGAAATTAGGCTTCCTCCATCCCCCGTCAATGAATTTTCTCTCCTAGAACTGCAGGGATTTCGACAACAAATCGAAAGCTGAAGCTCTAAGAAATATTAACAAAATTGCCAACCCTACAGTTATCCTCCTCCGAGAGACCAAAATGGAGGCGTCAACTATTCTAGAAACAACAAAGAAAAATTTCAAAGCTACAGTTGGAGTAGCTATTACCTCTTAAGGAGCCTCTGGGGGCATTGCAACCCTTTGGGACGAACAAATATGGACTCTTGAGGTAACTCTAGAAACTCAAAATTGGATTTTAACTGTTCTAAAAGACAATGATAACAATAATAACATCTATGTAGTTAATGTCTACATGCCGAATTCCTACAAGGACAAAATGGCTTGCTGGAGTTCCCTTTCAAAACTCAAAAATTCCATCGATCTCTCCTCTTGCATAATTGGGGGAGACTTCAACACCCACCTCAATTCAGGGGGGAAAAAAAGGAGGCAATAAAGTCAGAGATACCTTCTCAGAAAATATGATTGATCTCATCACAAATTGGGGACATGCAGGATGTCAAACCACCCAAAGGAAAGTACACTTGGAACAATAGACGATTTGGCCTTAATCATATAACAGCCTGTCTAGATCATTTCCTCATTAGTAGCAATTTCGTTCTTCCCCCCCATGTCATTTCCTCTCTTCTGTTGTTTATGATCATAAACCAATCTCTCTCATCTTCATAAATCCCCAAAACTTTGGCCCCCTTCCCTTTCCCTTCAACCATCTCTGGCTCGAAAACCCAACCGTCTCCCCTATTTTTCAAAATGAGTGGATCACCCCCTTCTCTGGATCACCAAATTATATCTGGGAAAGAAAGCTCAAAGCAGTCAAATTAGCACTCAAAGATTGGGTGAAAACTTCGTTTACCCCACCACATAAAGAAAAGCAAGAAAAGATAGAGAAACTCATGAAAGTACAACTTCAGATAGAACAAGAGACAGTAACTGATGCACTGTTGAATCAAGAAAAATAAGCTTAGCAACACCATCAACACTCCTTGTGCAGAGAGGAATAACACTGGTGGATGAAATCCATAAGTCTTTGGATAAAATAAGGAGACTCAAACACTTCTTTCTTCCATAAGCAAGCAGAAACTCGGAGGAAAAAAAACATAGTCACCTCCATTATGTCAAATACCGTGCAACAATTCGATACCTTTGATCAAATTAAAGAAGAGGATTTCCACCATTTCAATAACTTATACCAACAACCTAGCAGTGAAGAAACAAATCCAGAGGCTCTTGAAATGCTAGCCAACATCCCAAGTCTAGTCTCTGAGAATGAAAACAATCAACTAGTCAAGGATATAACGGAAGAAGAGCTAGCCAAAGAAGTTTGGGGCATGGATCTTGACAAAGCTCTTGGACCTGACAGATTTTCAACCATATTTTATCAATCCTTTTGGGACATTATCAAGCGTGATTTGAATAAAATGCTAAATTATACCCTCCACAAACATAAAATCGGAGGAGCCACAAATTCCACCTTTCTAGCATTAATACCCAAAGATTCCAACCCCTCCAATTTCTCTCGTTTCTGTCCCATCTCCCTTTATAACTCCTCCTAAAAAATCCTCACCAATATCATTGCAAATCGACTCAAGCCCTTGCTTCCAAAGCTAATTTCAGAAAACTAGGGAGGCTTTTTAAAGGAAAAACAGATAACAAACAACATTGTGCTTGTGAAAGAAGCCATACATTTTAGCAAGAAATCTAAATCCCTAGGAATGGTTGTCAAACTTGATATGTCAAATGATTTTGATTGGGTCAAGCATTATTTTCTGTTTTCAGTTCTCAAAGCGTATGGGTTCTCTGAAAAATTCATTAGCTGGATCAGAGCCTGCATCATCTCGCCTTGGATATCCCCTTTACTAAATGGGCGACCATCTCACTTTTTCAAGGCCAACAGAGGAATCTGTCAAGGATGCCCCCTCTCCCCCTTTTTTTACATTCTCCTAGCAGACTCACTCAGTCGTAAACTAGAAGAAGAACGAAGAAAGTGCAGACTCACTGGTTTACTTATAGCGAGAGGGGTCAAGGAGATAAATCACTCTCAATTTCCAGACGATACTCTTCTCTTGGGGACGACAACAACTTGCACTGCCATCCTCTTTTAGAAAATTCTTAGCTCCTTCCTCGCTACCTCAGGAGGAAAACTGAATACAACTAAGTGCATGATTTATGGGTAGCATGTCGCAGGCCACATAAAAGAGAAAATTTCCAGAATTTTCGGCTTCCCCATCATCACTACGTGGAACTACTTTAAATATCTGGGAAAGCCATTTTTTCTTAGCTCCTATGGTTCTACAGCTTGGAAATAAGTCATTGGGAAAAGTTTAGCAATAATACAAAGCTGGGGTGGTTGTTGGATGAATTGTGTTGGGAAAACAATACTTCTCAAATCGGTACTCTCCTCCCTCTCCATTTTTCAATGCTTGGGTCTGTTAGCCCCCAAAGGTATTCTGGAAAAAATCTCTAGAGCAATATGAAGCTTCCTTTGGGCTGGAGGGAAAAAGAACACCAAAAAGTTCCATCTTATGAATTGGAAACAAGTCTTCCAACCCCTCAACAAAGGTGGACTCGCTATCAGGGACCCAATTCTAATGAATTATTCTATGGGAGAAAAATTGTCTTGGCTTCTAATCATAGGTAATGCAGATTGGTGGAAAGCAATGCTTCTATCCAAATACTTCAACTCCTCAAGGTTATGCTATTTCGATGGCCCCACTCCTCCTCTCCCTGGATATCTGATTTGGTGCCTCTTAAAAAATGACTCCTCTCTAATCCAAGCCAAGCTCTCCTAGGCCCCAAGAAATGGAGAGCAGATTAATGTTTGGACTAATTGTATCCTGGTCCATGAACCCATGAACAATCTAGAGTCTCTTCGCCCTCTAAAATATTGGTTCTAATCAAAGGGCCTTTCCCTCCTTAAGGATTTCTTCCAATGGAATTGAGATGGGGATTGGATTAACTGGAAGTTTCCAAATGTTCATGAACATATCAACCCTTTACTCCCCACTCTCTTCAATAACCTTGCCGGTTGCGCTCCCTCTCGTCGTTCCTTATCCGACTCCCGTAGTTGGGGTGGAAAAACCTTCTCTGTCAAAGATGGTTACACTTTCTTGATGTCTGAAACCCAAGGTCCCCTAACCTCCAAGATTTGGAAAGAACTCTGGTTCGGCCCCTGCTTGCCCAAAGTTAACATTTTTTGTTGGTTGTTGGTCCATGGCAAAGTCCTAACAACATAAAACCTCCTAAAGTGTGGAATACAAGGGCCCTCCTATTGCCCCCTTTGCCTCTCAGCGTCCGAATCCATTCCCCACATTTTCCTCGAATTCCCCTACTCTTCCCAAATTTGGAATCTCATTTACCTCCCCCTCTCTAGCCCACCCCCCCCTCTTCCTGAGAACCAGAACGATCTTTTCATTTCTTGGAAGCAAAGATATGTTGGTAGCTTCAAAAATAAGAAACAATTTACTCTTCTATGGAGGAAAGTCCCCAAATTTGTTTGTTAGGAACTTTGGTTAGCTCGCAATCAAGCCATTTTCCGCGAGAAGCTCCCCCCACTGCATAACACTTTCGCTAAAATATGTCGGCTAGTCTAAGAAGTCTTCAAGTTCAAAGCAATTAGATATGATATGACAAGCACCTTGGATCAGAATTAAGAAGACTGGATCAATTACATCCCGGGACCCCCAATCACATCTTCCACCTTTCCCTTGCATGAAAAAATTAAAAGACAAGATTGGCAGCTTAACCTTAGCAATAATGAATTTTCTTAATGGCAAAGGCAACAACACACTTCCCTGCTTTTATTTGATGGAGCTGCAATAGGTAATCTAGGGGTGGCAAGTGCGGGGGGGAGCCATATATGACTCCGATGGACAAAAGGTAGTTGATATTTCCTGGGGATTGGGGAAAAACACCAATAATAGAGCAGAAAATCTAACAGTGTACATGGGATTAAAAATTCCACATTCACGAAGTATCCAAAATCTAGTGGTCTTAGAGGACTCTGAAATAGTCACAAGGGACCTCTGTGGCCCCTCAAATACTACAAGTCATTCTTCTAGTGGCCTCTTCTCGCGAATAAATTCCCTGAAACAACTCTTCATTAAAGTACACTATTTCCATATTCTCTGCTATCAAAACTTTGAAGCCGACTGCTTAGCCAAAGTAGTGAAATATTTAGAACATGGCCACCTCGTTATAAATTGAATCCCCTCTCATGATTGGCTCCCCTAACTTTCTATGTCTTTGTTGTCTCCCCCTCACTAACCAGGACCTTTTCCTTTCAAACTCAACTACTCTCTTACCTATCCCCCCCCTATTCCCCCTATCCCCTCTCCCCCCCCCCGCTTCCCCACTCTTCCCCTCCACCTCTCCCCTCCGCCCGCCCCCCTCCCTTATGCCTCCCCCTCCTCCCCTCCCCCTCGCCCGTATGGGCCCCCCTCCTTGNTTTCCCCATGTGTCACCCCCTCAACTGTCTGTACTCCCTTTATATCCCACAGAGATTTAGTCATTCTGCTTGACATTCATTTGTATGCTCATGGCGTCAAATCCAACTCTCTACCGTGTGCGAACTCATATCAACATGTGAGTGGCTTCGGTACCCTGTTCCATCGAGGGTACGTTGCTATTGAAATCATGGCTCCTCCAACTATTTTTCAGCACCATCACATTGAACTTTAGGACGCTCTGCTCACAATTTGGTTGGTTTTCTCTCCCTGCTTTTTTTGATTGCGTTCATCGATTCTACAACACCCGTCTGATCAGTCTGTTCCTAAGGATATACATCAATATGTGGAGAATATCAATAGTCCCATGCTCTTGTCTGACTTGTGTATCGAAGTAACTCTGGGAGAAGTTTTTCTCATTGCGCATGGATGCTAGAAGAGCGGAGGAACACACAAACTCTTGACACCATGAATTCCAATGAGAAAATCAGGGGTTGTGAGAGGAAATGGCAAACTTACAAGCTCAGTTGTACCAAGAAGAATTGTGACATAATCAAGAGCTAACAATTGCTCTCAGGGGAATTAATAGGAACACTAGGCAAATTGGGGAAGTTGCTCAACAATTGGAAAATCCTCCAATCCTCCAACAAAAACTAGAGAACTCTATTGGCTCAGGTTAGTCAAGGCTCCTGTCCACCTTTCACTCAGCTGCCAGCAATGATCATCCCTCGGGCCCTCCAACGTCAAGACTAGCCCCAAACCATTCGATCCCTGTTGCAGACATTCACCACTCAGAGGTGAGTTCAGCGGCGCAACAAGAAGAACAACATGAAGCACCAGAGCCTTCTCAAAATCACTAGCCAGGTTTTCAATGAAATGCAAAATTTTGTTAATTTTGAAAATGTTTGTAGCCATTTTTATTTGGAAAAACAATAGGTCTTTTGGATTGGCTACACTAGCCTCTTTAGAACTCCACAGACAATTAGTCTCTCAAGAAAGCATCAGAGGTTTCTTTACTTTGGCATATGTATTTTGTGGAGAATTATTGCTCTTTTTTAATATATAGATCCCCAACCGTTTTTGTTAAAAAAAAACCCAACAACTCGACCCAATAAGAGAAACTTGGCCCCCAAGTAAGAGAATGCTTCCCACAACACCAAAAATGCAGCCACACAACCCTACTTGCCTCCTTCAAGAAAAATCAACCTTTATGAATTGAAAACCAACTTCCAAAGTTGAAATACTCAGCCACACTGAAGCACAATGAATAAATTTGAATGATCCCTCCTCTATGATCGACTAGGGTGGATAGTTTCACCATCGAACCCAATCACAAGCTCCTCTAAGGTTTTTCGTCCTAAGAGCCAAAGCCACAAGAGCTCTCTCAATTTCATTTTTAGAAAAGAATAATGCATAATGAGAGAGGGCAACCTCATTCCTATTTTAACTCCTCGTTCACCCTTTTTTTTGACCCTTTTACCCTTTTAATAAAGTAAAGTGACATTATAAGCTCAAATTCACTTAAAACACCTTTTCACTTAATTTATTCAATGTCACTTTTAAAAATTTGTTTTTTCTCCTTGCTAACATTAAATTATTAATTAATTCCCTTTTTTCTTCACTAACTATGGCCTATGGGAATCACTTAGGTTATTTTGTCAATATCTTGGAGATCATTTGGAAAGGGACATTACAATCCTCCCTTCCCTAGATTGTTTTTCCTCAAGCAACTGAAATTTTGGACGTTGCAAGATCTGGTCACCTTCCCACGTGGCATCCTCTGTTGGAAAATCTCTCCACCTGATGAGGTACTCTCAGATCACCTTGTTACACAATTTTCTCTCTCGGACCTCCAAAACCTCCTTAGGAACCAACACTAACTGCCCCTCCTCATTCAATGGCGGTAACTCTACCAAAGAGGTGAATTGTTGTCCCAATGCCTTCTTGAGGCATGAAACATGAAACACATTGTGGATATTACTCCTTTATGACAACTAAAGCTCATAAGCCACCTCACCAACCCTCTGAATCACCCTGTAAGAGCCATACAAATACGGCTTAATATTTTATACACTACTTTTCTTCAGTGAAGATTGTATGTATGGTTGTAATATAAAAAACACCAAGTCCCCCACCTCAAAAGTGTGCTCGACCTTGTGCCTATATACATAAATATTTTGTTGATTATGTACCACCTGAAAATTGTCCTTGAGAGCCTTGAGGATGTCTTGACTCTCCTAGATCAAATCCTTGGTTTTGGGAGCCCTGCTATCTTGAAATTCCAAATCAACAAATGAAGGAGCACCATAGCCATATAATGCTCAGAATGGGGTCATACCAATGGACATATGATAAGTGGTTTTATAACAATGTTCCCCCAAATGTAACCATTTAACCCATGTCTTCTGCTGCTCAGACTCATAGTTACATAAATACCCCTCGAGCCACTTGTTCATGATCTCTGCCTGACCATCTGTATGAGGGTGGTAAATAGTGTTAGGAGTCAACTATGTGCTAGACAACCTGAACATCTACTACCAAAATGAACTAAGGATGTTTCCCTTATAGACACTCTGGCAGACCTAGACCTAGGGGGATCTTTCTCTTGCACTTGGACGTTGACCCTTGAGAGCCCATGACATCATCATTATGACCCTGGACATCATCCAGAACTAGGGTTTTCATTTATGAGGGAAATTGTGTGTTGGTTGGCATGTGTGGCATCATCTAGGGCCTTTGAAGGCCAAATGTTTTGCATATGGGGCCCAACGTTTGACCCTAGGAGTTCAACGTCACCATAGAAGGGCATGAAGTCACCGTTGGATATGGTTTCAGGGGTTAATTACTTTCATTTATGTAAAAACTGTATTTTTAATGTAATTTGGCCATGTCGTCCTTTTTATGACCTAAAATTAATTAAAGGTCATTGATATTGTATAAATAGAGGGAAAATAGTCTCATTTTTCATCATCACTCATCACACACTAAGCGTGGTTTGAAATTTGTGCCCTTTTTGGGAGTTATTGGTTGAAATGAGGAGGTGTACTTGTTTTGGAGGCTAAAATTTGTAACTTGGATCATTTTTTGGTGAAGTTACTTGGCAATCTAGGGTTTTATTACTTGATATTCTTGGTGAACTAAGTAAATCTGCAATTCTTCATTTTATTTGAATGGTTATGGTATATTTTCGTATTCATGTTAAATATTATGAAATTCCTTACTTGACAACCCTAGGAGTAAAGAACTAAAATTTCTACTTCTTTTCTATTCATTTGCTAGACTTCACTAAGGTGATTTTGACCTAGATAAACTTCTAGAGCCCTAAATACTAGCACTTTAGAAACCATTATCTAGTCATTGTTTCTCTAAATACATTATCTTAATTGTCTAAGGAAGGAAGATTCGCGAGGGCCTAAGATCCCTTAATCTCTAGCAAAATTTATTTCTAGGATTTGGATGCTTGAGGCCTTGGGTTTCCAACACCTCTTCCATCCATCCCTTCTCCTTTGACAAAGTACTATCATTGCTACTTTTCTCCAATTTTTTTCGTTGCTATTGTTGACTCTATAAACCCTAAAAGGCACTATTCTACTCACTATAGTGAATGATTGATCAAACAAACACTCAAATCTTTCTTCTTGAAGCTTTTGCTAACCTTTTCTAACCCTAAACTAGACTAACTCCTTAGCTAACTTGTTGTTTTTGCAAATCATTGCTACAACCATACTAATTCATGCTAAATTGTCACATTCACCTACATAACTCACACTTAGCTCATCCGGAAATCACTTTTGACAATTGCCAACCAATATACTAGATAAATGTTGAGTTTGCATGGTGTTTTCTTGCAATTTTGAGCATTAGAATTTTCTATTGTTACAAAAGATTGCCACAACAATCTAACTGCAGGAAAGTTTATGCAAAAGTGATATTAAATGATAACTAAACATTGCAAAATTTTCTTGTGACAATTTATTATCAATTTTCCTAGTCAAAGTTACTTTTTGTTATATTTTTCAAGTAATTTCAAGGCATAATTCTTGTGGTTGTTACAAAATACTCATTGTTGTTATAGAATGTTACATTTCTGTAACTTTATATCAGCTAGCCCATTTTTTGAAGGTTCATGGTCTTAAGAAGCACTAACATCATATTTTTGTACTTGCAAGCTGCTATGTTTTCTTGTTATCTTATTCTGGGTAGGTACCCTCCATCTTACCATTTGCTTCATCCCTTAAAGTCCATAAGAAACTTTTGAACTGAGTGACCAGTGAGAGGGGGATTTTCTTGCATCCTTGCCTTAGTTATCAACCCTTTAGGTCACCGAGGACATCTCCCCTAGTGTAACCTTGATATAATCCTAAATAGAAAGGGGTTTCCTATTAAGGTGATAGTGATAGGAAACCCCGTGTTACACCAATCATGCATTCACTTTCCTTGGGATTTGGGCAAGTACAGATTGTGCGATAACATTTTGGCATCGTTTCCAGGGAACATCGAGTCAATTTTACTCGAACGACACTTTTTCGGTAAGCCTTTATCAAAAGCCTTTACTTCACAAAGCTTACCTAGTGACTCCATTGAGGTTGATTCCCTCCTTTCCATTTGATGATCCCTAGCAGGATTATCTGGAGACTCCACTAGTGACAAATCCAACCATGGCTTCTCTATGGGACCCATGTAATTTTAAACCCTTAGATATGAGTAAAATCCTGGGTTATCCTCGACAAATGCCTAAAAGGTATGAAAATTTTCTCCCTAGATTCACTGGTAATGATGGGGTTAGAGCCAAATATCACATGGATAATTTTTTGGCTTTCTTTCAAATCCAACCTATCAGTGATGATGTTGAAGATTTGAAAATGAAACTTTTCTCTGCCACTCTTCATGGCAATGCTAGGAAATGGTATAATGATATCCATGATTCTAGCATCACATCTATGAGCTAGTTAGAAGAAACCTTTCTCGAGAAATGGGGTATTAAATTAGAATATATCTACATGATAATAAAAATACTCGAGTACATGAAACAAACTAAAAACGAGATTGTCAAGGAATTCCATACCAGGTTTGAGAATTTGCTACACCAAATTTCTAGAAGCCATCACTCTAAAGACAAGTACCTCGCTTACCTATATACCAATGCACTCTTAGTGCATTTATAGTTTCTCCTCAGTAAAAAAGGGCCAAGAAAAATCCAAGAATATTATCACATGGCTATACAAATCGAGGAAAATATCTCTTTGTTCAAGGGAGAACACCTCTTTACTCCATAAACTAAAGTCGATGACCCCAAAAATACCCTAGATGCTCTTAGTTTGGAAAGATTAGTTTCCCTTAAAATATTTGTTAGTAAATTCCAGGAAAGAAGCAAAGAAGTCATCAACCAACAAGAGGTTGAGGAGAAAGATCCTGATGAAGGTTTCCAATCCTATGAGGAAGAGAAAGAATTTACTCATGCTTCTACTGAGGATAATGAAGGCCTGGTTGAAGAGCGAGATCCCGAAGATATCAAACATGATGATGAAGTATTAATGTGTGCTCCTCCCTCTGATGAATCCACCCGAGATCCTATTCCTCCTGCACAAAGAGAAGAGGATGAGGTTAGTCACTTTCATTTTCATGTTTTTGACGATACCTTATTCTATGATTCAGAAGGTGAAGAAGAAAGGGAACCCTTGGACGAGCTAGACCCTCCATATTATGAAGCTAAAGATGTAAGGGAAAATTATGAGGATGGGGCACTAATGCTTGCTCATCCATTTGATGAAGTTATCGAATCCTTTGATGCTCCTGTAGAGGAATAAGTGAGTACAGTAAGTTGTTTCCCTTTCCAAGATTTTGATGATGCCATATTTTGTTATTTGGAAATCAAAGAAGTGTTAGAGGAGCCCTTGGATGCTTTAATCCTTTTGTGTTATGATAAAGTTAATGACATGGTTAATAATATTGATGAGTTCATACATGTCGGGAAATGTAAATGGGATGTGATTGGGTATGATGGGGATCCCATTTACGACATTGAGGGTCATTTCCAAATGTTGCCTCTACAACTATCATATGAGGTTACTAATGATTCTGACATATGGCAACAAGGAGATGATATAGTTACAGACAATTTCCAAACACCCAAGGATGACCTAGTTCTATGTTCTCCTGATGATTTTCGGTCATACCTTGAGGATTTTGATCAATATTCCTTTGAGAATTCAGATTTATTCTATGAATAAAATTATCAACCATCGTTGTGCTCATATATTGATAAGAGTGAGGACGTTTCTTTCCTAAATCATGATACTTGTGACAAGATTTTTCAGCTTCCTTCGATTACTTTACCTCGCTATGTCACCAAGGGTGTAGTTGGGAAACATGTCTCTTGTCTTGAGTTTTCTCTGGGGAAAATCATTCTTTTAGAATTCAAGGGTAGGTTGAATACCTTAAGAAGAATTTCATTATTTCAGTCTTTCAACTTTTCCTTAGAAAATTTCCGATCACCCTCTAGGTTCTTCCTAGACCTCAAGATGTGATGACGTCCAAGGTAGCCAACCTTCAAACTCTTTGAGTTAGTGTTTTGAGCCTTTGATTTTTCACGATCCCTTTTTGAGATGGATTGAGCACTTTCCTAGAAGTGTGATTTGGCATAATTTTGTCCCTCCCTCCTGCCTCCATGAGCTAGGCTTTATGATTTCTGATGATATTATCCATGCTCTAACTCATGCTATTTTTGTGCTTTACTTGTCATTGTCTTGGTTTGTAACTAAGTAGAGAGGAAGGTATTATGAGGTATTTCTAGGATGGTTTCACTGGTTATTTGAAGACACCTAACATTCAACCAACAGGTAAGCAGAGGTAGGTAGGCATTTGTATCCATTGTATATACCATTTGCATATCATGTTAGCATAGTTGTAGTTACATTCTACATATTATTTTGTCTCACTTGTATATATGCATGCTCATGATCATATGTTAGATTAAATATGCTCTCTATTTTATTATATCATATATGAGCGAGGGGTGATATCACCACCCTAAGGATTACTGATGTATTTTGTTGAGGTCTAGTAGGCACATGTCACACCAGATATTTTGAGGTTCTCATGCGCTCTACGGTGAGAAAATGTTCCCGAGGTGGGGCCATATGTTATCCCCTATCCTAAGGATATCTAAGGAGATCATATCTTTAGGCCCACAAGTCCTAGATATGGAGTGTTGAGAGTCGGATGACTTGAGCATGGCCCCAGAGGGCCCCTATTTTCTTCATTAATGCATCCCATCTTTCAGCAACAATGGTATCCATCCCACTAGTTTTTCCTTGAAGTAGCAACAATTCTTGCTCCATGAGGTAATGATTCTGGGTATCATGGTACATGTCACTCTAATTATTGAAGTACTTGAGTATGTTGCACTGAATTCTCCTTCATTTCATAACATTTTCTTATAAATTATGCTCTTTAACTTGTTCATACCTAGAAGGGTGACATAATGCCCTAGTAAGTTGATCTCCCTTTAGGATGGATTGACACTGGTCGGGTGTATGAAAGGTCATCGTCCATTCCCTCCATACTTACCACTTTCCATCCTTACTCCTCTCATTTTCCCCTACCTTTGTTCGGTCATTGGGTTTTCCACACTAGGAAGGGTTGTTCCTTTCCTTGTGGGAAGAAGGGGCTAAAGGTCCAGGGGATAAAGTAGATGGAAAAAGTAAAAATCCAAAATGAAACCTTTGAGATGCTTCGCCCAGGGATTCTCGAGAAAGAAGTAAAAATATTCTTAGTAAGAAAAGGGAACCCATATGATAAATAAAAACTCAAGGTATTAGTTGGTGGATGGGAGGTCTCATCATGACCTAGCCTATTATGACCATGGGCATGTAGCAATATGACACTACTATCTATCTTGTCATCAAATCAGGGTAGTGGCTCTTGGTGGCATATCCAAGAGAAAGGGGGTCTCATCATGAGCCAACCTTCTCATCTCCGTGAAATTCTTGTGGTTAACGTTGTCACCTCTGGTCACCAAGCTAGGACAGTGTCCCTCAACTCTTCCCTTGAAGAATAAAAGAAAAAAGATAAAAACAATAAAACTAAGAATAAAAGGAATTGAATGGGCTAGGAAAGAATGACATCTATGACATGGTGTATCTCGCCCTCTACAAATGAACCCACAAGTAATATCTACATTTCCTTTTTATCACTGCACCCCATTCCCAAACACTTACTCCATGGCACCTCACACACACTTGCATGACCTAGATTGGTTCTCACCTAGGAAACACCTCAAACTTAAGGAGGATTAGCCCAATAGGACACCCTGAGACCTTCTCCAAACCTGACTTGTTAAATTTCATAACATCTTTGAGCATTTGTCTAGGTAAAGGGGGGTTTGATGCACATGTTTGGGTAATTTTATTATTAGATGTGATTTACATGATATGATCCCTGTGAATTATAAAATCCTCGAGGGAATTCTTGTTATTGCTGCATGACTTTTCCCGATGGATAAGTACATGTGGGGGAATGATTAGATTGGACCTCCATGGGGCTGAAATCCAACAGATGGATGTTGTGACCCTAACTAGGGGCAGAGAAACATCAGAGATTTGCACTAGGAAGAAAGAAGTGCATTTCCCTTAGAGACACTCCGAAAGACTTAGACCCAGGGGGATCTTGCTCTTCCACCTGGATGTTGACCCTTGAGATCCCATGGCGTCATCATTATGATCATGTACCTCATCCAAAACTATGGTTTTCATTTATGAGGGAAGTTGTGTGTTGGTTGTCACGTGTGGCATCATACAGGGCCTTTAGAGGCCAAACGTTCTGCATATGGGGCCCAACATTCCACCCTAGAATCTCAATGTCACCATAGAAGGGCATGACGTCACCCTTGGAGATGGTTTCAAGGGTTAATTACTTTCATTTATGTAAAAATTGGATTTTTAATGTAATTTGGCCAGGTTGACCTTTTTATGACCTAAAATTAATTAAAGGTCATTGATACTTTATAAATAGAGGGAAAGTACTCTCATATTTCATCATCACTCATCACACACTAAGTGTGGTATGAAATTTGTGCCCTTTTTGGGAGTTATTGGCCGAAATAAGGAGGCACACTTGTCTTGGAGACTAAAATTTGCAACCTGGATCATTTTTTGGTGAAGTTACTTGGCAATCTAGGGTTTTATTGCTTGATTATTCTTGGTGAAGTAAGTAAATCTGCAATTCTTCATTTCATTTGAATGGTTATGGTATATTTTCTTATTCATATTAAATATTATGAAATTGCTTGCTTAACAAACCCTAGGAGTAAAGAACTTAAATTGCTACTTCTTTGATCTTCATTTGCTAGACTTCACTAAGGTGATATTGACCTAGATAAAATTATAGAGCCCTAAATACTAGCACTTTAGAAACCATTATCTAGTCATTGTTTCTCTAAATACATTATCTTAATTGTCTAAGAAGGAAGATTCACTAGTGCCTAATATCCCTTACTCTCTAGCAAAAATTCTTTCTAGGATTTGGATGCTAGAGGCCTTGGGTTGCCAACACCTCTTCCATCCATCCCTTCTCCTTTGACAAAGTACTATCATTGCTACTTTTTTTTTTCAAGTTTTTCCGCTGCTATTTTTTACTCCATAAACCCTAAAAGGCACTAGTCTACTCACTATAGTGAATGATTGATCAAACCAACACTCAAACCTTTCTTCTTGAAGCTTTTGCTAACCTTTGCTAACCCTAAACTAGACTAACTCCTTAGCTAACTTGCTTATGTTGAAAATCATTGCTACAACCATACTAATTCATGCTAAATTTCTGCATTCACCCACATGAATCACACTTAAATCATCCAGAAATCATTTGTGACAATTGCCAACCAATCTACTAGATAAATGTTGAGTTTGCATGGTGTTTTCTTGCAATTTTGAGCACTAGAATTTTTTTTTGTTACAAAAGATTGCTACATCCATATAACTGTAGAAAATTCTTTGCAAAAGTGATATTAAATGCTAGCTAAACATTGGCAATTTTTCTTGTGAAAAATTTATTATCAATTTGCCTAGTCAAAGTTTCTTTTTCTTGTCTTTTTCAAGTAATTTCAAGGCACAATTCTTGTGGCTGTTACAAAATACCCATTGTTGTTATAAATTTTTACATTGCTGCAACTTTATATCATCTAGCCCATTTTTTGAAGGTCCATGGTCTTAAGAAGCACTAACATCATATTTTTGTACTTGCAAGCTGCTATGTTTTATTGTTTTCTTGTTCTGGGCAAGTACACTTGATCTTAACATTTGCTTCACCCCTTAAAGGCCATAAGAACCTTTTGAACTGAGTGACCAGTGAGAGGGGGATTTTCTTGCATCCTTGCCTTAGTTATAAGCCCTTTAGGTCATTGGGTACATCTCCCTTGGAGTAACTTTGATATACTCCTAAATAGAAAGGGGTTTCCTATTAAGGTGACAATGATAGGTCACCCCCTATTACGCCAATCTTGCATTCACTTTCCTTAGGATTTGGGAAAGTACATATTGTGCCATAACATGGATGAAAGGCATATTATATTAGCATTAAAATTTTGTATTTTCAACATGCACGAGCTTCATTTGTACATCAACAATTAAGCGAGGATTGGAAATGCCATGGGTTGTGTTGAAGATGCACGTAGTAGGGAACATGCACAATATATGTTCTCTTTCTTTGCTCAATTTAAAGTGTTTTAGGATCAATATGGTGTCCATTCAGTTACCGCTAAGCTAAATTCATGGACATGAATATAAATAGCCATTTTGTGGTCGTTTTTGTTATGATTTTTACTCCATGATGGGTTAATTCTACGAAAATTGATCTACATTTCATTTGAAATTGATAAGTTAATAAATAACTTAGATAATTATGCTTTTATCCTAAGATTGTGTTAATAATCAAACACTAATTTATTTAGTATATGTTCAAGATATAAATATTGGTGTAAGTGCATTTCTCTCAATATCCATGCTTTCTGAAGTTGCTTTCAATGAAGGGGTCACAATAGTTGGCGGATCTCTTTCTAAGTGTAGTGGTGATTAATTGTACAACATATGTTGTATATTTCAATCTCTTTCTAACCGTAGTGGTGATCACTTGTACAACATATGTTGTATATATTTCAAAAAATATGGAGCACTGATCAAGGATAAACATAGAATATAAGGTAAGTCTTAAGAGTGTTGATGAAATTCCAAAGATTCCAAAATTCTTGTACTTGTATAGTATATAAGTATATTTGACAACAAAAATGTGAAGTGAAGATATAGTTTTTTTGTTTTGGATATTAAGAAAGGAAAAATGTTGCAAAGAGTGATAGTGAAACAAAATTACTATAGATATTTATTTTATGGAATTCAAAACTAATGGAATACAAAACACTTAAACTCTAGCTTTAAGTTTTGTAAACATAGGTATGTCAATTTGTGTGCTTTACATAATTTGGTGGATAATTTTATTAAAAATTCATAGTTAGGATGCATAACAAAGCTAATCTATTAAATAGATAAAGAATATATGAACTATGTTGAAAAGTACAATATTTAAATGAATATATAATTAGATGATGAAAAAATTATTAAGATTTACATTGGATCATTTTTACAAAAACTATATAAGCACTTCACAAGCACCTCATATTTAAGTTGAGGTAGGGAGTTGACAAGCATCTCATGGCTAAGTTGAGGTGGAAGTTCATAAGCCCCTCATGACTAAGTTCATATAAGCAATTCAAAAGCACCCCATGGTTAAGTTGGAGAAGCCCTTACTAACGCCTCTCATAGTTAAGTTGGGAAAGCAGTTCACAAGCACTTCATGGCTAAGTTGAATAAATCCTTTTCATAAGTTATTTTTTATTATCCTTAAAATTGAATCACAAACAAGATATTCAGAAATGATATATATACCCATTTACTTTATACATTGAAATACCTTAAGCTATGGAAACACTTAAAATTATCATTTTACGAAAGGAATCCACTCATGTTCACTTACTTTTTTGGGTGGGCACTCCTAATGAGATAAGTTTCAAATACAATATACTCTAATACATTATTCATAAGGAGGACATCATCATCATTATTTATAGCTAGCTACAATAGAGATACAAGACCCTGATGCTAACTAACTAGTGGACCTTGGCCATATTATAATTATTCCATACTAACTATCTAATGGGCCTTATTTAATAACAACAAACATAGTGAACCTAGTCCACTTTACATAGAATGAGAAAACAATTAATGCTTTATAGGTTTTGATTTATACTATTCAATTGTAATGTACTTCAGATCAGACGATATATCCTAGCCTATACAAGATTAATTGCTTTATTACATGGTGCATATTGTTTTCCCCTAGAATGACCACCACTATTATTACTTTAGTGAGCCTTTTGGCCTCCCATTACACCCTTAGTGAGGATCCCAACACTCCATTCCCATTCAAAATGTATTTCCCTTAATGCTTGTAGTGAGGATGTACAACCATTATAAACTAGAGTGAACCACAACATAGAAGTAGTCTAGGAAACCAAGGTCCTATGTGCAAGAGTTTGCTGCAAAATTAAAGTAGTCCAAAAAGCTCGTACATAAACTTTGGTCCCATGTATAGGTGTTGACTGCGGCAATGAGGTAGTCTAGGAAAATAGGGTCCCATGTATAATTGCTCATTGCAATGATGAAGTAGTTCATGAATCCCATCCATAAACATGGGTGGTCCCAAGCCCTGGTGCTCATGCTAACTCCCAAATAATGACCCTTGAGCTTGAAAAATCGTTAAGTATTGTGCTCCAAGTGCCAACCACGATCATGTGGATCCAAATAAATAGAACAAACCATGTCCTAGAGATCATCTACATAACTGCAAAAGGTTGGTAGGATCTGTAAGGAACACTACCACTAGAGGAGAAGCATATTGTAAATTGATAGGCCTCACATGCTCATGTCTTCCCTCAATGATATTCTCCTCATACAGTGGAGGAGAGTCATCAAAGAGAAGATAAAAGTGGTTAGTGTTCCAACAATACCAATTTAGATACCAATGTTCACAAGCATATTGTAAATGATCCTAGACATATATGTCACTTGTATACTAAGTCTTTGATGTTCAATATGATGTTAATCCCCTCCAATTGTTCCAAAATACTTTACATAACTCGTGCAATGCCATCTAGTGGTTTCGTTAGGGTTTGGGGTGGAAATTTGAAATGATCATACCTCTCTCAATAGGGATCATAATTTCTTTTATGACCACAATTTGAAAATGGTGCACCCACTTTACATCTATTAGAAGTGGATTGGCGACAATTTGGGTGTTATATAAAAATAATATATTATGTAAGGTGCATTGTCATAATTGAAAAACCTCAAAAGCATTGATTTTAAATTCACGATATGTCCACTTCTTGGACTCCAATTGGAACACTTTTTTTTTTTAAATTGGGTGTTTTTTTATAACTAAAATTTGCAATTAGTTTCTTCAAATTCTACACAAAATACTACGAGAATTGTCACTAGCCTAATTTTCCCTTTGAATTATTGTAAAAGGAAAACACATTCTTCCTTTTTGACTTATCAAAGAGCTTTGATACAATGAGATTACATCACATTTATTCTATATTAATCATCTAGTGGACCTGATTTAATAATAAAAAACATAGTGGACCTAGTCCACTTTATATTGAATTGTCACTACTATTAATTTTGTAATTTTGGATAAGAGAAGTCTAAATGTTCGAACTTTTTACCCTTTAGCTGTTACTTTTTCTAATGTGTTTTGTCCAAAATAGAGTAAGAAATTCAAAGGATGGATGTAATTGCCTAGAAGTTTTTGAGGGTGCTTAATTCATTTATGCATTCAAAAAAGGGATTTAAACAATGTAAAATTGTGATTTTACCATTAATTAATTTACCGGATTCTAGTAATAGTGGCCAATAAAAATAAAAACCATAAAACATTTAAACTATGCCATTTTGAATATGTAAATTCCATTACAACTCTTACCTTTTCAACATTTAATTTTAGTTATTAGTTAGTTGAGTACTATGTATAAATCAACATAAATGCAATAGATAAGAGAAGCCTACCCATGTCATTTTCGTTGGTAAAATGGAAAAAAGTTTGAGCGTGCAGCCCACTAACTCGCTTATCGAATTCTTTACATCTTAAAATCGAAATAATTGCAGAGATTTCACAGGTTGTCTGGTTCAAATCGAACTTGGCTCAATTGGACAGATAGAGAAACAATTTCGCTGCGTTTGGCCACGCCACTCTTCACTCCACAGATCCTAGAGATTTTCGTTTTCGTTATTCCAATACTGAGCCAGATATCTCTCATTCTATCTGAGGTTTGGGTCGGTCACATTCTTCCTTAGTCATGGTGTGGAGGTAGCAAAGCTTTGCTCTGAATCTGTCCAGGAAAATAAGATGTGTTTGACCTGAAAACCGCAGCTTGTAACAACCTATATGTTGTCTTATCTCAAGAGCCTAATCGTGGAGAGAATATTTTGACCAGCGAACCCTAAATCCTGCATCGTCCGATTAAATGGGTAAGTAATCCATGTGAATTTATGGAGAGTATGAGAGTAATGGTTCCTTTAGCTTCGCTGGTAAATGGGAGGACATCAGATACAACATCATATTGTTTTAGTCATTGTAACGTTTGATCGCTGGTGTAGAACAGTGCTTTCTTTGCTCGTCATTGGCAACATTTACCAAGTTTCCAACATCTTTTTAACATGTATTTACTGAAGGATGCAGGGGAGTGCTTCAGAAAACAATGTAAATCTATTACACCAGTTTCAGCAGTGTAACAGCAGCGTCTGTAAGTTACAACAACGTCTGTAAACTACGGTAACATATGATTTCTACCGGAATGCCATTGCGGCTAGGGCCTAAACCCTAGTCGTCTCCGCTCTGGTTTCTCGACTGCAGGGGCGCGGATTCGTTTGTAGCAGCAGGTCATACGCCGCGGATCGGCGTGAGCGTTCCCCCTGCGTTTTTTCACGCGTCTTGGAGCAGCGATCGACCTCCCTCTGCGAGTTTGCTGGTGGTCGGCGCCTCTGCGATTTGTTTGTTGGTGGTCGACGCCTCTGTGATTTGTTTGCTGGTGGTCGGCGCCCTGCTATGGTGGCTCCAAATCTGATTGCCGAGATGGAAGAAGATCCTTTGGAAGCATTCAAAGCATTAGTCCGCTCGGCAGGACCGAAATCCAAGCCTTCTTTCTCGTCTAAGTTTGTTAAGAAGAGGGAAGAGATCCCTTCGTTGGAGCTATCTCCAGAGGAGCCATGCAATCTTGCCCTTCTTCTAGCAGAAAATGCCCTCATTGAAAAGTTTACGGGGTTATGGCCCAGTCCCAAAACAGTGGAGGCATGGATGGATGATCGTTGGAAGTTGCTGATACAAGGAAAAGTCTCTACGTGCGCAGTAGGCAGGGGTTTTTTTGTCTTCAGCTTCTCGAGGACAGATGATTGTGATCTAGTTTTCAGATCTAGACCCTATTTCATGGGGGCGAGAGGGCTGTTCTTAGCCCCCTGGACTCTTGATTTCAATCCCGAAGCCGAGATCACCGCAGCCCCTGTTTGGGTTAGGCTGCCCCATCTTCCCTTGCATCTCTGAGGGAGAAGTTCTCTGGAGGACATCGGCAATAAGCTAGGGCGTTTCCAGGACAGTGTGGAGCCGAAAGGGGATCAGTATACCTGCGCTCGAATTTGTGTGGAGGTTAACATCGAGGAAGGCCTCCCGGAAGCCATTAAGCTCTCCCTGGGGGAATGGTGCCATATCCAAGAGCTGGACTATGAACAGATTCCTTTTAAGTGCCTCGGGTGCCATGCTTACGGTCATTTTGCAAAAAACTGCCCCAAAGCCTATGAGGTGCCGGGACCAGTGAAAGAAGATGATTTTCAGCCAGTATCTAACCGACGAAGGCAGCCAAGGCGAAAGGATCCACTACCCCAGGCTCAGAAGGCCACTTATTTAACAGAGGCAACTTTAGAAAATAAAAACAGCTTTGATGCGTTGAAGGAAGACGAAGCCCTAGATCCAGAAACAACAACAGTTAAGGGAAATCCTCCGACAGACGAAAGCCTTCCGGATTCCATCCCCCCAGAGTCAGTAGCAGCGAGAGAAGTTTGGGCCTCAGATCCGGAGCCCCTTGCCCCTGCAGGTCTGGTTGTTTCAGTCCCCTCTAGCGGCTCTGTGGAAACTTCTGAAACTGAAGACATCTCAGTTCCATCTCCACCCCTTACCCGAGGGCGAAAGACCAACAAAGCACGCAGAGAAAAGGAGACAGCCTCCAACATTTCTCTAGGTTGTCAGAAAAAGATGGATCCCTTTTTTAAGGGGAAAATTTCATCCTCCGCAATTTAATGCTTTGCTTATGTCTTCTACTGTGCTCACAGTTTGTGAGAATTTACTCATGTATGCATTTTTTGTCATTTTCTCGAATTAGCTCTAGCAGCAAATGGGAATGGACTCCCAAAACATTCACAAGAAGGTTGGCAGCACTGTTAGAGGTCACCAACCTTCTTCAGATTTGTAACTTTTTGATTCTGGCTTGCCAGAAAGCTGCTTAATATAGCCTAACTGTTCTTGTCAAAAAAAAAAAAAGAGAAGCCTACCCATGTCAGATTACAAGAAGACGTTGCGGAAAAGAGGGAAAACAACTTTAGAAAAACATACAGAAACAAACAAAAGCATTTCACTGCATCCAATGAAATTTGGCAGGGAATTGGCAGTTACTGAGCAATTTCTTAAAAAAAATTCAAAACGGTTAATGCAATTTTTAAAACCACTAATGGAATGTTTCATTTTTCAAATTCCAACGGATTCGGCCTCGGTGGCTTGGGCATTTTGTACGATCATAAATGTTGGCATTGACTTAAAGTGGCAAGCATCTTCTTACGAAAAACAATATGCATCTCTTAACTAGCATACCCCCGAAGCTGGGGAAGTAAACGCAAAACAAAATCCAATGTATATGTGTTGGGAAATAAAGTGTTTTTCCTTAAACTACAATAGACTGAACTATTATTACTAATTTTTCAATATTAACTTCAATGAAACCAAAGGAGGGATTATATTCAACTCCAAGTGTCAGAAACAATAATTTGTCTATTTGTTTTGGATGCACATTTCCATATAACAATGATAATAAGTGGTTGTGAGTGTGTTCTTAAAGGTGCATAAATGAAATAAATGTGTCCAGGGGGGTGTGCTTTCTCATGATGTTTGTGTGTTGATGAGGTTGAAAATACCTTTAAAATGGATTGGAATCTCATGAGTTTAGTAGTTTTGAGAATGATAGAGGAGCCATGGAGTAAAAGGGGTTGAGGGTATCAGAGGGGGAATATCTATATTAGGAATTTGCAGAAGTGTTGCAGAAACATAGCAACAATAGAATCTTGGATGGATTGGGATTTGAAACACAAACTCCTAATAGAAATTAAAATAATATATGGTACAATGATTATCTAGGGATGGTGATGACTTCCCATAAAGCATTAGTAGTTTGAGTAGGAAAGTAAAGAAGTATCATGGTATAGTACAAGGCTTTCTTGACGAACAAATTAGCTGGCATATATGCATAGAGAGTGGGCTATGGAGGGATTGCCTAAGCTTGCCTCGTTTTTTCTCCTTTTTTATAAGTTTACTTGAGAAGTGGGCATGATGGGTGAGGGTGGATGGTGGAGATGATATTTTGAGATGAGATGGCTGAAATCTCCTTGCAAGCATGAAGCTCGAGTTATCTAGAGAAATTTGGGAAATTTAATGTGTGAAATAAAACCAATAGTTGTCAAGAAAAAGGAAGAAGGGAATGAGAGATTTTAATGTTATCGCACGCCTATGTTTCCTTGTTGTCATTTCACCTTTGAAGGGAATTGATAATTGCACGATGTTTTTGTTGTTCATTGTAGTTCTTAAAGGATGTGGGGGGGGTGGGATAAGCCTGCTTTCTGTTCATGTTCCTCCTATGTATTTTTTCTAATGAGGACTATTATTTTCTGGTGCTCAATACATTTATAAAAAAACACTTTCTCTACTTATTCCTGACTATCCTTAAGATTTAATTAACTGGAGCAATATAGCCATAAGATACAACCATCACAAGAACAAGGAATACTCCTCCTAGCCCAACTTGACAAGAATCCTTGTCAGAGAAAAAACTGCGATCTTCTCCTCAAAGTTTGCATCCAACAAGATATTGACTGATTTGATATATGTGTTTAATATAGGAAGGGAGCGCCTCCTCTGCAATTGTGTATGAGAATGTGTCGGTCTTGGTGTATAAGGTCTGCAATGCACAAGGGGAGGTTGTTGGGTGTGTTTTGTATTATGGTAGTTATGGGTATCGGTACCACAGTGAGGAGGTTGTTGGGTGTGTTGCACCATAACCTTTGCAACACTCTTCTTCTCCCTGACCATCCTTCCCTTCATAGCGCCTCCTCTGCAACTGTGTATGAGAATGTGTCGGTCTTGGTGTACAAGGTCTGCAATGCACAAGGGGGGGTTGTTGGGCGTGTTTTTTATTATGGCAGTTATGGGTATTGATACCACAGTGGGGAGGTTGTTGGGTGTTTCCAGATTCGATCCAAAGACACTCATTTCTGTGTACTGAACTTACTGGTTTCGGATGTTCATTTCCATTGAGTGGAAGCCATTGAAATTAACAACTCCGGTGGAAAGTTTGTTTGGTGGAGGGTTTATAATAGCCCAATGGACAAATTTGTGTTTCTTCCGATCGCGTCATAGATGAAGGACGTGTTATTCAGGTATTATTTGCACTCTCTCCAAACGGTGTCAATCCAGAAATCCCTCGCATTTTGGCCATTGTTGCCAGAGAAAATGGAGGCGAGTATAAGCTTGTACTGTTCTATCTTCTATGGCGAGTATAAGCTTTTACTTTTCTATATTCTACCTCGACAGTGCTTTGCATAGCGCTCTCTATGTCGCCCACCATCGTCCTTGAATTTTCGTTGCTCGCTCTGTTTGCAGATGGATTTTCCCTCAATCCGTTTGTATGGTAAGAATGTGCCAGGGTTCCTACTCTTCAAAAGGACAAATACCAATTATGTTTTCAAAATACCTCCTCCATCGCCACGACGTCCATCTGCCTCCCCCACCGCCTCTTGCCCAAAACAGATCATCACCTACATTTGACACTTATTGATATGTTGCACGAAGACGAATGGCACTTGCTTGGCACTAGTTGATACGTTGCAGGAAGGTGCACGTGACGTTTTTTATGCATTGTGTACAAAAGTACGTGGCAATTGTTCATACGATGTGGACAGACGACGAAAAACTTTGGAGAACCTCCTCTTAAAAGAACGCCTTCAACTTAATAAAATGTTTAATGTTTTATATAATAAAATAATATACATTTCTTAATAAATTATTTAATGTTTTTATAGGTTGAGATATATATAATTTAATTTTAAAATGTTTAAATGCTTTGTTGTAGAGTGTATGTTTTTCTCAATTATCACTTTCACATGAAATCTGAATCTAATTTTAAGACACTTGGGCCTTGCGGATATATATATATATATATATATATATATATATATATATATATATATATATAT
>ML783879.1:214137-252870 GCA_009831015.1 Picea engelmannii | reverse complement strand
TATATATATATATATATATATTTAAAAAATTATTATTGCTTACTATTTTTAATCTATTTTTGTCTTCACATATATAAGAATCCTAGAATAGCTACCTCTCTTATTTATTCTATAACTTTTTCTCGGCTTAACCATTTCTCAAATGAATTATATGCGACACTAGAGGAGACTAATACTCGTGTTCTTAAAAAAAATAAAAATTGTTTTGATCATGTTAAGACCCTTTTAGCCTGCACAAACAAAAGGCGTTTTAATTTTAGGCATATGTTGAATTTAATAATTTAAAAAAAATATAAAATTAATATTAAAAATTTGCAAAAAATACACGACACAAGAAAAACGAGTTCTCTACAAGTATACAAGTTTTTGGAATGTAATTCCATAGTTAATACACTCAACACCTGTACAAATGAAAACATATACCTTATATTTTGTTGGAAAAATAAGATACCATTGTTAGAAAAAATCAAATTTGACCTAGTTATTCACAATGTTTATGAATAAATTTGTATGTTCAGAAAGCTAATTCAATTTCCTATGTTTCATCTTCTTACACCATATTCAAATTCATTGTAAAAGTATGTTTCATCATCTTTTTATATATGTCATGCATAGAAAGAGGGGAATAATGTGTGTGCCCTAGAAAATAACATTGAGCTGAAATTGTTAAGTGATTTACAATCATGTAGAAAATAAATGAGAAAATTTATTTCTATAATAAATTATTGTAATATTTCATTTTTAAGGTCACAATATTTTCAAGTGACCACTGTTTGAGTGTGGATTGTCATTGGATTTAGATGGAGATAATTCAAGAGGTAGTCCATAATGTTGGATATCCACAACATTCATGCAAATAATTCATAATGAGTGATCTATCGATGATGTAGATATACATGGTTGATTAGCAAGCAATGCTACTTGAGAGCCATTAATTGCTTATGGATTTAGCACTTAGCAAGATCTTTTCCACCACAATCTATTCCTTATTGCGTAATGCAAGTATTTATAATCACTTTAGAAACAAATCAAGGGATTAATACACACAAAATTCATAATCTTTGGAATTCAAACACTTTGAAATTCATATATTCATCAACATCAAATGTAGAAATAGTGAGAATAATAAAAAACGTGCCATGAAATATATATATATATATATATATATATATATATATATATATATATATATATATATATATATATATATATATATATATATATACTCAACATCATCTAAATTGTACATTTTTTACAAAATGACAACTCGTGCCTAATATACTGTTGATTTTAACCTTGTACAATATTTACTGCAAACAGATATTCAGTAAAAGAACAGAAAATATACAATGGAAAATACAAACATTACACAGAGTTTTTTCCCCTGGAAACCCAAACCGGGAAAACCAACATATTCTATATTTTCATTGTGTTACATTGTTTACAATAAAATATACATATAGGAGCCAACGACATCCAAAACCTTAACGCAATGACCTGGATTAGTCAACAACCCTGATTCCTTAACCGAAAATAGAAAACCATTGGCAAAGAAACCATATGCCGAAAAACCACCTAAATATGTGACACATTTCCCGAGGCAGAAAAAATTACTCGTGCAAAGAATATAACACATACCCAAAATTCTCCCACCTTTTTTTTTCTTTGCGTACATAGGGTTACGGGGTTACATAGTCAACAATCTAGGGCATCAATACCCATGGATCCTCTACACCAAGAGAACTTCTCAGTGCTCACAGATTTTGTTAATGAATCTGCAACATTCTTCAAAGTGTCCATCTTCATCAACAATACTTTCTTTTCTTCAACCATGTCTCTCACAAAGTGATATTGAATATCAATATGCTTTGTCTTTGAATGATGAGTTGGGTTCTTCATCGAAAAACTTGCACTCTAACTGTCACAATCTATCCTTATAGCTTGATGTACCAACCCGATACCTGAACACAATCTTTGTAACCATACTGATTCCTTACTTGCATGAGTGGCTGCCATGTATTCAACTTCTATAGTTGAAAGTGCCACTACAACCCGTATTTTTCTCATCCAACTTATTAATCCTCCAAACAGGTTAAACACATACCCACTTGTAGATCTCCTACGATCCAGATCTCCAGCCCAGTCTGCATCTACAAAGACATGTATATCCATCACTCTGTCCAATCTCAGTCTTCCTTCGTAGCACAATCCATAGCTAGTAGTGCCACACAAATACCTGAAAACCCTTTTTACTGTTGTCCAATGCTCCTTCTTTGGTTTTGACATATACCTGCTCAAAACTCTCACTGCATGTGCAATTTCTGGTCTAGTACAGACCATTGCATACATCAAACTACCAATTGCACTCGCATATGGAACACGAGACATGTCCTCCTCCTCTTCATGTGTCTTGGGACACTGATCCGTAGATAACTTTACACCAACAGGAATAGGAACCTTGATCAACTTACATTCCTGCATATTAAACCTCTGCAATATTGTCTTGATATATTTTCTCTGATTTAACTAGAGTTTCCTCCTTTTCCGATCTCTTTTAATTTTCATGCCCAAAATGAAATTTGAAGCACCAATATCCTTCATGTCAAATTTAGAGGACAACTAAGTTTTCACATCCTGGATAATCTCCTTGTAGTGTCCTATCAACAACATGTCATCCACATACAAGACCAAATAAATAAAATGATCACCAATTAATTTAAAATACACGCAGTGATCCTCTCTGCTTCTTGTGAAGCCAAGTCCCAACATATAAGTATCAAATTTTTGATGCCACATCCTTGGTGATTGTTTTAAACCATACAGGGACATTTTCAGCTTGCATACCAGCTCCTTCTTTCCCTTCACAACATAACCTTCTGGTTTCTTCGTATACATTTCTTCTTCCATATCCCGATGTAGGAATGTTGTCTTCACATCAATTTGTTCTATTTCAAAATCAAATGCAACAACAATAGATAATAAAAATCTTATAGAGGTTAACTTGGCAACAGGAGAAAAAATATCACCAAAATCAATTCCCTCAACCTGGGAATAACCCTTTTCTGCTAACCGAGCTTTGTATATCTCCATTTTTCCTTCTGCATTCAACTTCTTTTTAAATACCCATTTGCTTCCAATGGGATTTCTTCCAGTTGGAAATTCCACTAGATCCCAAGCCTCATTCTTATCCAAATATGCCATTTCTTTGTCCATGGCCCTTTTCTAGAGATTTTCATCCTCTGAATCCATTGCCTCCTTGACGGTTCTAGGATCATCATCAGTAATAGAAAAAAAAAATTGAATGGAAATTAGATGGAGTATACCTTTCCAATAGCCTTCTTTCTTGAACCGATCTCCTCAATACTGGAGTATGGGGATCTTCTTCTTATGATTCCTATTCTTTTGTAGAGTCCGACTCATCATATTTTAAATCAAACTCTATTTTCTCTAGTTATTCCTTACTTGGTAGGACTTCCTGCTTAACATCATCCTTCATTTCTCTAAATACCACATCTAGGATATACACTACCTTATTAGTTTATGGGTTCAAAAGATTATAACCTTTGATACCATCTTTATATCCAATAAAGATACACTTTTCGGCCTTCTTATCTAGCTTACTCATGTTTTCCTTTGGAACATGAACATATGCATCACAACCAAATACCTTGAGATGTGTGAGAGAAGGTTCCTTACCAGTCCATACCTCTTGTGAATTCTTGTCATCCAATGCTGATGAGGGTGATATGTTGACCAGGCAACATGCAGTACCCACTGCCTCTTCCCAAAATTCTTTCCCTAACCCGAGACCACTGAGCATGCACCTTTCTTTTTCCATCAGCGTCTTGTTCATCCTTTCTGCAACTCCATTTTGTTGAGGTGTGTATGGAGTAGTCTTCTGCCTTGCTATACCACACTTCTTACAGAATTATTCAAATTCGTTCTCGCAGAACTCTCTGCCAGTATCTGTCCTCAACACCTTAATTCTTTTCTCTATTTGATTCTCAACAAGAGCCTTAAACTCTTTAAACCTGTCAAAGACTTCAGATTTCTTCCTGAGGAAATATATCCAAGTATTCCTTGAGAATTCATCTATAAATGAGACATAGTACATAGATTTTCCCAATGATGGGACTGACACAGGTCCTAAAACATCACTGTGAACTAGCTGTAAAATTCCTTCTGCCCTCGTTGCACCAGAGGAGAATCTTACCCGATTCTGCTTCCCATATAGACAATGTTCACATAAATAAAAATACAGAGAGCAGTTAGACATACTTTCGACCATACCTTTACCATGTAGTAGTCGAAGACCCTTCTCTTCGATATTCCCCAGTATTTGATGCCACAACATAACCTTTTTCTTCAGAGACTGTAGGAGTTCTTTCTTCTTCAAATCCAATATCAGGAACAATGGAACTATTACACCCATCACTAATAGTTCTTCCTTGCAACTTATACAAAGTTCCAAAATGAACTCCCTTCAGCAACACCATTGCTCCTCGAACCATCCTGCAGGTTTATTTTTCAAATATTATTTTTACCCTTGCATCATCCATTTTTCTTACAAAAATCAGATTTCTAGTCAAACCTGGGATGTGCAGAACACCAGGCAGTGTTCTAATCCTTCCATATATGAGCCTCAACTTGAATTTTCCTCGTCCTATGATTCTGGTTGTCGAATCAACACCTAAGAAAACATTACCTCCATCATACCTTTCATATTCGTATAACCACTCCCTGTGGGGAGTCATATGAAAGGATGCACCAGAGTCAACCTACCAAGCATCATGATTTTCATGTGTGCTTGAAGAAACGAAGTACAGATCCCCTCCTTCTTTCTTTGAGGTCTTTTCTTCTATAGAAGGAGATTCTTCAGATCCCTTCTTTTTCTCAACTTTGGATCTACACTACTTCTTGTAGTGCCCTTATTTTCCACATCTTCAACATACCTTTACAAACTTTCAGAGAGATTTATATCTACCCATAGACTTAGATCTCCCACTTGAGAACTTAGATCTATTTCTTTCCCGGGAACATTCTCTTGCAAATAATGTGTTTGTGCTCTGTCCTTCCATATTCTTCCATCTCATCTCCTCTGACAACAAGGATTTGACTACTTCATCAAAATTACAGGCAGTTGTATTACTACCTATGGCTACAACCAGACTATCCCACAAGTCTGGTAAAGAACACAGTAAAATGATACATTTATCTTCATCTGAAATTTTAATCTCAACAGATACTAACTGACTTACCACAGTATTGAAGTTGTTCAAATGCTCTTCCACCAAGTCTCCATCTCTCATCCTCAGGTTATACAGGTTATTTCTCAGGAATGGTTTATTCACTAGGGACTTAGAATGATACAACTTCCCCAACTTATCCCATAAATCCTTAGTTGTAGCTTCCTCTGACAAATTTAGTAATACTGAATTTGAGAGACACAGTCGGATTGTGCTCTTTGCCTTCCGATCTAACTTTTTCCAGTCATCTGCTGAAGTTCCTGTAGGTGCAGTACTTGGATCTACCACGATCCACTGATCTCTCTCCACCAACAAATCTTCCATCTTGAGCTTCCACAACTCAAAAATTTTCCCATTAAACTTCTCGATCTCCATCTACAAATTGCTTGCAATTTCTTTTCACCTGAAAAATCAATACCACAGATCTCCCACTATAACAAGGCTTATCATAGTCCCGAGCCAAACCCTTGACCACAAAGGAATCCCCCTGAAGCTAACAAAGCTCTGATACCAAATGTTTATTTTAAACTTGTAAAATATTTACTGGAAACATATATTCAGTAAAAGAACATAAAATATACAATGGCAAATACAAACATTACATAGAGATTTTTCCCCTGGAAACCCAAACCGGGAAAACCAACATATTCTATATTTTCATTGTGTTACATTGTTTACAATACAATATACATATAGGAGCCAGAGACATCAAAAACCCTAACTCAATGACCTGGTGATCCATATGGATATCGATGGCCACCCACCTTTTCCAACTGGCTCAAAACATTTTTCTGACAATTTTGGCAATTTACTATTTTTAGCAGTTTTAACTTTCGGGGCCATTTTCAGGGCCTAAATGAAGGTTTGTTGGGATAGAGCTCCTCAATGATATCCAAAGGCATGATTTATCCCCCAAAATTAATATCCTCAATGATACCTTTCCAACAAGCTATCACACGCCTAAAACAGAGATCATATGCAAAAGTTACGATCCCGGGAAGTTGATGTACTAACTTACCCAAACAGGGCCCACATGACTTTTGGCACTTCATCTCCTAGGGTTAGGTTTTTGGATTTCTAGGGTTTTGGGCATTCTTGTTTATTGTAAAAATTCCTTCAGAGCCTCATTGTAATGTTTTTCTTGCGAATGAGCGCAGTCGTCACATCTCTTCTCAGAGATAAGCCGCCACCATTCTAGCAAGCTTGTTTTCGCTGCATTTTATAGTTTCATCTTATTTCATTATTGAATAGAAAACCAGTTTTACTATATCTCTGTTATTTTGTGATGAGAATCTGATAAGAATCTGTATTCATTTCATTCCACTCATAAAATCCGGATCAGTGGTATCGGAGTGGTATGCTCCTTGTCGTCTTAATGCATGTCCCCAATGAGGTCAGAGTACAAAGAGTTGGGTCTTGATCTTGTCTCTCTTGAGGAAAAAATCTCTCGCACGCCCAAGCGACCTCTCATGGAAGGAGAAAAGAAATATGACGGACAGGAGATCCTCTCAAACTGTTGATTGAGGAATCCCTCATGCAACAGAGGAATGTGATGATGGATAGTTTCACGCAAATTCTTCGGCAGCTACCAACAAGCGACGCATCTTCTTTGAACGGAGGCACCACCCCCTTCAAGTTACAAATAAACTTTGATATTACTATATTTGAAGGTCATATAGACACAAATGTTGTAGACAAGTGGTTGAATCTACTAGAAGGGTATTTTTCTATCCATAATTTCTCGAATAGAGAAAATATTACTTTTGCACTCCTTAAAGCCATTCCCCATGTCAAAGATTGGTGGGAAACCTTCTGTGAGCAAAAGGAAACAGAGGAAACCTCATTATTTTCAGTCACGGCCACATGGGAATCCTTCAGAGATGCTATTAAGGAACAATACTACCCTGTCGAAAGTTACGATGACTTGTATACCAAATGGACCACACTGTGGCAAGAAAGATACCAAGCAGTCCCAGATTTCACAAATATCTTCCATACCTTGCGCACCAAGCTGGGTATCAAATATTCGGAGCGACATTTGGTCCCAAGTATCGCGGTGCTCTGCATAGTTACATCCATACCGAAATGGAATTTCTGGACATCTCCTCCTTTGGCACGGCCTACCGATATGCTGTCAAAATCGAGCAGAAGCTCAAACAAAAGACACGACAATTTGGGCCTAGGAACCCCTCACAACAAAAGCCAAGAAAGGGTCACCCCAACCCATAGAACAAAGGACCGAGAAAAGATGGACAGTATTAGGACTACCAGTCCAAGCCGCAAGCAAAGAAGGACATCGAAAAGACAAAGAAATATACCAGGAAGTGGTGCGACTTCCATAAGAGCCCTTGGAATAACTCTGATGACAGCCTCTTGAAACAGTCATTGGTGGCTAAAGTGAAAGCCTCTGAATTAGATGTGGATTTTGACTCTGAGCCAGAACCAAAAAGGGGAAGATGGATCATTGACGTAGAACCCAGTGCCACCATTGCTACCACCAAGCTCCAGCCTAGTGAACCAGACGAGCCAGAAGAAGTAGAGCACCTCTTCCATTCACAGATGTGGGTAAAAGGCACCCCATTGCACTTCATTGTTGATAGCGGTAGCCAGAAGAACCTCATCTCAGTAAAGGTCATCAAGTGGTTGGCCCTGCCAACAATGCCGCACCCACAACCCTACACCATTGGATGGCTCCGCCAAGGAAGCGATCTCTGTGTCAACCAACAGTGTCGACTGTTGTACGACATCAAGCCCTTCAAAGACGAGGTATTGCGCGATGTTTCTCCTCTCAAAGTTTGTGATGTTCTTTTGTGCCAACCTTATTTATGAAAACGTCATGTTTTATAGGAGTCTAGGCCTCGTAGTGTTATTCTTACTTTGAACAGGAAATTGTACAGGATACCCGAGGCAGTCCCACCTAGTGTTATTTCTTTGATCTCTGCTAAGAAATGCAGGAAGGTCATCTCTCAGACGGGGAAGTTTATCTTCTTCGTGATTCTCTCTCAGAATAAGTGAAATATCACAGCCACATCCAGGGTCTCTGCGGCCAACCTCTCCACACAGTAGAAGCAAGTAGATAATTTCATGGAAGAATACTCAGATATCGTCTCCTCACCTACATGGGTACCTTTGCAGTGCAAGGTCAAGCACCCCATCGATCTAACCCCCGACACACTGCTTCCCAATGAGCCAGTCTATCATCGCTCTTTGTTAGAGAATGAGGATATCAAGTGACATATCCAAGAACTTCTCCACAAGGGGCACATTCTCCCCATCTCATCACCTTACAGGATCCCAATCGTGCTACTATAGAAGAAATATGGAACCTGGCCACTCTGTATTGATTACCGGGCTCTGAATAAAATCACAGTCAGAAATTGGTACCCAATTCCCCGAATCGACGACCTCCTTGATCAACTCATGGGGGCCAAATACTTCAGTAAGATTGATCTGAAGTCTGGCTACCACCAGGTCTCGATAGAACAGACAGATGTATGGAAGACTGCCTTCAAGTAAAAGAAAGGCCTTTTTGAATGGTTGGTCATGCCCTTTGGTTTGAAAAATGCTCCAACCACTTTCATGAGGATGATGGATGATATCCTGGGACCATTCACCAATACTTTTTTAGTGGTGTATCTGGATGACATTCTAATTTACAACAAGACTTGGGCTGAACACTTGCAGCATATTCAACAGGTTTTGCACACCCTGCGACAACACAAGCTATACACAAACTTGGAAAAATGCTCCTTCGGCATGGACAGGGTCCATTACCTGGGCTACATCATTGATCAGCATGGCCTACATGTGGATCTAGCCAAGATCCAAGTCATCCGTGACTAGCCAGCCCCAACAAAACTCACTGAGCTCCAGAGCTTCTTGGGACTTGCCAATTTCTATCGTAGGTTCGTGTTGGGATTCTCCCATATTGCATGGGCCCTTAGACAAATAAAAAGGGGTGGTGGTAAGGTAAAATTTGCGTGGGGCCAATCCCAACAACAAACATTCGATGATTTGAAGCAACGCTTGTGCTCAGTGTTAGAAAAACAGGATCGCGGAGCAATAAAATAAAAAAAATGCAGAAACAAAACACAGAAGACACACAATACAAGAGAGACACAGATCTACGTGTTTCACCCAGTGTGGGCTACATCCACCAGAGAAGTTGCCAGGTCCTTCCTTTATTATTATCCAACAAATGAAGGGATACAACCTACAACAAAACCCGCTGTAACTTCCTCTTATTTCTCTCATAGTCTCCTCTCTCAGAATACAATATTCACCATCAATCATAGCCACGATACATTTCCCTCATAAAAGAGGGTTGCCTTCAAGGGAAAAAAACCCTAACATAATCTCTACCATTATATCTACGACCTTATAATGAATGGTCCAGATTTACAATGAAATTACAATATACTTTTATAAGGCAATTTTTGCTTCAAGGGCTTCGCCCCCGAATCCCTGCTGGGGGCTCGCTTGCCCCCAGACCCCCCATGCAGGGGGATGGACCCCCCGGACCCCGCAGAGGGGGTACCCCCCCTCTGCACTCCCCCACGTGGAAGAGTGTACACACTTCTGGGGTGTAAATACTTCATGGGGTATAAACATGGCTGAAAGGAAGGACCTCTGAATCAGGAAGATAATCAGGCTCCACAACCAACACTCAGCCCCAGTACTTTCACTACCAGACCTGCAACATCCCTTTGAGATCGAGACATATGCTTCAAACTATGTTGTGGGAGCCATTCTCACTCATCATGACCACCCTGTGGCCTATCATAGTGAGTCACCATCAGATACTGTTTGTAAGTACCCTACTTACGACAAATAAATGTACTCCATTGTGCAAGACTGTCGCCAGTGTAGACATTACATTCTTGGGAAGGAGACAATCATCCAAACTGATCATAATCCACTGCAATTCATGCTCAACCTCGACTGCATACAACAAGCATCCAATGATCAGATTGTGGACACACAGATCTAGGGCACTCAACAACAAAGGATCCAACTTTATCGATTCATCAAAGCAGGGCAGCTCCTGCACCAAGGCAAGTGGTTCACCCGGGGCCAAATTCAGCAGAAATTTCCTCATCTAATGGAGGACCTCAACGTAATGGAGACCATTGATTACTAAGGAGGGAGGATTTATCTAGATGGATATTGGTGGCCACCCACCTTTTCCAACTAGCTCAAAACATTTTTCTGACAATTTTGGCAATTTACTATTTTTAGCAGTTTTAACTTTCGAGGCCATTTTGAGGGCCTAAATGAGGGTTTTTTGGGATCAAGCTCCTTAATGATATACAAAGGCATGATTGATCCACCAAAATGAATCTCCTCGACAATAACTTTCCAACAGGCTATCACACGCCTAAAACGAAGATCGTATGCAAAAGTTACGACCCCGGGAAGTTGATGTACTAACTTACCCAAACGGGGCCCACATGACTTTTGGTGCTTCATCTCATAGGGTTAGGTTTTTGTATGTCTAGGGTTTTGGGAATTCTTGTTTATTTTAAAAAGGCCTTCAGAGCCTCAATGTAATGTTCTTCTTGCGAATGAGCACAATCGTCACATCTCTTCTCAGAGATAAGCTGCCACCATTCCTTCAATCTTGTTTCTGCTGCATTTTACAGTTTCAGCTTATTTCATTATTGAATAGAAAACCAGTTTTATTGTATCTATATTATTTTGTGCTAATAATATGTTAAGAATTTGTATTCATTTCTTTTTTCTCATAAAATCTGGATCACCTGGATTAGTCAACAACCCTAATTCCTTAACTGGAAATAGAAAACCATCGACAAAGAAACCATGTGTTGAAAAACCACCTAAATATGTGACATGTTTCCTGAGGTAGCAAATTTTTTCTCGGGGGCACTACCCCCGAACCCCCGCGCGGGGAGCATTCACCCCCCTCAAACCCCCATGAGCGCTCGGTGCAATGCTCAAAAGCTACTACTCATGCAAAGAATATAACACATACCCAACATATACAAAGCGACAATAAGTTCCCTAACATAAAAAAACATCTATATCGTGGCCTAGCTACAAAATGGCCGCAGTTGGTCAATCATTGACCATTTCCACCATCACCATCCTTAGGAGCATCCTGGAAATATATCTTTCTTCTCTTGCTCGAGGATGCACCTCAAGAGGTTCTAGGACTGGGTGTGCTTCCACGCTCTAGAGACTGCACAAAGAATAAACACTGCTATATGTTTTTTTCCATCAATGAATTAATAGACATACAAATTAATACTTTGTAATTTAACCTAAGACAAATCACTACATATGAAACCCTCCTCTGCGACCCCAATCTCTTTGCAATGCCACCCTACATCAGTTACAAGGATCAAGTCAAGAAAATTAAACAAATATGCATAAAAACAAATTCATGAAACATGAAAAATTATGATCAATGCATTATATCACTGTGAATATCTCATACATCGATGGAGATTCACTGGTAGATGGAGCAGTAGGTTGTACAACCTGCTCCAAGACAACCTCTACTGTGGCAATCTCTATCGATGGGGCTAAAAGTGGTGGTGGGGTTGGGTGGCAGACAGATGGGATTTGATGGACCCTCACAGGTTGTACAAGTGATTCCAACACCCTAGGCTTGGAGTAAGGCAACCCAGAAGCAACGCCCAGGTGCCCAGTGGGTACAATACTACTATACCTAGAAAATATATCGGCGACCTGCAAACATATGAATAAAATTGAACTATTAGTACCAAATAGTAGAATTCAAAAACATAAACATAAACAATTTGAGAATTATATGATATTTAAATTTACACATGATACATGTGACGCTGGTGACTTGTCCATCCCAGATAGACAATCCTTGGCATCGCCTATTGCCAAATCTTGTAAAAACAAGAGAATACAAATTTTTTTTAAGGATGTCATAAAATAAACAAATTACTATTTTGAATCTATCAAATGTGATACATACCTATGTGTACAGTGCACCCAATGAACATGTTGCCTCTATTGTTGCATCAGTGGTGGGGCTAGGAATGCATCCATATGCGTAGAGGGTCTGCTGTTGGGACTCACCAGCTGCAAAACAACAGACAATCAAATATCTATATAAATACACAAAATATAAAATAAATATATAGTGATGAAGAGCATAGAGAGGGTTAAGATACTAACCTCCTCCATGAAGCTATTTGCAATAAAAGTCTTCCATTATTTTAAGGAATCATTCCAGTATCACTGTGTTGTTTGGGATAATAATTGTAAGGCAGTAGCTTTGATACTTTAACAAAGATTCACGCAATTTGTGATTATGTCAGTCTATTTGAATTTCTTCTGCGTACGAAACAGGGAGGTGAAGAGAGAAAGCGATTATGTACCTCTTGAAAGGCCAGAAGAGGGTACTAATTACTGAAATTCCCAATTGCATAGGAGAACCATGATTTATGTCCATGCAAATCTCATGAGTTTCATTTTCTTTTGCGTCAAAGGTGCGGGCTACCATACTTGCATTTAATATACTTGAATGGCCATGAAACTGATATGCTTACTTCATTCACCCCAGGTCGTAAATGTTTTCCTTGTGTGTGAATTATGCCGTGGACGAAGAATATATTATGATAGGATTGGCCAATATGAACCAACAATCCATGGACGGATCCAGATACACCGAAATAGCCCAATGATGTTACCAGCCACACTACATCAACCAACAGGGTCGGAGAGTTCTAGGGGAGATATTCTATCTATCGAGACACTAGATTTTTACGTCTATCGATGCCCAAACGATTGATGGGTTTGGAACTTTTTGATCAGAAAATCTATTCTTGAATGGTAGACATTTTGATGGTTCTACTATTGATGTCGGGAGAGAGTGGGTGTTGCACTTATGAAGGTTGCAAGTGTGGACCCAACTGATGTGATGGAGATTAGTTGGAGGCATACAAAACAAGTAGAATTAAAAGTCCACAGGAAACCAGACCAAAAAAGTGGAGAAAACAGGTTAAAGTTGAGAAAACTAGTGGAGGGAAAAATGCTTGACTTTTGGAAGTATATATATATATATATATATATATATATATATATATATAATTTGTTTGGTTGATAGGTTTTGAGGAATTTAATAAAAAACACACCTCAGGTATAAACATAAAGGTTATTTGATTTAAATGTAATTTTGAGTTTTTTTACTGGAAAGTGTTAATTTTTATTTTTATTTTTTTTTAAATATAGTAGAGATGATAATAAAATCTTCTTGTTTTTGTGTTTGAATAGAGGTTACATTCCATCTTGGTTGAAACTTGAAATCTCTTTTGATTTTAAAGCAAAACCTAAAATTGAGTATGATCAAATAAAAGTTCATCTTTTTTGAAAATGTCAAAATTTATAATGTTTAGAATTTTTGGTAGAATTTATGATAAAATTGACTGAAAATTATGTTGTGAAAATTACCAATACTTAGAATATTTAGACTAAACATTTTTTAATGATATAATCTAAATATTGTAATTTTTTACCATTTCCAATCATCATAATTAATTAGAATATGGTTTTACAATTGCTGATCAAATCCAAGTTTTTGATTGAATCCAATTTCAAATTATCTTTTACAGAAATATCATATATTACTCAAAACTATAATAAATTACACTTTACCCCTACTCAAAACTATAATAAATTACACTTTAGCCATTTGCCAATAGTGAAAGATTAACCATGGAAGATTACATTTCAGTCATTTCGCAATAGTGAAATATTACATAATGTTTGAGTGGTAGTATGATCAAATCCTGTTATACAATTGTTGATGAAACAATGGTTAATGGAATAGTATTTTTTGGTTAAATTCAATATTAATTTTTTTTAACATAAATATCATATATTATTCAAAACTATAATAAATTATGGACTCAATAGTTTATGGAAGATTACACTTTATTCATTTGGCAGTAATGAAAGATTACAGAGTGAGATTACACTTCATCCCATTGGCAATAGTGAAAGATTACCGAGTTTCTTTCAATAAAATTTCCTTACTATTACAAAACAAATTATAATATTTTTACTCTCATAAATCTACACATACTGGTTTTCACCGGTGATTCAGGGAAAGACTTTGAACCACTTTATCACTTTTCCTCAAGACAAATACATTGTAAATCCTAAACTGCAGGAGATGGGCAAACATTATGCATTAAATTGAAGAGGATTTAATTTAGTTTTAGATAGTGTATGAGTTATTAGATGGAGGCCAAGACCAATATCCAGTTTGTTGTGGCATTCATTGGATCTAAATTGCTTTTAAATTTAAATAGCAATTCAAATCCAACTATTTATAATCCACCTGTCGTAATAATCAATGATGAATAGCAAGCTGCCAGTTTGTTGTGCCATGTCATCTAATCTGAATTGTCTTCAAATTTGAATAACAATTCAAATCCAACCATCTATAATCCACCTGCCGCAATATTCAATGCTGGATGATAGAAGTCTGCTGTAGCATTCAACCGGTGAACAAATATCTATCTACCCATTTACTACCAAACTACAATAACTACTCTACAACTTGAAAATTATTGATTCAGTGAATGAAACATTCTTCAAAGTGTCCACCTTCATCAACAATACTTTCTTTTCTTCAACCATGTCTCTCACAAAGTGATATTGCATATCGATATGCTTTTTCTTTGAATGATGAGTTGGGTTCTTCGCCAGAAAAATTACACTCTGACTGTCGCAATCTATCCTTATAGCTTGATGTACCAACCCAATACCTGAACACAATCTTTGTAACCATACTGATTCCTTACATGCATGAGTGGCTGCCATGTATTCAACTTCTGTAGTTGAAAGTGCCACTACAACCTGTCTTTTTCTCATCCAACTTATTTCTCCCTCAAACAGGTTAAACACATACCCACTTGTAGATCTCCTACGATCCAGATCTCCAGCCCAGTCTGCATCTACAAAGACATGTATATCCATCACTCTATCCAATCTCGTTCTTCCTTCGTAGCACAATCCATAGCTAGTAGTGCCACACAAATACCTGAAAACCCTTTTTACTGTTGTCCAATGCTCCTTCTCTGGTTTTGACATATACCTGCTCAAAACTCCCACTGCATGTGCAATGTCCAGTCTAGTACAGACCATTGCATACATCAAACTGCCAATTTCACTCAGATATGGAACACGAGACATGTCCTCCTCCTTTTCATGTGTCTTGGGACACTGATCCGTAGATAACTTTACACCAACAGGAATAGGAACCTTGATCGGTTTACATTTCTGCATATTACACCTCTGCAATATTGTCTTGACATATTTTCTCTGATTTAACTAGAGTTTCCTCCTTTTCCGATCTCTTTTAATTTCCATGCCCAAAATGAAATTTGAATCACCAATATCCTTCATGTCAAATTTAGAGGACAACTAAGTTTTCACATCCTGGATAATCTCCTTGTTGTGTCCTATCAACAACATGTCATCCATATACAAGACCAAATAAATCAAATGATCGCCAATTAATTTAAAATACACGCAGTGATCCTCTTTGCCTCTTGTGAAGCCAAGTCCCAACATATAAGTATCAAATTTTTGATACCACATCCTTGGTTATTGTTTTAAACCATACAGGTACTTTTTCAGCTTGCATACCAACTCCTTCTTTCCCTTCACAACATAACCTTCTGGTTGCTTCATATACATTTCTTCTTCCAGATCCCAATGTAGGAATGTTGTCTTCACATCCATTTGTTCTATTTCAAAATCAAATGCAACAACAATAGATAACAAAAATATTATAGAGGATAACTTCGCAACAGGAGAAAAAATCTCACCAAAATCAATTCCCTCAACCTGGGAATAACCCTTTGCTACTAACTGAGCTTTGTATTTATCCATTTTTCCTTCTGCATTCAAATTCTTTTTAAATACCCCTTTTCTTCCAATGGGCTTTCTTCCATTTGAAAACTTCACTAGATCCCAAGCCTCATTCTTATCCAAGTATTCCATTTCTTCGTCCATGGCCCTTTTCCAGAGATTTACATCCTCTGAATCCACTACCTCCCTGACAGTTCTAGGATCATCATCAGTGATAGAAAAAATAAAATGTGAATGGAAATCAGATGGAGTATACCTTTCCGGTAGCCTTTTGTCTTGAACCGATCTCCTCAATACTGGAGTATGCGAATCTTCTCCTTCTTATTCATGTTCTTTTGTAGAGTTTGACTCATCATATTTTAAATCAAACTCTATTTTATTTGGTTATTCCTTACTTGGTAGGACTTCCTGTTTAACATCATCCTTCATTTCTCTAAATACCACATCTTGGCTATACACTACCTTCTTAGTTTATGGGTTCCAAAGCTTATAACCTTTGAGACCATCTTTATATCCAATAAAGATACACTTTTCGGTCTTCTTATCTAGCTTACTCATGTTTTCCTTTGGAACATGAACATATGCATCATAGCCAAATACCTTGAGATGTGTGAGAGAAGGTTCCTTACCAATCCATACCTCTTGTGGATTCTTGTCATCCAACGCTGATGAGGGTGATCTGCTGACCGGGTAACATGCAGTACCCACTGCCTCTGCCCAAAATTCTTTCCCTAAACTGACACCATTGAGCATGCACCTTTCTTTTTCCATCAGCATCGTGTTCATCCTTTCTGAAACTCCATTATGTTGAGGTGTGTATGGAGTAGTCTTCTGCCTTTCTATACCACACTTCTTACAGAATTATTCAAATTCATTCCCACGGAACTCTCCGCCATTGTCTGTCCTCAACACCTTAATTATTTTCTCTGTTTGATTCTCAACAAAAGCCTTAAACTCTTTAAACCTATTAAAGACTTCAGATTTCTTCCTGAGGAAATATATCCAAGTATTCCTTGAGAATTCATCTATAAATGAGACATAGTACATAGATTTTCCCAATGATGGGACCGACATAGGTCCTAAAACATCACTGTGAACTAGCTGTAAAATTCCTTATGCCCTTGTTGCACCAGAGGAGAATCTTACTCGATTCTGCTTCCCATATAGACAATGTTCACAAAAATAAAAATCTAGAGAGTAGTTAGACATACCTTCTACCATACCTTTACCGTGTAGTATTTGAAGACCCTTATCTCTGAAATGCCCCAATATTTCATGCCACGACATAACCTTTTTCTCCAGAGACTGTAGGAGTTCTTTCTTCTTCAACTCCAGTATCAGGAACAATGGAACTATTACACCCATCACTAATAGTTCTTCCTTGCAACTTATACAGAGTTCCAAAATGAACTCCCTTCAACAACACCATTGCTCCTCGAACCATCCTGCAGGTTTCCTTTTCAAATATTGTTTTTACCCCTGCATCATCCATTTTTCTTACAAAAATCAGATTTCTAGCCAAACCTGGGATGTGCAGAACACCAGGCAATGTTCTAATCCTTCCATATATGAGCCTCAACTTGACTTTTCCTCGTCCTATGATTTTGGTTGTCGAATCAACACCTAAGAAAACATTACCTCCATCATACCTTTCATATTCGCAGAACCACTCCCTATGGGGAGTCATATGAAAGGATGCACCAGAGTCAACCAACCAAACCTCATGATCTGCATGTGTTCTTGAAGAAACCAAGTACACATCCCCTCCTTCTTCCTTGGAGGTCTTTTCTTCTGTAGAAGGAGATTCTTCAGATCCCTTCTTTTTCTCAACTTTGGATCTACACTGCTTCTTGTAGTGCCCTTCTTTTCCACATCTCCAACATGCCTTTACAAAATTTCCAGGAGATTTAGATCTACCCATAGACTTAGATCTCCCACTTGAGAACTTAGATCTATTTCTTTCCTGGGAACATCCTCTTGCAAATAATGTGTCTGTGCTTTGTCGTTCCATATTCTTTTGTCTCATCTCCTCTGACAATAAGGATGCGACTACTTCATCAAACTTCAAGGCAGTTGTGTTACTACCTATGGCCACAGCCAGACTATCCCACAAGTCTGGTAAATAACACAATAAAATGATACATTTATCTTCATCTGAAATTTTAATCTCAACAGATACTAACTGACTTACCACAGTATTGAAGGCGTTCAAATTCTCTTCCACCGAGTCTCCATCTCTCATCCTCAGGTTATACAACTTCTTTCTCAGGAATATTTTATTCACTAGGGACTTAGAATGATACAACTTTCCCAACTTATCCCATAAATCCTTAGCTGTAGCTTCCTATGACACATTCAGTAATACTGAATCTGAGAGACACAGTCGGATTGTGCTCTTTTCCTTTCGATCCAACATTTTCCAGTCATCTACTGAAGTTCATGTAGGTGCAGTGCCTGGATATACCACGATCCACTGATCTATGTCCACCAACAAATCTTCCATCATGAGCTTCCACAACTCAAAACTTTTCCCAATAAATTTCTTGATCTCCATATACAAATTGCTTGCCATTTCTTTTCACCTGAAAAATCAATACCATAGATCTCCCACTGTAACAAGGCTTATCATAGTCCCGAGCCAAACCCTTGGCCACAAAGGCATCCCCCTGAAGCCAAAAAAGATCTGATACCAAATGTTGATTTTAACCTTGTACAATATTTACTACAAACAGATATTCAGTAAAAGAACATAAAATATACAATGGAAAATACAAACATTACACAAAGATTTTTCCCCTGGAAACCCAAACCGGGAAAACCAACATATTCTATATTTTCATTATGTTACATTGTTTACAATACAATATACATATAGGAGCCAACGAAATCCAAAAACCTAACTAAATGACCTGGTGATCCATATGGATATCAGTGGCTACCCACCTTTTCCAACTGGCTCAAAATAGTTTTCTGACAATTTTGGCAATTTACTATTTTTAGCAGTTTTAACTTCCGGGGCCATTTTGAGGGCCTAAATGAAGGGTTTTCAGGATCGAGATCCTTAATAATAACCAAGGGAATGATTGAGCCCCCAAAATGAATCTCCTTGATGATACCTTTCCAACGGGCTATCACACGCCTAAAACAGAGATCGTATGGAAAAGTTATGACCCCAGAAAGTTGATGTACTAACTTACCCAAACGGGGCCCACATGACTTTTGGCGCTTCATCTCCTAGGGTTAGGTTTTTGGATGTCTAGGTTTTTGGCATTCTTTTTTATTGTAAAATCCCTTCAGAGCCTCATTGTAATTTTCTTCTTGTGAATGAGCGCAGCCGTCACATCTCTTCTCAGAGATAAGCCGCCACCATTCCAACAAGCTTGTTTCCGCTGCATTTTACAGTTTCAGCTTATTTCATTATTGAATAGAAAACCAGTTTTACTGTATCTCTGTTATTTTGTGCTAAGAATCTGTATTCATTTTTTTTTTCTCATAAAATCTGGATCAGTGGTATCAGAGCGGTCTTCTCCTTGTCGTCTTAATGCATGTCCCCAACGAGGTCAGAGTACAAAGAGTTGGGTCTTGAGCTTGTTTTTCTTGAGGACAAAATCTCTCGAATGCCCAAGCAACCTATCATGGCAGGAGAAAATAAAGATAATGGGACATGAGATCCTTTCAAACTGTTGATTGAGGAATCCCTCACACAACAGAGGAACGGGATGATGGATAGTCTCGTGCAAATCCTTCAGTGGCTACCAACATGCGACACATCTTCTTCGAACATAGGTGTCACCCCCTTCAAGGTACAAATAAATTTCGATATTCCTATATTTGAAGGTCATATAGACACAGATGTTGTAGACAATTGGTTGAATCTACTAGAAGGCTAGTTTTCTATCCATAACTTCTCGAATAGAGAAAATATTACTTTTGCACTCCTTAAAGTCGTTCCCCATGTCAAAGATTGGTGGGAAACCTTCTGTGAGAAAAAGGAAATAGAGGAAACCTCATTATTTTTAGTCACGGCCACCTGCGAATCCTTCATGGATGCTATTAAGGAACAATACTACCCTGTCGGAAGTTACGATGACCTGTATACCAAATGGATCACATTGTGTCAAGAAATAGACCAAGCAGTGCCAGATTTCACAAATATCTTCTATACCTTGCGCACGAAGCTGGGTATCAAAGATTCAGAGTGACATATGGTGCTCATGTATCATGGTGGTATGCATATATACATCCAAACCGAAATAGAATTTATGGACATCTCATCCTTGGGCGCGACCTACCGATATGCTGTCAAAATCGAGCAAAAGCTCAAACAAAAGACGTGGCAATTTGGGACTGAGAACCCCTCACAACAAAAGCCAGGAAAGGGCAGCCCCAACCCATAGAAAAAAAGACAGAGAAAAGATGGACAGTATCAGGACTACCAGTCTAAGCCGCAAGCAAAGAAGGACACTGGAAAGACAAAGAAAGATAACGGGAAGTGGTGCGACTTCCATAAGAGACCTTGGCATAACATTGCTAACTATTGCTCGAAACAATCACTGGTGGTCGAAGTGAAAGACTCTCAATCAGATGTGGATTCTGACTCTGAGCCAGAACCAGAAAGGGGAAGACGAATCATTGATGCGGAACCCAGTTCCACCGTTGCTACCACCAAGCTCCAGCCTGGTGAACCAAATGAGCTAGAAGAAGGAGAGCGCATCTTCCATTCACAGATGTGGGTAAAAGGCACCCCACTGCATTTCATTGTTGACAGCGGTAGCCAGAAGAACCTCATCTCATTAGAGGTCGTCAAGCGGCTGGCCCTGCCAACAACGCCGCACCCACAACCCTACACCATTGGATGGCTTCGCCAAGGAAGCGATCTCTGCGTCAGCCAACAGTGTCGAATGTCGTACGACATCAAGCCCTTCAAAGACGAGGTATTGTGTGAAGTTTCTCCTCTCGAAGTTTGTGATGTTCTTTTGGGCCAACCTTATTTATGGAAATGTCATGTTGTATATGAGTCTAGGCCTCGTAGTGTTATTATTACTTTGAACAGGAAATTGTACAGGATACCCAAGGCAGTCCCACCTAGTGCTATTTCCTTGATCTCTGCTAAGCAATGCAGGAAGGTCATCTCTCAAATGGGGAAGTTTGTCTTCTTTGTGATTCTCTCTCATAATAAGCGAAAGATCACAACCACATCCAGGGTCTCTGCGGACAACCTCTCCACACAGTAGAAGCAAGTAGATAAGGTTGTAGAAGAATACTCAGATATCTTCTCCTCACCTACAGGGGTACCTCTACACTGCTAGGTCAAGCACCCCATCGATCTAACCCCTGACACACCACTTCCCAATGGGCCAGTCTATCGTCTCTCTTTGTTAGAGAATGAGGATATCAAGTGACAGATCCAAGAACTGCTCCACAAGGGGCACATTCTCCCCAGATCATCACCTTGCGGGAGCCCAATCATGCTGGTATAGAAGAAATATGGAACCTGACAACTCGGTATTGATTACCGGGCTCTGAATAAAATCACAGTCAGAAATCGGTACCCGATTCCTCGAATTGACGATCTCCTTGATCAAATCACAGGGGCCAAATAATTTAGTAAGATTGATTTGAAGTCTGGCTACCACCAGGTCTCGATAGAACAGATAGATGTATGGAAGACCTCCTTCAAGTCAAAGGAAGGCCTTTTTGAATGGTTGGTCATGCCCTTTGGTTTGACAAATGCTTTGACAAATGCTCCAGCCACTTTCATGAGGATGATGGACGATATCCTGTGACCATTCACCAATACGTTTGTAGTGGTGTATCTGGATGGCATTCTAATTTACAACAAGACTTGGACCGAACACTTGCAACATATTCAACAGGTTCTGCACACCCTGCGACAACACAAGCTATACACAAACTTGGAAAAAGGCTCCTTCGATATGGACAGGGTCCATTACCTGGGCTACATCATTGATCAGCATGGTTTACATGTGGATCCAACCAATATCCAAGTCATCCGTGACTGGCCAGCCCCAACAACACTCACTGAGCTCCAGATCTTCTTGGGCCTTGCCAATTTCTATCACAGGTTCATGTTGGGATTATCCCATATTGCATGGGCCCTCAACCAAATAAACAGTGGTGGTGGTAAGGAAAAAATTGTGTGGGTTCGGTCCCAACAACAAACGTTTGATGATTTGAAGCAGCGCTTGTGCTCAACCCTAGTACTTTCACTACCACACCTGCAACATCCCTTTGAGATCAAGACAGATCCTTCAAACTATGTTGTGGGTGCCATTCTCACTCAGCACAGCCACCCTGTGGACTATCATAGTGAGTCACTGTCAGATACTGTCCATAAGTACCCTACTTATGACAAATAAATTTACTCCATTGTGCAAGCCTGCCGCCAGTGGAGACATTACATTCTTGGGAAGGAGACAGTCATCCACACTGATCATAAGCCACTGCAGTTCATGCAGACACAATGGAAATTACAAAATGACTGCCATCAAAAGTGGTCCACATACTTGTAGCAATTCCACCTCAACATCAAGTATAAAACAGGAAGCACTAATCGCATCGCTGATTGCCTCAGCAGACTGCCAATCGTGACACTCACCATGGTGCTAGACTGTTGTGGCCATGAGACATCTGGATGGGCCCAACTCTATGAGACAGACCTTGACTTCGCCACCACCTACCAAATGTTGGGTGCGAACGCAGTTGTCGATAATTTCCATCTTCACGATGGGTTGTTGTGTTGTCTAGGCCATATCTATTCTCCATCAAGCGAGCGAGCGAAGATGATCTGGGAAGCCCACTACAGTCGGGTGGCAGGACACTTCGGTATCGAAAAGACAGTGGTGATGCTACAAAAACATTTCTACTGGCCAAAACTTTGACAAGAGGTCAACAAGTATATCAGGTCTTGCAATGCCTGCACTATTGCCAAACCGACCACTAAGAAACAGGGCCTGTACACCCCTCTTCCTACTCCTGACAGACCATGGGAATCCATCTCAATGGATTACATGTCGGGCCTCCCATCCACCAAGCGGGGAAATGACTGTGTTTTTGTGGTTGTTGATCGCTTTTCTAATATGGCGATTCTAGTTGCCTTCAAGAAGAGCATCACAGCAGAGGCCACTGCCAAGCTCTTCTTTGAACGAGTCTGGGTACATTTTGGAATCCAACAAACCATTGTCTCATATCGGGATAGTAGATTTCTCAACACATTCTGGTCGAGCCTCTGGTCACTGCTAGACACCAAGCTCACCAAATCCACGGCCTTCCACCCCCAGACAGATGGCCAAACCGAGGTTGTAAATTGAAGGATTGTGCATATCCTTCGCATGTATAATTCAAAGCACCCTCGCACATGGGATGAGAGCCTTCCCTATGTCCAACATAGCTACAATCGAGCCCTGCATAGCTCAACTAGCCACAACCCCTTTCAGGTGGGGTTGGGATTCCAACCATTGGGTCCCATAGATGTTGCACTTCCCCTTATAGTCACCTCGACTGACTCATCTCCTGCTCCAACTGAAGCTGATAAAGCCACCTGGTTCACTGAGCGGCTCCATCACATCCGCCAACAGGTTCAGGATATCCTACAGAAGTCCAATGACAAGTACAAACAACGCCATGATCAACATTGGGTGCCACATAAGTTCCAGGTGGGTGACAAAGTTTGGTTGCAGTTGCAGAAATAACGCCTTACGGGACCCCATAGGAAGCTTCCCCCACTCTGTTATGGGCCATACACTATCACCAAGGCCATGGGGGATAATGCTTTTGAGCTCAACATTCCTCCTTTCCTTGGCCTGCACCCAGTGTTCAATGTGGATCTTCTTTGCCCTTATTTCCCACCATTATTGGACACCTCAAAAGTAGCAGAACAACTGACACCAACAAAGCTCAACCCCGACTGCATACAACAGGCATCCAATGATCATATTGTGGACACACAGATCAAGGGCACTCGACAACAAAGGATCCAACTTTATCGAGTCGTCAAAGCAGGGCAGCTCCACCAAGGCAAGTGTCTAACCCAGGGCCAAATTCAACAGAAATTTCCTCATCTAATGGGGGACCTCAACGTAATGGAGACCATTGATTCCTAAGGAGGGAGTATTGATCTATATGGATATCGGTGGCCACCCACCTTTTCCAACTGGCTCAAAACAATTTTCTGACAATTTTGGCAATTTACTATTTTTAGCAGTTTTAACTTTCGAGGCCATTTTGAGGGCCTAAATGAAGGTTTTTCGGGATCGAGATCCTCAATTATATTTGAAGGCATGATTGAGACCCCAAAATGAATCTCCTCAACGATACCTTTCCAACAGGCTATCACACACCTAAAACGAAGATCGTATGCAAAAGTTATGACCGCGGGAAGTTGATGTACTAACTTACCCAAACGGGGCCCACATGACTTTTGGTGCTTCATCTCCTAGGGTTAGGTTTTTGGATGTCTAGGGTTTTGGGAATTCTTGTTTATTGTAAAAATTCCTTCAGAGCATCATTGTAATGTTCTTCTTGTGAATGAGTGCAACCGTCACATCTCTTCTCAAAGATAAGCTGCCACCATTCCAGCAAGCTTGTTTCCGCTGCATTTTACAGTTTCAGCTTATTTCATTATTGAATAGAAAACCAGTTTTATTGTATCTTTGTTATTTTGTGCTAAGAATTTGTATTCATTTCGTTCTTCTCATAAAATCCAGATCACCTGGATTAGTCAACAATCCTAATTCCTTAACCGTAAATAGAAAACCATCGGCAAAGAAACCATGTGCCGAAAAACCACCTAAATATGTGACACGTTCTCGAGGCAGAATTTTTTTTCTCGGGGGCACTACCGCCAAACCCCCTCCCAAGGGGCATTCACCCCCCTGCGCGCTCGGTCCAACGCTCAGAAACTACTACTCGTGCAAAGAATATAACACATACCCAACATATACAAAGCGACAACAAGTTCCCTAACATAAAAAAATCTATATCGTGGCCTAGATACAAAATGGTAGTAGTTGGTCAATCATTGACCATTTCCACCATCGCCACCCTTAGGAGCATCCTATAAATATATATTTCTTCTCTTGCTCGAGGATGCACCTCAAGAGGTTCTAGGACTGGGTGTGCTTCGACGCTCTAGAGACTGCAAAAAGAATAAACACTACTATATGCTTTTTTTCATCAATGAATTAATAGACATACAAATTGATACTTTGTAATTTAACCTAAGACAACTCACTACATATGAAAATGTCATATGAAACCCTCCTCTGCAACCCCAATCTCTTTGCAATGCCACCCTACATCAGTTACAAGGATCAAGTCAAGAAAATTAAACAAATATGCATAAATACAAATTCATGAAACATGAAAAATTATGATCAATGCATTATATCACTGTGAATATCTCATACATCGATGGAGATTCAGTAGCAGATGGAGCAGTAGGTTGTACAACCTACTTTGAGACAACCTCTATTGTGGCAATCTCTATCGATGGGGATAAAAGTGGTGGTGGGTTTGGGTGACAGACAGATGGGATGTGATGGACCCTCACAGGCTGTACAAGTGATTCCAACACCCTAGGCCTGGAGAAAGGCAACCTAGAAGCAACGCCCAGGTGCCCAGTGGGTACAATACTACCATACCTAGCAAATATATCAACGACCTGCAAACATATGAATAAAATTGAACTATTAGTACCAAATAGTAAAATTCAAAAGCATAAACACAAACAATTTGTGAATTATACAATATTTAAATTTACACATGATACCTATGACGTTGGTGACTTGTCCATCCCAGATAGACAATCCTCGACATCTCCTCGTGCCAAATCCTGTAAAAACAAGAGAATATAAAAAAAAAATTGAGGATGTCATAAAATAAAGAAATTACTATTTTGAATCTATCAAATGTGATACATACCTGTGTGTACGGTGCACCCAATGAACATGTTGCCTCTATTGTTGCATCAGTGGTGGGGCTAGGAATGCATCCATATGCGTAGAAGGTCTGTTGCTGGGACTCACCAGCTGCAAAACAACATACAATCAAATATCTATATAAATACACAAAATACAAAATAAATATATAGCGATGAAGAGCATAGAGAGGGTTAAGATACTAACCTCCTCCATGAAGCTATGTGCAAGAAAAGTCTTCCATTATTTTAAGGAATCATTCCAGTATCACTGTGTTGTTTGGGATAATAATTGTAAGGCAGTAGCTTTGATACTTCAACAAAGATTCACGCAATTTGTGATTATGTCAGTCTATTTGAATTTCTTATGCGTACGAAACAGGGAGGTGAAGTGAGCGAGTGATTATGTACCTCCTGAAAGGCCAGAAGAGGGTATTGATTACTGAAATTCCCAATTGCATAGGAGAACCATGATTTATGTCCATGCGAAGCTCATGAGTTTCATTTTCTTTTGCGTCAAAGGTGCGGGCTACCATACTTGCATTTAATATACTTGAATGGCCATGAAACTGATATGCTTACTTCATTCACCCCAGGTCGTAAATGTTTTCCTTGTGTGTGAATTATGCCGTGGATGAAGAATATATTATGATAGGATTGGCCAATATGAACCAACAATCCATGGACGGATCCAGATACACCGAAATAGCCCAATGATGTTACCAGCCACACTACATCAACCAACAGGGTCAGAGAGTTCTAGGGGAGATATTCTATCTATCGAGACACTAGATTTTTACGTCTATCGATGCCCAAACGATTGATGGGTTTGGAACCTTTTGATCAGAAAATCTGTTGTTGAATGGTAGACATTTTGATGGTTCTACTATTGTTGTCGGGAGAGAGTGGGTGTTGTGCTTCTGAAGGTTGCAAGTGTGGACCCAACTGACGTGATGGAGACTAGTTGGAGGCATACAAAACAAGTAGAATTAAAAGTCCACAGGAAGCCAGACCAAAAAAGTGGAGAAAACAGGTTAAAGTTGAGAAAACTAGTGGAGGGAAAAATGTTTGACTTTTGGAAGTATATATATATATATATATATATATAGAGAGAGAGAGAGAGAGAGAGAGAGAGAGAGAGAATTTGTTTGGCTGATAAGTTTTGAGGAATTTAGTAAAAAATTTACCTTAGGTATAAACATAAAGGTTATTTGATTTAAATGTAATTTTGAGTTTTTTTTAATGGAAAGTGTTAATTTTGGTTATTTTGATGATGATAATGATGATATAGTGTTAATTTATATACAACTATATTTTATTTTAATATAATTTAGAGTTTTTTAATTGAAATGAAAAGTGTTATTTTTTTATTTTTTTTCAAATATAATAGAGATGATCAATAAAATCTTGTTGTTTTTGTGTGTGAATAGAGGTTACATTCCATCTAGGTTGAAACTTGAAATTTCTTTTGATTTTAAAGTAAAACCTAAAATTGAGTATCATCAAATAAAAGTTTATCTTTTCTGAAAATGTCAAAACTTACCATGTTTAGAATTTTTGGTAAAATTTAGGATAAAATTGACTGAAAATTATGCTGTGAAAATTACCAATACTTAAAATATTTAGACTAAACATTCTTTAATGATATAATCTAAATATTTTAATTTTTTACCATTTCTAATAATCATAATTAGAATCTGGTTTTACAATTATTGATCAAATCCAAATTTTTGGTTGAATCCAATTTCAAATATTTTTTTTACAGAAATATCATATATTACTCAAAACTATAATAAATTACACTTTAGCCATTTGACAATAGTGAAAGATTAACCAGGGAAGATAACATTTCAGTCATTTGGCAATAGTGAAATATTACATAATGTTTCAGTGGTAGTATGATCAAATCCTGTTATACAATTGTTGATGAAACAATGGTTAATGGAATAGTAGTTTTTTGATTAAATTCAATATTCAATTTTTTTTTTACATAAATATCATATATTATTCAAAACTATAGTAAATTCTGGACTCAATAGTTTATGGAAGATTACACTTTATTCATTTGGCAGTAATGAAAGATTACAGAGTGAAATTACACTTCAACCCATTGGCAATAGTGAAAGATTACCGAGTTTCTTTCAATAAAATATCCTTATTATTAGAAAACAAATTATAATATTTTTACTCTCATAAATCTACACATACTGGTTTTCACCGGTGGTTCAGGGAAAGACTTTGAACCACTTTATCACTTTTCCTCAGGACAAATACATTGTAAATCCTAAACTGCAGGAGATGGGCAAACATTATGCATTAAATTGAAGAGGATTTACTTTAGTTTTAGATAGTGTATGAGTTATTAGATGGTGGCCAAGACCAATATCCAGCTTGTTGTGGCATTCATTGGATTTAAATTGCTTTCAAATTTAAATAGCAATTTAAGTTTAACTATTTATAATTCACCTGTCTTAATATTCAATGTTGAATAGCAAGTTGTCAGTTTGTTGTGATATGTTATCGAATCTGAATTGTCTTCAAATTTAAATAATAATTCAAATCCAACTATCTATAATCCACCTACCACAATATTCAATAACAATTCAAATCCAACCATCTATAATCCACCTATCACAATATTCAATAACAATTCAAATCCAACCATCTATAATCCACCTACCACAATATTCAATACAGAATGATAGCAGTCTACTACAACATTCAACCGGTAAACAAATATCTATCTACCCATTTACTACCAAACTACAATAACTACTCTACAACTTGAAAATTATTGATTCACTGAATGCAAAATCCCGAGAATGGCCGCCAACACTCAATCATTATTTCGTTCGTTCAGTATTGAAGTAAAATGATGGATAAACGACTCCAACTCCTTCCACGACGATCCTCCCTCTGCCTCAGCCCTTTCAAGTTGATGAATTATACATGATTAGATATTTCAAGTTGATGAATTATACATGATTATACAATTTCAATTTCAAGTTGATGAATTATACATGATTAGATATTTTCAATTTTATATTAATCCAATTTTTATTTTTTTTAAATCTCAATTTCAAATTGATTAGAATTCTAACTACATTAGTAGAGGTACACAAGTGTACACCTTCACCTACACACGTGTACACCTTCACCTACATAATATCAACCAACCATCTTTTATCATTTCTCTAGTTCTGTATCTACATTTAACACAACTAACTAAATACATATAGATGAAAGCATCATCCTAAAAATTACAAAGAAAGAGATCATTCAAATCTATAATTTATAATGATTTTTCAATTATATTTGAATAAAAAAAATTAAATAATATCCATTAATAATAAAAATATTTCAAATATAAGTAATGTAAAATTTTTTTTTTTTTAATATAATAATAATAATTTATTTTTAGATTCAAGGTTCACCAAATTGGTAAATAAAATAAAACTAACAATCAAAATAAAATAAAATATATATTAAAAATGAGAATAACTAAAATTTGAAAAAAAAATATAATATAAAATAATTTTAAATATAATAAGTTATTTTCATTCATTATACACTAAAAATCTAAAATAAAATGTTAAACCACATTTATATGATAATTATGATGGTGATGATGATTAACATCCTTAGTTGATGGTTAACGTCCACTAACACCAAAAATGGTCTATTCAACCTTAAGAAAGGTAAGAGATTATTTGTTTTTCTTTAAGATGTCATTTCGATGCTCGAAAAACATTAGGAGAAGCGTTCAAAGACCACTATAGTTTCAATGACTTAGAAGGTTAGGAAGGTCGGTATTGTGACAAATATTTTTAAATTGAGATCTAATTTGGGTATATGCAGGGCACTCTATGAGAAAATGTCTTTCATCTTCAACCCTCTTGGTGTCACAAAGGTGACATATTCTTTCATTCCATGTTGTTTTGGGAATTGTCCAATGTCCATTTTCACTATGTTCTTATTTTAGAAATATTGATTCTCTTCTTTACACTAGTCAAAACCGAGAGATGTTTTTGATCTTCAAGATTAGAGTTAACCACCTCCGTATAATATATTTATTTTATTTTATCCTCTAATTCTTTATCGCACCATAGATTCTCCTTAAATTTATCTTTAACAATATTTTTAATATCATCGATATTCTACAGAATAACTTCTTCTTTTATTCCCCAAATATTTAGCCAAGACTTGGCATCATTATGTCATCCCCGTTTGAGCCATTGGTGATTTTGGTTAGAGTCTGAAGAAATTTTGGGGATCCTCTTATCATCCATGTTGTTTATATTTTTCTTATACATTAAGTACCTAATCATAGTTGTTCTCTCAATGGGGGAAATGGTCGCTTCTATGAGGAGGATATGATATGGTGTATTGCCTTTAATTTTGAGATTATAAGTTATAAAATTCTCTCTTATATGCTTTATCTTTCTCCAGGATTCTTGAGAGATATTGCATCCCCAAACTTCACATCCATATAAGATAACAAGAGTGACAAGAGCCTCAAAAAGGATGTTTTTCTTATCCCATAGACAAATGTTTGCTAATTTACAATTGTTTTCAAGCCGATAATAAGCTTTCCATCCCCCATTTATCATTTTCTCAATGCTACAGTGCTAGTTGAGTTTGTGATGAATATCAATTTCAAGATACTTGTATGAAGTAACTTGATGAATATCTTATTTTAGCAATATTGATTCTCTTCTTTACGCTAGTCAAAACCGAGAGATGCTTTTGATCTTCAAGATTAGGGTTAACCACCTCCTTATAATATCTTATTTGTATTTTATCCTCTAATTATTTATCACACCATAGATTCTCCTTAAATTTATCTTTAAAAATATTTTTAATATCATCGGTATTCTACAGAATAAATTCTTCTTTTATTCCCTAAATATTTATCCAAGACTTGGGATCATTATGTCATCCCCGCTTGAGCCATTGGTGATTTTTGCTACAATCTAAAGAAATTTTTGGGATCCTCTTGGCATCCATGTTGTTTATCTTTTTCTTATACATTAAGTACATAATCATAGTTGTTCTCTTAATGGGGGAAATGGTCACTTCTATGAGGAGAATAAGATATGGTGTATTTCCTTTAATTTTGAGATTATAAGTTGTAAAATTCCCTTGGATCTGCTTTATCTTTCTCCAGGATTCTTGAGAGATATTGCATCCCCAATCTTAACATCCATATAATATAACAAGAGTGACAAGAGTCTCAAAGAGGATCTTTTTCTTATCCCATAGACAAAGGTCTGCTAATTTACAATTATTTTCAAGCCCATAATAAGCTTTCCACCCTCCATTTATTCTTTTCTCATTGCCACAGTTCTAGTTGAGTTTGTGATGAAAAATGATTTCATTATACTTGTACGAAGTCACTACCTCCAATATATTGTTTTCATATACAAAAGTATCGTAGGCAGTCTTATTGGATTTAATTATCATAACCTTCGTTTTGTCAATGTTCACAGTCATTCATGCACTAGAGTAGAAGTCCTTGAGGATTATAAGTTTCTTGCTGAGGTCATAGGAATTCCTTTCCATTAGAAAAATATCATCGGCATAGAGAAGAAGGATGATGACTATACTAGCAAGAGTTGGTCCAACACAACTTGTGGCTTCTAGACAATCTTCTAATTTTTCAATGTATATGCCAAAAAGAGTAGGGGATAGGGAACAACCTTGCTTGACTCCTATATTGCAGTTAATTTCTTCTGATCAACCCTCAGTGCTCCTAAACTTGAAAAAAATGTTCTCATACAACCTTACCATATCAACTCTCTACTTGGAGGGGAATTTGATTTCTTATAACATATTCCAAAGGTTGGTCCTAGGCACATTGTCAAAATCTTTCCTAAAGTCAATGAAAGAAAAAAAGAGATTGGTTTTATTGTTTCGACACTCCTCTGCAATGATATTAAGTGTGACAAGGTGGTCTGCGATTGAATGATAACCTATAAAACCATCCTAGCCTTTAACTCTTTTTCCTTGGATTTCTAGCCACATGCTTATCTTCTTTTCCAAAATACTTCCATATAGCTTGGATAAAATGGGGCTAATCATAATGGTCCTATAATTAGAGGGATTGATTTTATCGCCACTTTTAAAAATAGGTACAATGAGGCTTTGAGTCTAGGGTTTAGAGAAGCCTTTTTTGCATGCTAAATTGAATAGCTTGTGTATGTGAGGGGTCAAAAAAGGCCCTCCAATTTTTAATATTTCAGCTCGGTACCCTTCAATGTCCTTAGTTTTCTTGTTTGCGAGTCGATTAACCCCAAACTTTATGTCTTCTATAGAAAAAACTTCACCCTCTGTAGAAACTTTTGGAATGCTTTCCACGACATTAGGGGTTTCATGAATATTTTTAAGGTAGGAATTACAGTCTGTCAAGGGAATCATATCATTTTCTTTAGTTTTATCTATCAAAATTTTCCTCCAAGATTTCTTTGGATCTAGCTTAGATAGGTGCAAAAGATTTTCTTTCTTTCTATTTATGTAGTGCCTTTTTTCCCTTTTAATTAGGGATTTGTATATATTAATCTTGTCATATTTCAAGGACTCATTGGAGGCATCCCTAATGGATTTTCTAGAAATTTTACACTTGTTATCATACCAAGGGTTGGAAATTCTTTTCTTCTTTTTACACAACACTTCTATATATATATATATTTTTATGGAGGTAGAGAGAGTTGTCATAAATTTCTGATAAATTTCTTCAATATTGTTCTTATATCTTAGAAGATTTAATTAAGTGTTTAAGTCCTTTAAGAAGAGATCAACTTTATTTTTGTCAAAGAGAAAGTGCCTTTGGTTATTAGAGTTATCTTCAAGGGGGTTTTATGCAAGATAAATTTTAGAGTTGGGGTTAAAGATCTATGATTAGAGTTAGGCTCATGGTCATCTAAAAGGTCAAAATTTATTATTTGGTTGGAAACAAGGATATCTGATATCACATAATCCACAACATTGCTACCCAGCCCATGGATACAAGTCATCTTGTTATATTTTTGCCACTTCATTAGACCATTTCAAATGATTATATATTGAGAACTACAAAGCTTGATTAACTCGATAACATACAAGTTCTTGATTGGGTATTTTGAATTTCTCTTGTATCTATTAGCTAAAACAATGTCCTTATCTAGCCATAGAGGATTAGGGTTGGAATAATTTCTTAAGATTATAGCTTGATTAGTTGATTTTCTAGAATTAAAGTCTCCCAGCAGGAGGATACTACCTTCATTTCCTAGACTATAAATATCTTGTTCTAAGATTTTATAGTGACAATTTTTATCTAGATTTTTTTTGCATAAAAGGTGGAATTAATAGAGTCAGGGGTCATTGAAGCTCTGCTAGGGTTCTCTAGAGACTCTGGTATTTAGCTTCACGTGGACCCAACCCCTCACGCCCTCGCATGGGACAAATATGCCCCCCTATGAGGAGGGGATCCCCCCCAAGATCTTCGTCTTCGGATCTTCAGGCCTTTCAGACCTTGATCTACTCCTATGAAAAGTTCCACAAGGTAGCTCCGTCCAAATTTGTAAAAAAAATGAAAGAGATCCCTAAGGTGGTTGTGCACCCTTCTTTGAATCGTTCTCTATCTCTTAGACTGACAGAAAATAGAATGATAGGGAAGTTCACAGGGTTGTGGCCCTCCCCCAAAGCCATGAATCATTGGCTAGAATTGAACTAGAGAAAAATGATACAGGGACATATGTTTGTGGCCTTTTGTGGTAGGGGCTTCTTCACCTTTCTATTTGAAAAAAAAGAAGATAGGGATCTGATTTTCTGAAGCAGAGCTTATTTCATGGGGGCAAGAGGAATTTATCTCAATAAATGGACCCCAGACTTCATCCTATAGAATGATATCCCTTCAACAACCCTTGTCTGGGTAAGGTTGTTGTTCCTCCCTCTACACTGTTGGGATGATGAAACCCTAAGAAACATAGGAAACTCACTGGGGAAATACATCGATCATGTTGAACATGAGAAGGGCTTCAAGCTTGTGCTAGAATTTGTGTGGAAGTGGATCTGGAAAAAGGTCTCCCAAAATCAATCCAGTTGACTCTGGATAACTGGTCTTATGTTCAATAGGTTCATTATGAGAAAATCCCATTCAAATGCAAATATTGTCATGAATATGGTCATTTCGCAAAAATATGCCCACAAGCTAAACAACCCCAGGAGCAAGATCTGAAACAAGACCATTGGAAACAACCGAAAAGGAAAACAACTACTAGTAAAACAACCATGAACTCCCCACAAGGGAAAGGAAAAAAAACCATAGGCTCGAGAGAAATACCCCCAAGATCCTCGCAGAAAGGAGAATCAAGTCACAACAGGTATGTCAAACTTACAACATAAGATAGCATGGAAGACCTCAGAGAACGTTAAGAAGAAAATGGAAGAAAGAGACAAGAAGAAACAAAAGAGGAAATTAGAAAAGGAAAAGAAAAATAAATCTTGGTAACAAGTAGGGAAACCAAAACAAAATCTATTCCAAACCCCCCTCCATAGATCCTTGTTTTTTCAGAGGAAGATAGACATGAAACTTCTGAAATTGATTCAAACCTAGAGGTCACCCAACCAGCTACAATAAAAAAAGTAGGAAGAAAATCCCACAGAAACAAGAGAGAATCAACTACAGATAGAGAGAAGGAATTAGGCATCCAAAAAACTATAGAGGAAGCATTAAGAAAAGAGGGTAAATCAGAAAAAAAAAATAGTCATCCCATCATAAGGGAGTAGCATCTTAGCCCTCTAAAGTGGGGGGCCCAAAACCCTTTGATAAATGATGAAAGTTGTCTCCTAGAACTGTAGAGGACTAGGGAGCAGGGATAAAAAACAAGAAGCTTGAAAGTTAATAAAAACATAAAACCCTTCAATGCTTCTAATCTAGGAGAAAAAAATGAGGGACCTGGAAACCCTCCAAGAAATGCAAAAAAATTGGAAAAAGGGGGAAGGAAAAGGAATCAGTTCCATAGGTGCATCAGGAGGAATCGACACAATTTGGAATGCAGACCAATTCAAGCTAGAGGAGAAGCTACAATCCCAATTTTGGATGATGGTATCTCTAAATAAGAAATTCATAGGTATGCTCTATTCAATTATCAATGTCTATATGCCAAATAATTACTTGGAAAAAGTTGAGTGATGGCGATCCCTTTAGGATATCGCCAATGAAAATCCCCCCAAAATTTGATTATAGTTGGGACTTCAATACCACAAGAGGATTAAAACAAAAGCGAGGGGGATCCATAGTGAGGGACCAACTCAGGGGAAAAATGGACGATCTAATCTCGGATCTGGACCTCTTTGATGTTCGGCCCTCCAAAGGTATGTATACATGGAACAATAGAAGAGCAGGGCCAAGCCACATTGCAGCTAGGCTTGATCGATTCTTAATAAACAACTCTTTTCTTTCTCATCTAGATAAAGCCTCTTCTTTGATCCTCCCATGGGAATGATCAGATCATCGACATATCTCTTTAGTGTTTGAACCCAAAAAAAATCAAGGCCCTATCCCCTTCAGATTCAATCCCCTCTGGATGGATCGGTCAGATTTGTTCTCCTCCATTTCACAATCTTGGAACCAGTGGATCATCGGCTCCCCGGTCTACATCTAGGAGAAGAAGTTGAAGCTGGTGAAAGGAATTCTCAAATGCTGGGAAAAAACTTCTTTGAACCTGATCCAGATCAAGATTAAAGAAAAAAAGCTTCGGCTAGAAAATATTCAAGGTGAAATGGAGACAAAATAAGTCCAACAAAGCCGTATAACGTCTGAACAAAAGATACATAAAGAATACATTCAAACTCTAGAAGAATAAGAGATCATCTGGAGATTAAAGTCCATAAGCCTATGGTTGAAAGCAGGTGACCAAAATACCTTCTTATTCCATAGGCAATCAAAAGCCAGACTTTGGACAAATCAAATCTCAGAAATCAAAACTCCAGTAGACGAAACCATAAAGGAGTTCGACCAAATCAAGCAACAAACCTCCAGTCACTTCCTCAAGCTCTATACTTCAGATAGAATATCAGAGGAAGTCCTCTGTGATTCTGTCCTCAGTCATATCCCAAGAAAAGTTTTGGATGAAGACAACCTCAAACTCAATCAAAAAATTGAAGAAACAAAAATCCTAAAAGAAATCAATCAATTCAACGAGGATAAAGCTTCGGAGCCAGATGGATTCACCCCCCATTTCTATAAAAAAATGTTGTCACATAATCAAGCAATATTTCATTAGAATGATAAGATACGTGCATAAATAAAAAAAATGGGAGGAGCCACCAACTCCTCCTTTTTAGCACTCATTACGAAAGAGCATGGAGCATCCACCCTAGATATATTTAGACATATCTCTCTTTGTAATATCTCTTATAAAATCATGGCCAAAATTATTGCTAATAGGTTAACTCATTTTTCTCAGATCTCTAATTCTCCCCAATAAAGGAGGATTTGTGGTAGGCAGGAAAATATGGGACAACTTCATCCTAGCGCAAGAAGCAATCCATCCAACAATTCTTGGGGGGAATTAGGTATGGAAATTAAATTGGATATGGAAAATGCGTTTGATAGAGTAGAACATGACTTCCTTTTCAAGGTAATGCAAAAATTTAGGTTCAATCAAGATTTTTTATCCTGGATGGGAGCCTGTATTGCTTCCCCTTGGATCGCCCCTCTTTTAAATGGATGACCAACCCTATTCTTTAGGGCCTCCTGAGGACTAAGACAGGGCTGCCCACTTTCCCCTTTTCTGTATGTGATCATGGAAGAATATCTCAATCAAAGACTAGAATGGGAATGTACTAATGGAACAATCCGAGGAATCAAAATAGCTCAGGGTGTAAAATGAATCAATCACTCACAATTCGCAGATGATACGATCCTCTTGAGTGGAGCTTCAAAAATCATGGAAATAAGAATAAACCAAGTTCTGGACAACTTTCTCTCGTCTTCGGGCGGGCTCCTGAACAAGGCTAAATGTCAAATATATGTTTGGAATGTTTAAGCTAATAGCATATTAGGTATCATTCAAATTTTGGGCTTTGGCATCTGAGGTGATTGGAAAAAAATTAAATACCTCAGCCTCCCTCTGTGCTTAAAATCGCTACCTGACGAGTACTAGCATCTCAACCTCCAAAAATTCAGGAATAAGATGGAGTCTTGGGGGTCAAGGTGGTTCAACCCAGCTGGGAGGGTAGTCCTGATAAAATAATTACTATCCTCCCTCCCCCTCTTCCAATTATCCTCCCTCCTGGCCCCAAAGGGAGTCCTAAAAGACATGGCCCAACTCATCTGCAAATTCCTGTGGCAAGGGGAAAAATCCAATTCCAAAAAGTTTCATCTAGTGAATTGGAATATAGCATCCTCACCCAAAAGAAGTGGGGGACTGGGAACCAAAGATCCTGAAGTGAAAAATATAGCTATGGGAGCCAAGCTTCTCTGGAGGAAAGTATCGGGAAGAAAGGAATGGTGGAAAATGACCATAACAAAAAATTACAGGTTGGGGGGAAGAAAAAGATGCATGGACACTATGCCTGACTCCCAACCTGGCTCACAAATATTGAAATTCATAAGAGCCTAAATCCCTTTCTTTAAAGAGCACCTCTCTTGGATCCTTGGAAATGGAAAATCGATCAGGTTGTGGCAAGACTCGATTTTCGGAACTGACATCACCTCCCGAGTTGAATAGATTGGGGACCTGAAAACATGGTTGAATTCAAAACAAAAACTCACTATCTTTGATATATTAATATGGAATGAAGATGGAAGATGGAAGGCATGAATCCTGGGAGACACCCCTGTTCACATGCATATTCAAGCCCAAGTGTTTATTTCCCTTCTTAAAGGAGCAACTCCTATACTCAGAGACATTCCAGACAACCGAGGTTGGGAAACAAATGGGTATACAGTTAAAGAAGGTTATACAATTCTCCTCTCCTCTTCAAGGTTGATCCATCCCTCAACGAAATGGAAAAAACATTTGGAGTCAATATGCTCTGCCCAAAATTAATATCTTCATTTGGTCCCTAGCTCATGGAAAATACTAACGGGAGAAAACTTGATGAAAAGAGGTTTCCACGACCCTTTCAATTGTGCTCTATGCCAAAGCAATCAAGACACTATTCAACACCTCTTCTGGGATTGCTCCATCTCAACAATAGTTTGGAATGTTTCCTACAAAGAACTGACTCATTAAATAAGGTGGACTTCATATTTAAATCCTTGCTCGGGAAACTAGGAAAAATACTACCAAGGCACCTTTCGTGGAAAACCAATCTTTAAAATATTGTGGAGGTCTCTCCCCAAATATTTCCGCTGGAAGATCTGGGTAGCAAGAAATAAAAAAAAATTCCAGGGAAAAAGATCAGATCCCCAAAGTGTCGGTAGAAAGGCCAAAACACAACTTTCAAAGCTTATGAACACTAAATTTCTGAGCATAGAATATATGACCAACTGGAATATCCTAGAGAAGGATTGGATCACAAGCTTCAACCTCCAATCTCTTAATAATTCTCACTTAATTCAAAGATCGCACTGGCAGTTTCATACTATCCATAGAATAGATGACTAGATCCAAAAATAGTCTAAACACACACTTTGTTTTGATGGCACATCAAAGGGAAACCTAGGCGAGGTAGGTGCGGGGG
>ML783879.1:203687-214065 GCA_009831015.1 Picea engelmannii | reverse complement strand
GAACTACTACTCGAATCTCAATAAAGACACCAACAATAAAGTAGAGGCATATGCACTTCTTAAAGGACTCAAACTAGCAAATCAACGACAAATCCACAGCCTGAATGTAGTAGGTGACTCAAATAAAATCATAAGGATGATGATAGAGGGAGTCAAGCCAAAAAATTTGAGGCTAAAAAGGATTATAGACAAAATTCGTGTAATCACGAGGACCTTAAAGCCAAACTTCTTACACGTTTTGAGACATAATAATAAGGAAGCGGAAAAAATGGCTAACAAAGCCATCTGGAGACCTCCTGGAACCTTAGGGGTGGAGGGTAAAGAAGGCCTAGCCCCCCTAGTCTAATGCTTCCACATATGATTATGAGCCATCGCGCAAAGGCCATGGGAGTGTACACTTGGAGCTCCAACGTGAGTCGTGAAAGGTGCTGACAGGTGAAAAGACAAGCCTCATCGGCCAAGGACAAACCATGTTAACAAGATATGGTACGACGATTCCATTATGGCATGGGATGGTTTGCTTGTTCGGTCAGCTGAGTTTGTGGGTAATCGATGGTCGAAGGCTATGACACTGATGGGTCAAGCATAAAACAATTATGAAGTGAAGTGGAATTTTCAAGGTGGCGACAGTTCCAGTCCTTGGCTCGAAGATTTTAAGGGTTCAAGTATAGCGCCCCAGGAATAGTTTGTGATTTATCTTATTGACATGAATTTGACACTAAATGTCACATGGGGTGAATTATCTCAGCGATTCTGGGCAACGTCTTTGTTGTGGCGAATTTCCTATGAGTTTATGCTAATCTATTTGCACCCTGTGTTCTACCCAAACCACCTTGTTTATTCAACGTTGTTTGCACCTCAGAGAGACTCTCCTTAGAGATTTTAGGAAAACCCTTTGTCTCCATTTCCTCGCCCATCACCTATCCATTGTCTCACCTAGACCTTCGCTTCACAACCTATGTTGGGACCTTCCTATTCCAATATCATATTCTTAGACCTCACAAAGTCCAATCCTCTATAGAATTGGGTCCCTACCAGCATCATGGACAATAGACATAAGAACCACAATGCTCCAAGGATCAAAAATTCGCAGGGAGACAAGGGTTTACTTGCTGAACTTGACCAACCAGACCCTGAGATAGAGTGCACAGGGTATCAAAGGTTGTGAATCCATATGGGAGCACTCAAATATACATTAACCTTCTATATTGAGACCCTCTCTTAGCATAGGCATCTAATTGAGAGGTTACAAGATGAAATATTTGCTCAAAGGAGCCAAATCGAAGAGCAACGTAGTAGTTTGGAGATTATGAAAATCCGAATGGATCAGATGGAAATAAATCACCATCAACCCAGTATCCCAACAAACACGGGGGGAGATTCTAAGAATGTAAATTCAACCACAGTAAATCAAATCCCGGATCTCAACAATCTCTTTCCAGATCCAATTTGGGAGCAACAGGGACATTCGAAGATAAAAAAGGAACCGTGAAGCTAAATTTTTAAAATTCAAGTGTCATGTTTTGTTTTACGTTATATATAATCAGAGTTTTCTATTGTCTGTATTCTTCGAAATACAATATATACAATATAGCTAGAGAAGGTGGAAACTCAATGGACACAAATTTTGTATTAGCAATCCCAATCTTCAAAGCTTCTATCTCTCGAAGGTCATTCACAACCCCCTTTTTTTTACTGCAGTGGATTTATCCACACTTTTTAATATAAATTTTCCCAGTTCTTGTTAAAACAAAAAAAAAGGTGGAATTAATAGACACAAAATAACAAATTTCTATATACATCTTTTTAGCATTAATATATAAAATCTCCATCCAAGTGAACTGATTGAGAGGGTCTTTTTTATGAAGATGAATGTGAGGAATAATGTGTGTTCGTATGTAACAAGCTATGCCTCCAACCCCTCTATGGGAGGATTTCTTATTGTTGATGTTACGATATCTGTGGGAGATATTAACCTCCATGTGTAACTTTTGACTAGAATGGAATATTCCAGAAGTAAGGGAAAACCTAAACATATGTGTGAAAACCCTATAAGACAAGTTGGCTTAGTAGAATAAATAATATTATAATATTATCTTCCAGAAAGACAAGTTGGCTCCATGGAAAAAAGACAAACAAAAAATACAATTACCATAAACTCAGGTCAGCCCAGCCAGAAAATTCACTGGATAGATTAATATAAATAGAGGACGTTTTAGCTCATTTGTACACTCAGTCAGAGCATAAGTCTTGTGGAGAGTTGCGATTACAGCTGCAACTGTAGTTGCAAGGAGGAATAAAGGTGTATGGTCATCTCTTGGTCTTGGTCTCTCTCTAGCACTATCAAGTGATATTCTTGGTGATTCTCTTAGTGATATTACTGGTGATACTCTTGGTGATATTCTTGGTGATGTACTAGCTAAGTATGGTGCAAGTTTGAGAGAGTAGTGCAGCTACAGCGGTTGCAGTTGTGCATGGTACTTGTTATGTGAATATAGAGACTCTTTCTTATGCACTACTCTTGGAGAAGGAGCACTCTAATTGTCTTGAATTGTTGCTTTAGTTAGCATCTAGGGTTTATCTGTTGGTTCTAGTATAGATTTCTGGATTAATTCTATCAAAGGTTAAAGGTGCTCGGGAGTGGTTGCGTGCCTATGGTTGGGTGACAATATTGTGATATTGTCTATGGTAAAATGAGAACATCAATTATTTTAACAGGTTATGGGCCTGTACTATCTTCAAACAGTCTAACCACTAGAAAGTAGATTGTGAAGTTCATTATCAAGCTCGTTATAGCACCAATTGCAGTTGTAGTTGCAATTGGGTTTTGTAGAAACAATAAACCCTAACCCATTTGTTCAAGCACCTATAGTAAAGTGTTTGGCATATTTATTTGACATTCTAGTGCACCCTACCCTAGCGCACCTCTTGGTACCCTCAACTAGCCAAAACATCAGGTTTTAATTTTTGGTCAAAGTCAAAGTCAAAGTTTGACTGGTCAAAGTCAAATGTTGAATTTTGGTCAAATTGATTATGTGGTCAAAATTGAAATTTCAGAGTTTCTATCTTGTTCTAATAATTGAACCTTTTGATTCAATTTCTAACCTCTCCTTATCTAGATGGTATGTAGTTTCAGATTAGAAGACAAGTTGGACGATGCTACAAAGATTTCAAGGTATGCACTTGTATATGATTTTCAAGTTATATAATCTAGCAAAAAATGGGTGTGTTTGTAGGGGATATACAAGATACTTTTTCCAATCGGTGATCTTGGATTCAATGTGGTCAAAGGAACAAGCACACCCTCCATAGTAGTTGAGGTTTCAAGTTCCAGGTTTGATTAAATTGATAAGTTTCCAATTTGCATATATCAAGGTTGATAATTGTTACATTACAAATTTTGAAAGCAGTATTTGAAAGGTTCTATTACTGCTAGATCTGATGACATGTGAATACTATTGATATAGATGCTTATTGTAATTTTTTTCAAAATAAACTAACATCTCCTCTAGAGAGATATTTCTTGTTTTTCTCTCGGGCAGGTCACCTTGGTCATACTATGTTGATCATCATGAAATTGTTATTCATTCTTTTTACCATAAATATGTTCTTATGAAAATGTTATTATACTAGAAATACTTTTATTGTTCTTTTGTTGGGCAGATTATCTTACAATATTTCATGGAGGATACCATGGAGATGTATTTGTTTGTTCCAAATAGGTTGCTATGGAAGAATGATTGATCACAACACTGGAAGAGTGTTGGAGAATGTTGTCTGCTATTTTCCTTTGTTATTGTTCTTGTTCCAGGAAGGTCATAGGTAATAACTCTAGGAGGGAGAAATAGTGACAGTTGCAAGCATGGAGCAGATGACTTCATCAGTGGTGAAGCAGATGGTCTCACCAAGTATCAATTATAAAGGAAGCATGGAAAGAAAAAGGAGTTTTGGACATCCTTCACTCAGATGCATGTCAACCTTCTCACTAAATGAATAGGACAGAATTAGGAGGGAGATCATCACTTTCTATAATCCTCAGTAGAATGGTGTGGATGAAAGAAAAAATGTTCAATTATGGAAGCAATAAAATCCATGATCCATGATTAAGACTTACCAATGCATATGTGGGCTAAAGCATCCAGGACCGTGATAATGTCCATGATAAAGATCATGTAGCTCCCAAGATTGTAGATGCGGAGGGAGGTAATAATTTTGTATCAGACATGGTAGAACCACAAAGATCTAAAGATCCATATCAAGATAAGAATAAGAAGAGAAGAATATCTTGAGATCATGAGATTATTCAAGATGCAAAAAAGTATGGTGATCCAGATGGAACTTTCAGAGAAAGAAAGAAGTCAAAACCATATTCCAGTTACGGAACCTTCCACCTTCGAAGAAGTAGTCAAGAAGAAATAATGGAAGGAATATGTGATGGAAGAATATTAATCATAAAAAACGATGTATCAAAAATTTTGCCTAAATGGATTTACAAGATAAAACATACAGTGGATAGAAGTATCGATAAATACAAGGATATATTTGTAGCTAGAGAGTTCTCCCATTAGCAGGGAGAATACTATGCTGAGACGATTGCTCTAGTTTCCAGATACACCTCTAGAGTCATCATATCTCTAGCAACATCCATGGGTTGGAGTTTACATTAGATGGATGTAAAGGTTTCTTTTCTAAATGGAGTGATTGAAGAAGAAGCATACACAGAGCAACCTCAAGGTTATGAGGTACACTAGAGAGAAACCCATGTATGCAGATTAAAGAAGGCCTTGTATGGAGTCAAGAAAGCTCCAATATATTGGTGCAGAGCCTCTCATTATTCAGTGTAAGAGGGATTTAGCCTCTGAATTTTATATGAAGGATATTTGTCTCATGCACTATTACTTGGGACTAGAAGTATGATAGAGGTGTGGTGAAGTCTTCCTAGGACAAGGGGAGAATTTTGAAATTATCATTCATAAGTTTGGGATCATGGATTGCAAATCCATGGAAACTCTGATGGTAATAGATCTGAGGAAGTTGAGAGACTCTGATTCTGATCTAGTAGACCCATTCCTGTACTAGCAGTTGATTGGATCATTGATATATCTGGTAAATACCAGGCCATACATTTGCTTTGTTGTGAACATGTTGAGCCAGTTCCAGGTGAAACCTAGACAAGATAATTAGATAGTTGCAAAGAATATCTTGAGATATATCCGTGCGATGATAACTTATGGTTTGAGATATGTCTCAAACAGTGATATACAACTGCATGGATTTACTGATTTATATTGGGAAGGGAGTGTAGATGACAGAAAGAGTACTTATGGTATGTGTTTCAGTTTGAGATTTGCTATGATATCATGGGCTAGCAAAAAACATAAAATGTTTCACTCAACACTGTAGAAGCAAAGTATATTGCAACCTATGATGATTTTACGAAAGCAGTGTGGCTCCGTAAGTTGGTTTTTTCATTGTTTTATTAGGTACTAAATTCAACTGTGATATACTGTGATAACCAGAGATGTGTGAAGCTCTCATAGAACCCAGTGTTCCATGATAAGTCGAAGAACATTGATATCAAGTACTATTTTCTCGGTGATAAAGTCCAGAGGGGAGAAGTGGTTGTCCAATATATCTCCACTGATGAGAAGAAAACAAATATTTTGACTAAGCCTCTGTCCAAGATAAAGTTTTCATACTTGAGGGACAAGCTGGGGCTCATGGATATTGATCCCTTAGTTGAGAGGGAAGAGATGACTTCCTCGGTCGGGAGGGAGTGTTGATATATGGCATCATGGACCATCAGTGAGTTCCATATATGTATCATGTTATTATAGCTTAGAGATGTTCATACAACTTAGAGAGGATGCTTTCATAATGCTAGATATGATCATTTTATTAAAACTCAGATATGATACATATGGTTGGAGTTGTTGATACAGTGGCTTGAGGAGCATCGTGCTAGTAAAACTTAGAGGTGGCATACAACTTAGATATGATGTATTTACATCATGCTAGATATTTCATGCTAGTACAACTTAGAGACAATGTTGGTGATATGCATCATGCTAGATATGGCCACGCGAGTACATCTTAGATGTGACATACAACTTAGATATGATGTATTGACATCATGTTAGATATGTCATGCTAGTACGACTTAGATATGACCATACAACTTAGAGATGATGCATGGGGCTTGTGTCATGCTAGATATGATCATGGAAGTAAAACTTAGTTGTGGCATACAACTTAGATATTATGCATTGGCATCATGCTAGATTGTAATATACCAGATATAAAAAGTATGCAAAACAAAAATAAAATGATAGAAATGGAAGAATAACAACAATGTAACTAGAATAATCACCACAATAGCACTGAAATGATATAAGAACAACAACAGAAATAACACTTTGATTCTGAAAGCAATGTTCATAGGCCTCTTCGAGGGGGCAACCTCCAGTTGAGCAGTGCTCTATTGCAATATTATCCAAGCTAGGGTTCTCATACCCTAGACTCCTATTTATACTAAATATGTCTATTAAAAGAAGCATCTAGAGGAAGATCCTTCTAGAAGTGAAAGCTTCTATTAGGTCTTCTTACATCCACCTTATTCTATTTTATTGAAAGGCCTTATTAATATTGACCTTTATTACATCCGAATATATTTTTCTACCTATGTGTGGGTTAGGACCCTAACATGTCCGCCCCCTTAAAAACAACCTTGTCCTCAAGGCTTGAGGATAGGAAATTGTTGCAAAATGGTAGCTGGTTCCCAAGTGGCATCTGCTGGAGTTGTATCTTTCCACTGGACTAGCACTTCCTTGATGGTTCTCTGACGTAGGCAACGCTCATGCTGGTCCAAAACTGCTTCTGGCTGTAGCCAAATGGATCCTTCTTCAACTAACTCGGGAAGGTTGGTTTGAATTTGGCACTTAGCTCCAATCACCTTCTTTAAGCATGAAACATGAAAAACATAATGTAGCTTCGAATGGCTAGGAAAAGATAACTGATAGGCTACTTGTCCCACACGCTTGAGAACGGTATAAGGACCATAAAATTTGGGTGCTAGCTTCTGATAATGCTCGGCCTTGAGGGAAGTTTTCTTGTAAGGTTGCAGTCAAAGAAACGCTTGATCCCCTTCTGCAAATTGACGTTCAGAGCGAACTTGATTTTCTTTTTGCTTCATGTGATTCTGTGCCATGACCAAATTCTCTTTAAGGGTACGAAGAATAGCCTCTCGAGCTGTAAGTGTTTGGTCAACCGCCTAGACCTTCAAGGCACCCGATAAGTATGAGAGAACTGAAGGTGGCTTCTGTACATATACCACTTCAAAAGGAGTCATGCATCTAGTTGTATGGTATGAAGTGTTGTACCACCATTCAGCGAGGGGTAACCGTTGAGCCGACTGATTTTTCTTTTCTGAGGCAAAACACCTCAAATATGTTTCCAAACACTTGTTGACAACTTTCGTTTGGCCATCAGTCTGGGGATGATAAGTTGTGCTGAGATGCAATTCGGTGGCTTGTATCTTGAACAATTCTTGCCAAAAATTGCTTGTGAAAGTTGGGTCGCGATCAGAAACAATAGAGTGCAACATTCCATGAAGCTTGAAGACCTGATCCATGAAAATTTGAGCCATCGTAGATGCTGTAAACGGGTGTTGAACGGTGCATAAATGAGCATACTTGGAAAGGTGATCAACAACCACCATGATGACTGATTTATTTCCCGATTTGGGTAAGATAGTAATAAAATCCATAGAGATATCCTTCCAAATAGCAGGTGGAATTGTGATTGGTTGTAGTGTGCCCAAAGATTTGACTGTTTCTCCCTTGTTGCATTGACACACATCACATTCAACGACAAAATTATGAATGTCCTATTTCATACCATCCCAGAAAAAGGAACGTTTCACCCTGTCATAAGTTTTGGTGAACTCGGAGTGCCCTTCTGTGGGTGTAGCATGAAGCTCAGAAAAAACCATGGATTTAATCTTTGATTGTTTACTTAAATACAAACAACCTTTGTATCGAAGTTCATCATGGAGCCAAGAGTACCCTGGGGAAGCTGGAGCATTGTACTGAAATTGTTGGATCAGATGCAAACTTTTGGGATCTTGTAGCCATTCCTAGTGAATGGCTTGGAGCCAGTCTAGTACAATGAATGAAAGAGCAAAAAGGGATCCTTCATCTTCATATTTTCGGGAAAGTGCATCCACAACCACATTGTCTTTGCCTTTCTTGTAAATGATCTCATAATCATATCCAAAGATCTTAGTCACCCATTTTTGTTTTTTTTGGGAGGAAATGCATTGTTCCAGAAAATACTTGAGGCTTTGATGGTCTGTCTTAATTTGGAAACGTTGCCCCAATAGATAAGGGTGTCACAGATCAACAACATGCAAAATAGCCAAAATTTCCTTTTCATAGATGGATTTGCCCAGATCTCTTTTATATAGTTGTTTGCTAGTAAAGGCCAAAGGTAGACCCTCTTGCATAAGGACAACACCAATTCCTTTCCCTGAGGCATCACACCAACACAAAGGTCTTTGTGAAATCGGGAAGGGCGAGGACTGGAGTGGTGCACATGGCCATCTTCAAGGTTTAAAAAGTTGAGCAACAACTGGATTCCAAGTGAAATAGTTCTTTTTGAGGAGAGCAGTGAGAGGTGTTGCAATCTTCACATAATTCTTAACAAACTTGCAATAATACCCTGTTAAGCCCAGAAATCCACACAAGCTCTTAAGAGTCTTTGGGTGAGGCTAGTCTTACATAGCTTCAATATTTTTAGGATCCACCCTAACGCCATCCTTGCCAAACAGATGACCCAAGTATTCTACTTCTAAGGTGCCAAAAGCACATTTAGACTGTTTCAGGAAAAGTTGGTGCTGAGAGAGTAGATGGAGAACGCGATCCACATGAGAAAGATGGTTTGTCCAGGTTTTTCTATAGAAGAGGATATCATCAAAGAAAACTAAGACAAAACGATGGAGAAAAGGATGGAAGACATGATTCATGAGGCTTTAGAAGGTGGAGGGGGCATTACACAAGACAAAGTGCATGACCAAAAAATCATAGTGGCCCTCATGATTTCTAAAGGAAGTCTTGGGAATGTCTGCCTCTTTCATACGCATCTGGTGGTAGCCTGAACGAAGATCAATTTTAGTGAAGAATTGGGCGCCACTCAATTCATCTAGGAGGTCATCAAAGACAAGAATGGGGAATTTGTATTTGATGGTAAGTTTGTTGAGGGCATGGAAGTCAGGACACATTCGCCAAGAACATTCTTACTTCAGGACCATGACCATAGGAAAGGAGTAGGGGCTCGTACTAGGGCAGATAATGCCTGCATTAAGGAGTTCCTGGACCATTTTCTCAATTTCATTTTTTTGGGAAAAGGGGTGACGATATAGATGAATATTAGAAGGAAGGCTTATGAGTACAAGAGGAATGGAATGATCATGAACACCATGGGAAGGAGGGAGTCCTTGGGGAGTGGAAAAGACCAATTGATGTTTAGAAAGGATGGCTTGGAGGTCTTGCAGGACCGAGGGTGTCTCTATTGCTTATATGGCATGGAGTTGGGTGATAACACCAGAATGACCTTTTTTGAGCATATTTTCCATGCAATGGGAACTAATGATCTCAGGTGAACCAAAAATGATGCCTTGGAACTTATATTGGTGGCCCTCCTAGTCGAATTGCATGGTTAAGCCTTTAAAATCCATGAGAATGGGACCCAAAGTCCTAAGCCAATTTGCACCCAACACAATGTCACAACCTCCCATGTCGATAACAAACATATGGGATTTCAGGTGGTAGTCACCAATTTGGAGACACACATTTTCATAACGCCCTCCACATTTCATGGAACCACCATTGGCAATCATGATTTGGAAATTATTGACGGCATGGATGTAGCAATGAGTTTCTTGGGCAATGCAGAGATGAATAAAATTATGGGTGCTACCACTATAAACCAGAATGATGACCTTTCGATGCTTGATGTAACCGATTAGCTCGAGGGTTTGGGGAGCGGAGAATCCAGTGAGAGCATTGAGGGAAATGAACGGTTCTACTTCGGGAGGGTCTGAGGGAGGGGTTATGTCAGTGGATTTAGGTGACTCAGACACAAGGGGAGTTTATGCATCCTCTTCTGAAATATCCTCGGAGATGGCCATAAAAATATTTTGTTCTTTACACTGTGGCCCGAAAAATATTTATCATCACAGTTATAACAAAGGCCTTTGAGTTGGTGTTCAACCATTTCATCCCTGGTCAATTTTTGGATCTTTAGTGGAGCAGAGGGAGTAGTGGGATTTACTGGTTTAGGGCGAGGGATAAAGGAGGGTTTTCGGTTTTGAGAAGATACA
>ML783879.1:185757-203637 GCA_009831015.1 Picea engelmannii | reverse complement strand
TTATAACAAAGGCCTTTGAGTTGGTGTTCAACCATTTCATCCCTGGTCAATTTTTGGATCTTTAGTGGAGCAGAGGGAGTAGTGGGATTTACTGGTTTAGGGCGAGGGATAAAGGAGGGTTTTCGGTTTTGAGAAGATACAACTTATTGGGCTTCTTTATCTCTTTTAGTAGCCTCCACCCAACTCTGAGGCTGATCCATGAGGACATGGGCCTGAATCTCATCCTTCAGGCCGCTGATAAAACACTCGTGGAAAAAGGCATCAGACATGCCCTATGTTCTAAAAGCCATGCGCTTAAAGGAAGCTACAAAGTCTTCCACTATTCCTAATTGTTTCAACTTTGTCAAACAACCCAAATGGTTGGTGTCAGTGTCAAAGCATTCATAAAGCTCTGCCACAAAGTGTGTCCAAGAAATATACCCTTGATGAGAAGTTTTTCTCCATTGCCACCATTGCCAATGTTCTTGATCTAGATGGAGAACACCATACTAGAGTTTGGTCAAGTCATCTGTAATGTCGTATAAAGAGAAATAATGTTCCATTTGGGTTACCCAACTAGTGGGGTCTGAGCCATCAAATTTGGTCGCATCCACCCACGGAAGGCATAGGTCACATTGAAAGTGATGGTTCTGAAAGTTATGGGAATGAGAGGAATGGTCACCTTCAATATGTGGAAGTGAGGAAGAGGAAGGGTTATCTGTAGGGATATGCAGTTTGGCGCAGAGTGCTGAAAAGATAAATTCAAGTTGGGTGGTGAGGTCTTGTTTGATTTCCTCCATTGAGGACTGCATGGTTGTATTGATGGCAGCAACATTGGCACTAAGTTGTTTCACTTCTTGTTGAGTCTCGATGAGACCAGATTTCAAGGTGTTGAAGAGAGCTTCCAAGTCTTGGCTACGGGTGTGGGCCATGAGGATGGGGGAACTGAAAAGGGGCAAGTGGGGTAAAAACAATTTGCCGAACAATGATATGGATGAATGTGATAAGGGCGAAGAGATGAATCCACTGGAATAGGTCTCAAATAATGGTGAAAAAATTTCCAGACTCTAGTCTGAACAATACTGCAGTGATGAAATTCCCAAATGCTTATCCCAAAAGAAATGTGTAGTGATTTGCCAACCCAAACACAATTTCACAACAATAGATCTTGTCTATTTTAATTTGTTTATGTTTCTATCCCCAAGGGTTAGGTATTCAAGGGTTCTATAGACAAGGGTTTTCCCTGTGCTATAGCTCTATGATATACGTGTGGGGTCCAATAGTAGTACTCGGCCCAATATCTCATGGCACTAACTAAGGAGGATAGATCGTACCCTTAGCAGTACTACCCAACTACCCAGGTACTAGAGAGTATCTTCCCGAGTTCTTTTCTCGATGACACTATAGCAGTTAGGCGGCCAATCAGTTTATCTAAAGAGGGCTTCAAGTAATCTAGGTCAATCCGTACATAGGTGTTGTCTGATGTGCTACCACTCGAAGGGGTACCAACAGGGGTTACAAGGGTGGGAAACAGATGTGCGCTTAAGTACCACTTGTATTTCCTGCTTGTATGAATCCCTCAACTGTGGGTTTATGCGCATAATGACAGATATCTGTGGCTTAAATACGTCGAAATACGTCTCTACCCTAAAAAGAAAAATTAACCCACACTTTCTGCCGAGGAAAGTGCTCTGATACCACTTGTAATATACTTGATTTAAAAAGTATGCAGAACAGAAATAAAATGCTAGAAATGGAAAAATAACAAATATATAACCAGAACAATCACCACAATAGCACTGAAATGATAAGAACAACAACATAAATAACACTTTGATTATGAAAGCAATGTTCACAGGCCTCTTCGAGGGGGCAAACTCCAGTTGAGCAGTGCTCTATTACAATATTATCTGAGCTAGGGTTCTCATACCCTCAACTCCTATTTATACTAAATATGTCTATTAAAAGAATCATCTAGAGGAAGATCCTTCTAGAAGTGGAATCTTCTATTAGGTCTTCTTACATCCACCTTATTCTATTTTATTGAAAGGCCTTATTAATACTGACCTTTATTACATCTGAATATATTGTTCTACCTATGTGCAGGTTAGGACCCTAACATAGATATGTCATTCTAGTACGGCTTAGATATGATCATACAACTTAGAGATGACAAAGTGAGGCATTTATCTACATAATGTGAGTATAGCTTATAGGTGGCATACAACTTAGATATGATGCATTGGCATCATGCTAGATATGTCATACTAGTACGAATTAGAGATGATGTAGATGATACTCGAGATCACGCCAATACAACTTAGATATGATGCATTCTCATCATTCTAGTACAACTTAGAGGTGATGCAGTTGATGAAATTGTTGATGCAGGATGATATCGGATGATATGATTTTATTTTTGTGGAGACTTTATGTCTCTGGACAATAGTTGTATGCTACTGTGGTGGATGTGTTCCACTGGTAGTGATTGTGTGTCATTTTTTAGTAGTTGTGTGCTACTAAGAGTGGTTGTGTACCACTAAGAAGTAGTTTTGTACTACTATGGATAGACACAATTGTGTTCTATTGGATGGCATTGTAGTAGTTGTATTCTACTATCTGATTTCCATGGAGACTACCACTAGTGTTGGAGATGATTGCTAGCTAGATGGATAGTCAGTGTGTTGGTGGACAAACATTCTCCAGGCAAAGAATGGTCCAGGTTGATAGATTGTTGACGTATCATGGGCTAGTATTTTCCTGAGGCACAGATTGTGGCCCGATTAGGAAAATGGTTCATGACCGATATACTCCTAAGGAACAATTACTAGCCCGATCAGGTTGAATAGTCTTCCCCCTAAGGACATGACGTCCCGATTAGGGTGGTTGATACATGAATGATATTTTCTAAGGCATATGGATAGAGATTGATATCTATGGTACATATGCCCCAATTAGAAAATAGTATGAGACTGGCATCCTATAGGAATGGTCTCTGTAGCCCATGGCATGAATTTCAAGATATGTTTGGATAACTATTCTTCTAGGACGTATGTCTGGATTAGAAGAATGGTCCCTATATCACTTTGTTGAGTGGGTGACTCATGTGAGACACTCTATTGAGTGAGTTGATTTCATCACATGACTTATTCAACATCATACCCGATTACTCAGATGTATTATGGACTTGAGAGATGATGCAAACAATGATGTATGTTGATTCCAGGATGTTATCAGATGATATTGATAATGATGATTATGCTCAATGTGACTTGATCTATGTGATCATGAGATAGCCTGTGTGGCTATGATGATGCTACAGAAGAATGGTTTGTGTGTTCTCAATACCATTACCATTAATACCTCCCTATCTAGGAGGGAGTGTTGATGTTACAGTAGCTACAAGAGGTATTAACCTCCATGTGTAACCTTTTACTAGAATGGAATATTCTAGAAGCAAGGGAAACCCTAAACATATGTGTGAAAACCCTAAAAGACAAGTCTTCCTAGCATAATAAATAATATTAGAATATTATCTTCTAGAAATACAAGTCGGCTCCATAGGAAAAATATAAACATAAAATATAATTACCAGAAAGTCAAGTGGCCCAGCCAGAAAAGTCACTGGATAAATTAATATAAATAGAGGAAGTTTTAGTTCATTTGTACACTCAGTCGGAGCGCAATTCTTATGAAGAGTTGTAGTTGCAGCTGCAAGGAGGAATACGAGTGTATGGTCATCTCTTGGTCTTGGTCTCTCTCTAGCGTTATAAAGTGATATTCTCAGTGATTATCTTGGTGATATTATTGGTGATGCTCTTGGTGATATTCTTGGTGATGTACTGGATAAGTATGGTGCTATTTTGAGAGAGTAGTGCAGTTGCTGCTGCTGCAGTTGTGTATGGTACTTGTTCTATGGATATGGAGACTCTCTGTTGTGTGATAACCTTGGATAAGGAGCACTATACTTGTCTTGATTTGTGGCTACAACTAACAGCTAGGTTTTATCTGTTGGTTCTAGTATGGATTTTTAGAATAATTTTGTCAAAGCTTAAAGGTGCTCAAGGGTGGCTACGTGCCCATGGTTGGGTGACAATATTGTGATATTTTCTATGATAAAACGAGCACAAAAAATATTTTAACACTTATTCCATGTTGACCACAATATAAATCCTTCTATGTTAGGAACCTGAGATTCCTCATGCTCCCAAGTTTCAACCAGAAATATAATATCAATTTCACTTGGGATCCAACTTAATATAGGCCCTTTGTTCCAGGGAAAGCTTTGATAGTTCCAAGAGAGGATCTCAAGTGTCATAAATTTATATTTATTTTTATCTTTTTGGTCTCTATCCCTAATGATAGCTTTTCAATTCCTAGTTATTGATCATTTTCCTCCTTTTCTTACTTCCTTTACCTTTTGAACCTCCTTCCTTAATTTAACTTGATCTTTTGGAATGAGGTCTTCATTTATAAATGTTTTTAACCCTTTTAAGATTGGATTTTTACCTATTATGTCATATTTATGGGAATTAGAGCTTACTATAACCAAAGTCAAAATATCTTTATGTTCAATTATTTTTTCCAACCTTTTTGCTTCTATGAGGCCAGTGTTTTCAATTTGTGGTTTATTTTTTAGTTCCTCCTTAACTATTTCTTGTGTGTCCTCATCTTTCTATTCTTTTATACCAAAAAATATGAGGTTCAAGGCTCTTTTATTACGCTCATGATTTGAATCTGTGATATTATTCATTTCCTCTTTGATAAGTTTGATATCCAATTTGCATTCCACACTATTTAGGGCCAAATTGTTATTGAACCTTTCTTTTAGCTCTTTAATCTTGTCCCTAAGATTACAATTTTCTCCGACCTCTTCTTCTTTCCTTGATTGTTTCTATTTTATATTTCATTTTTATATTTCTTTTAATCTAGCCTCCATTTTCTACAACTAAGTCTCAAACCCTAATATTTTATTATCTATCTATCTCTGAATCTTATCTTCTAAGGATCTAAATTTATTATCGATCATTGCTTCTAACTCACTTTGAAGTTTGCATTTTCTCTCTTCTCTACATTTTTCTAATGATTATATATATTCATGCAAATTATCTAGTGTTACTTTGTTAGGCCTTCCTTTGTTAGATTTAGGTATCAGTGATGGATTACTCATATTGAAAATAAAAGGAACTTGTGCACCTAATTCACGGTATGGTTTGAATAGTCACGAATGGGATTTAGTCACTACAAATCATATTTACCATAGACTCGGTTCACCATAGACACTGCAGGCCATAATGTATTCATCACAGTCAAGAAATTTACCACACAATGTATGTATTCCCTACAGATAAAAGAGGGTTCACCACAGAAACTGCAATCCATAAATTCACCGTAGAATCTGTATTAACCTTAGAGATAAAACAAGGCCCAACACATAATATGATTGTATTCTCACCGAAATAAAATAGGATTCATGACAGAATGTATGTATTCACCACAAAGATAAAAGAGGGTTCACAGAAGAATGTATTCATTGCATAGATAATTCAATATTAATAAACTTCACCACACCCATTCATTGCAAAGATAAAAGAGGGTTCACTGCATCAATTCACTGCATAATGTATTCACCACATTAATTCATCATAGTATGTATTCACTGTAGAGATAATTCAATCACTAATTTTTTTATTAAATTAATTGAATTACAATATAATAAGAAACATATATCATTTTGATAATATCTATATCTATATATAATTTCATACTCAAAATCCAAAGGGTAAACCATGTAAGAAATGATCAAACTTCAACTAAACCTTGAAAATGACAATGTCATTGTTACACATCAAATTGCCACATTTGGTTTTTCATTGCAAGTGTCGCAAAGTGACGTATGCACCTTGAAAAGTGTTGCATTCACTGTCACAAGTGTCTTGTGGACCTTCCCAAATTTCGAATTCACTTTGTGAGGTGTTGCCATCCATTGACACCATTAAAACAATTGTTCATGACCCCTAAGTCATATAGGAGGAGGAAGAAATCAGTAATAACATCATTATTTTGATCTTATATTGTTCATGCAAAGGGTTGGATGAGGAGAGACTAAAGGAGTTGTTGCATATTCAAACTCAGATTGTAGTATCTGCTTTTGGTTCTCAAATTAATATACTTGGCCTATTTCCTTCATGTGTACTTTCACATTTACTTGTCTATTGTCGTTAAATATTCATAGGTAGATATGTTTAGTTTTTTATATAGAGTGGAAGAAAGGTATATTTGTTGTTCTTTGCAGGATCGAGGAGCTTAGGAATCAAGATCAAGATTTGGAGCATCAATGAAAATCACCGAAATAAGGTATGTCACACTTTTCGTCTCCTCGTTTAACTAGCTAAATTAGATCTGAAAAGAATATAACAACCATTTGCACCTTTTTGTCTTGGTAACATGGGTCTGATAATCCAAGGGATATTTCACCTGCCCGTAGGGGAAATATTCCATAACAGAAATTGGTGACTCCACTAGGGATCGAATTTGAATAGTATTTCCTTGGATCGTTTAAAGACTTTACCCATATGGGACCAAACCCCTCCTTCCTCAGGTTCGTTAAACATGTGTTGAGGGAATCATACGAAGGATGATCTATACCGAGCATCTGTTATCCTCCTCAAGATTGTTAAAAGGAAAGAGGTACTCATCTATCTGGATTGGAGAAAAATTGAAGGAAGTGGGTCAATTTTTTGGAATCCTTTATGGAAACTCTTTGTCTCCCTTGAACATGGCACATTTTTGCGTCTTCTCTTACAGTTGGGTAATATGCTTGTCTCTAAGTCATACCAATTATATGTGTCATCATACTTTTTTTTGCCAGTCAAAGAGTGCTCTTATTTTCCATCACATTAAGTTCTTGGTACTCGTCGAGTCAAATGTTGCCAAGTTAGTTGTCGTGCTTCATAATGTTCAAGGGTAGTTTTACTTCAAACCATACATCTACAGTATTACCGGTTTCTATTTCCTATGTAAGTCCATACTCATTCAATTCACCATCTCACATCAATTTCCTGTGTTAGTTTCGTGTCAATGATGGGGGATACATCAAGGCCTTCCTTTGACAAGTCTTTTCCTGTCGACTTCAACACATTATCTAGGAATTAGAATTAGAAACCAGTTAGTACCTTGGGACCTGCAGGCCTCCTCACTTCCGAAATTTGTTTTACATCATTGAAATCTGATCTAATGATTCCATGAATATGTGACCTCAAATCATTTATTCACATTTGCTAGAATGTACTAGGGTACCTTGGGAGTCATCAAAATCATTGGTTATTTCCCTCACACTTGTTAACGATTTACATCAATGACCAGTAATCAAGTGATTTCTACCATGTTCGACATCAAATCATCTATTCACATGGCTATATTCATACCACATTAGGATCAAGACGAAGACCCTGGGTTGGGTGTTCACTCTTTTATGTGCTTTACCTAGGCTGCGATGGAGATCATTCGAGCATGTAAAATATTTCAGTACAATTACCATCTTGACAATATTACTGATATATATATTGTCACATAAATCCACATTGTATTGGTTCGTGGCTATATTATGTCATCTCGTAGCTCCACTATGCATTTTTTGTGGCTGCGATCAGTTCATGTTACACTACAACAAATACCTATGATTAGCTCGCTTTTTAGCTCCCTTTTTTGCTTCCACTGATTGTTTTAAAGTATTTTTATCCACCTTTTTGCTAAAGTCGGTGCTATTTATCGGGAGGGTGCTATTTATGGAGCTATTTGTGCCGAGTAACACAAGTGGGCACTAAACTAGGCGCTATTGGTGCCTAGTTTAGCACCCTTTTTAGCGCCTCAGTTAGCGCCTAATTTAGATCCCTATTTAGCTCCCAGTTTAGCTCCCAGTTTAGCTTCTAGTTTAGCTTCCAAATTAGCTTCCTTTTTAGCTTCTATTTTGGCTTCCAATTTAACTCCCAATGTTCCTAAATAGTAATTTTGTTGAGTTTTTGGGGGTTAAGTGGATAGGGGCTTTGGGGATTAGGTTATTTAGGGACTTGAGTTCTAGGGATTAAGGGTTAAGGGATTATGGGTTATCGTTTAAGGGATTAAGGGTTAAGGGATTAGGGGTTACAATTTAATGGATTAAGGGTCAATGGAAAATGGATTTGGGGCTTAGGGATTAGGTATTTTAATGGTTAATTGATTAGGTATTATATATGGTCAAGGGATTAATGACATCCATCGAACCTACACACAATCATTGAGATCATCCATGTCTCATTTTCATCATCTGTCATCTCCATATGTAGAATCATTGTTGGAACTGATCTCTTGAAATTCCATGGAACTTCCAATACACCCATCACAAATATTGTCTTCCACTGACCCCTCACAATGAGCAGTAAGTGGGGCCAACGTTGAAATTTCTTCAGTTTGTGCCTGTATGCATAGAAATTTGACATGGTTAGACTAGACACATGCGTTGATGGTATGGGAGGGTTTCAAGACTCAAGGATGTCTGATGTCCCCACATAATCTTTGAGATCGTCCATGTTTTCATCAATGTTCATAATGAATGTCTCATTGTCATCATTTGTCATTGCCATCTGTATAATGTTTGTTGGGAATCTCTTGAAATTTCATTGAACTTCCAATTCACCCAACAAAAATGTCATGCACCGACCCCACATAGTGAGTAGTGAATGGGGCCAATGTTGAAATTTCTTCAATATGTGTTTGTATGCGTCGAAATTTGGCATGGTTAGACTAGACACATGCCTTGATGGTATGGGAGGGTTTCAAGACTCAAGGATGTATGATGTCCCCACATAATCTTTGAGATCGTCCACATTTGCATCAACATTCATCATGCATGTCTCATTTTCATCATTCGACATTCCCTTCTATAGAATTGTTGTCAAAACTATCTTGAAATTTGACATGGAACTTCCAATGCACCCATCACAAATTTCTTCCACTGAACCTGCACAGTGAGCAGTGAACATGGGTGATTTTAAGAACCCCCCCTAAATTTATATGTATAATAAATGGGAAAATCCCCATGATACATAGGAAAAATTGAAGTTTATTTTATCAATAATATAATATGTATATATAATGTTTTGGCGAATCTTTTAATCAATTATATAATCTTGTAAAAATTTGGCGAATATTTCACTGAACTATAAACTCTTGTAAAATCTTGGAGAATCTTTCATTGAATTATAAAACCTTGTAAAGTCTTGGCGAATTTTTTTATAAAGTATAAAACCATATATAGTAATATGAAAATATATTCATTAAACTGTAATATACTCGTTTTACATATTTGGAAAAAGAAACATGATTTTTCCAACCTCTAGATGATGCTACAAGCATTAGCGGTTATGTTTGTCAAGGTTCTCATTTTACACTCTTGCATATCCCTCTATCAGTTTTGATGATATATCAATGAGAGATTAAGTCACAACTGTTGATATCAAGAGATCAAGATCAGATATTGATCATTGATCACTTTGGAGATAGGGTTTTAGTCATTAGGGGATTATAAAAGCATATCTAAGGAGGGTGAGAAGCATACAATGAATGCATAGGAGCAAGAGGGAGTCTTTCTCATGTACTTGTGTCTGAGTGGGTAGGGATGAGGAAAGGGTGCAGGGGGAAGTGAGGGATATAACAGCCAGGTGGGTTAGGCTATCAACCGCAACATTGTAATTTCTCTAATGGGCCATTATCCCAGGACATGAACCCGGGATTTTATTTAATAAAATAAAACTCAGAACCGATTTTCCCGCAAGGGTTTTTCCAGGGGTGTTTACCTGAATCTCGTGTGAAAATGTGTTTGGTTTTTGTGTAGTGATTTTGCTTATATTTTCGTTGAAAACCTAGTTGTGCTAATAATGAATAAATATAGCTTATTTCAATTATTAGTCTTGTGTTGGGTTTAACAGGAAATTCAACACACTTCATGTGATGTGGGGTAGATGGTGAAAACCTAGCCCTTTTTTGTGTTGTAGGAAAATCTGCCTGCGGACAAGTAGATTGACCTCTAGAGCTTGACCTTAACCCTAGACAGAAAAATGCTTAACGTGGACACTAACTTCCTTTCAAATCTATCTAAGCCTAATGCATGAGAAGGGAGAATAACAGAAGTACCTCTTAATCGACGTTTGTCCCTGCACGCTCCGAGTTGCGCTCCAATTCTTTTGCTCCTCGTTGAGGTCTGTGGAAAAAACAAGATACGACCACTTCCTACTCTATTGACATTAGCTTGAAAACAGATCTATCAATAAATGATAAGTTCATGTGGTATCAGACACAAACTAGAAAGAAACAGGCCAAGCTTGTCATATTAATGAGAATGACGACAACAATACTTACAATCGTAGATGCGAATGCGACAGCTTCGTCAAGTCCTCTTCGTCCAACCCTTGCCTGAAAGATCCACAACCTGGGTAACAACAGCTTCACTAATCACTTCTCTTTGGTTGACTGTCAGTTTCTTCCAAGATCATAAGTTTCATATGTTCATTTCTTCCCCCCTCTCCATCATCATGAAGCCTGTTTATATAGGTTGGGCAAGGCCTAACCTCTTGAGTTATGTTTAGAACCAGTTAGGAACCATCTCCTTGGATTAGGGATCTTTGATGAAACCAAGAATTCGAGCATAATTGACTTCTAATCTCGAATGATCTCCTCCTCATTTGACTCAATAGGCTAACAATTGACCCAGAATAGGGAGCGCTCCCCCAAAGGGGTATCAGAGCGTTATAGCACTCCTGATGTGCCTTGGGAAAGCGCCAGCACTCTTAAGGTCAGCAGTGCTCCTCTAGAAGGGCTGAAGAGCATTATAACACTTCTGGATAATGGTAGAGGAGCGCCAACACTTCTCCAACAGTATTAGAGGAGCGTTCCCCTTCCAAACCACTATTTCAGGGCTTCTTTCAGGTGTTAAGAGTTCTTTGATTCCATTGGATCAGTTCTTGCTCTTCAAATCAGTTATACGAGGTGTCATAAGTGCTTCCTTAGTGTCGTTATCATGACATTATGCCCGACCATCATTTACGACACTAGTGGTCAACTTGCGACACTTGCGAGAGCTGTAGAGAAGATGCGACACTTACGACAATTGACAGGGACAATGCGATACTTAGCAATTTTGACGTGTAACAGAGTGCCCCCCAAAGTATGAAGTCAGAAGATACGAACTGATGACTAAAATACTTTGCAGACGTTCAAGCAAGGGTATGGACTCGGAGAACCTAACAAAAGCTGCACATCAACATCCAACAAATATCATGACATATTTCAAAATCCAAGGCAAGCATACCTATGCTTGGGTGATCAAGATTTGCAAGATATGGCCGCCATAAAATACACTGCGGATCCATAATCGTATTGGTAGAAAAGGGTATAGCCACCGAAGATACACTGTGGATCTATACTGTGATAACTCAGACTGGTCGTAGCCACGAAGAATACACAGCGGATCTACGAGATGATAGGACATAGCCACGACCAATACAAAGTGGATCTATGTAACAATGTATGTGTTCTTTGTCCAGAATTCCTTCGCAACCTGGGTGAAGAATGTATCAAGGTTTATTACCCAACCCAGGGTCTTCTAACCAATCCCCGTGAGATACGATTCTAACCATGTGAATAGATGTTTTGGCGTCGAACACGGTAGAAACCACTTGATTACTGATCAATGAGGTAAACCGTTAACAAGTGCGAGGGAGATCACCATTAATGTCAATGATTCCCAAGGTATCATAGTACATTCCACCGAACGTGAATAAATGAGCTGAAGTCGAACATTCATGGAATCATTCGATCAGAGGTCAATGATGTAAACCTACTGGCGAAGGTGAGGAGGCCTGCCATTGAGGCATGCAGGTCCCAAAGTACTAAAAAGTTTCTAAGTCTAATTCTTGGATAATGCGTTGAAGTCGACAGGAATAGACTCGTCGAGGGAGGGCCTTGATGTATCCCCCATCAATGACACGAAACAGACATAGAGATGCAGTCAGTAGATCAAACGAACATGGACTGACATAGGTTTTGAGGCAAGATATTTGGGATGGATGACTCTCGAGGCGGATACTTCCCTTGAACACTGAGGCACAACAGCAAAACATGACATGGACCAAACTGTGCAATGGATACTGTGACTTGAGTCGGGTGACCCAAAGGAGTGAAAGGAAACTCAAAGGATTGGCTCAGTGCAGAGGTTCAGAGAATTATGATATGTGCAAAGTGACAAAGTGTCGTGTTCAAGGGCAACTCTAAGAAGTGCTAGAGGGTATTCTCAAGAGACTGCTTGGCTTGCTCCTTTCAATTTTCCCCCATCCAGATAGATGAGTACCTCTTTTTTATTTAACTAACTCAAGGAGGATAACACATGCTTGATATAACTCACCTTCGGTAAGTTCCTCTTCCTTTGTTTAACGAACCGGAAGAAGTAAGGGTTCAGTCCCATATGGGTCTGTCGATGTGTGTTTTAACGAGCCCAAAGACAGAAAAATCGAAGGTTTTTCGGGATTATAGAGTTTGGAAAAACACTTAAAAGAGAACTCTCTCAATTCCTTTTTCGTACGATAGTCCGTCGAGACCGAAAAAGGGTTAAATTATCGCTCGGAAGACGCCCTTTCTAACCTTTTAACGAGTGTGAAAGGAAGCAAGATCACTCGACAATATTTTCATATTTAGAGAGTCTGAAAAGGGTTTAAAGGAGACTCCAAGGGGGTTCCTTTTTCGTTTGATCGTATCCGTACGGGTCTGAAAAAGAGATAAAACTTTACTTGGTTGCGTTCTCATATTGTCGAGCTTGAGAATGAACTAAGACTATGCTCGTAAACATGACAAGGTGGAAAATGTATTAGAACTACCAATAATCCTGCAATGCCAGAAACTAAAAACCAGGGATTAGTCGAGCCATTTTCACCATTAGAGAAACCCAAAGACAACTATAGTTTATGAAAATGAAATTTTATAAATAAGAATTGATTTGAAAAACTCATTTACCATTTCATTTGCAAGAATTTTGTGGAGTGTTGGAGAATCTCAATTGGAGCAAAACTTGTTCTTCTTGCTGCCGAAGCTACGGTCGATCGTTTCGCACACCGTCTGAACTAGGTAGGCGTTCGTTCTTTGCTCTTTCAATTGTACGGTTTCAATTTGACATTTATAGCATGATTAATTTAAAATACAAAGCCCTAGGTTGCCCATTTTGAACCAAATCAGCCTCCTTCTAAAAGTTAATAAAAGGGGGGAAATATTCGCGAAAATGTATTGGGAAAGGGTAGTTATGTTGCCTACACCTTAACAAAAGATTAAATCGATCATTTTGACCAAAAAAACTCGCAAAAACTTCCCCCATGAGCCCATGCACCCCCTCACAACGTTTTTTGTTTTGGTCACGTTTTAATTATTGTTTAACGAATGTTTAAGAGCGTGGTGGTTAGAAATGATGATTGGTCACCTTTAGAAGTCATGGGTATTTGTTTTCATGCTTTAAAATGCTTTTCAAAAATTGCCGAAATCACAAAAACGTGGGTAATGATGAAAATTTTGAATTTTTGTTTTGTAGATATATTCGGCAACAATGATCGAGTGGAAAGAGCAGGAACATGAGATGGATGATATAGCCACTCTGCGGAGTCCCCGTACGTGGGCTGCTTTGAGGGCCTGCGGGTTACTCAAGTTCTTCAAACTGCAAAAAATGAAAAGTGAGGTTTTACTTCTTGAGCATATTATTGGTCTTTGGGACATCGCGGAACAGGGATTACGTATTGGCACACAACTCCTGACCATCGAGTTGGAGGATGTGTACTTTCTGACCGGCCTCTCAAAACGAGGGGTCCCTATAGATTTTACGGGGCAGAGGGCATTACCCGAGCAGGTGGACGTGTATCTGGCATGTCATTGTGTTCCAGGAGCGAGGTTGGTAGGGGGCAGGATCCCTATCAAGGATATCCGGGATCTGTCCCTTCGATCCATATTGTTTGCTATCACTAGTGCGACTGGTAGCACTAGTGCTCATTTGGCTTCGAGGTCTCAGGTGGCTTATGGTGTTCAATGTTTAGAGCCGACACTGTTCAACTGGAGTACGGCGTTCCTTCGGATTGAGGAATTCTCGTATGCTGGTGTGGACTTTAGCGGGAGTATGGATTTGATTCTACCCGAGGGGGAAGATTGGGACGAGTCTAGTAAGAGACTGAGTTGCACCTTGTCTAGTTTGTTTTTTATGTTTTTGATGCATATGTATTTTTTTTGTGTATGTAAGAGAGTGTTTGATAGATGTCTTGTCTTCATTGTGTAGACAGGGGAGTAGTGCGCCCAACGGATATTCTGGTGCCAGGATGTCGTGGTGGTGCCCCAGTTGCGACAGAACCAGCAGTACCGGTGGCAGGTCTTCGGGAGGTTGAGAGGAACCTCCAGGGCCTCACGATGGGTATCCCTCCTCTGCGGAGGGGGGATGTGCCTTTGCATCTGCAGCAGCACACTGTAGGGGTGCCAGAGAATATCAATTCTCTGTTGAGGTGTGTAGTACGCACAGTGTGGTATTACTCATAGCATAACGTCGCGCGGGGAGATTAGAGTTTCCCTGCGATCATGTTTTTTGTATGCCATGTCTGGCGATGTTGTATGGGTGGACGGACCCAATATTTTGTTCTCTTATAGAATTTTTGAGGTAATGTAAACATTTCAGTCACGCCATATACATATACATATACATATACATATACATATACATATACATATACATATACATATACATATACATATACATATACATATACATATATATATATATATATATATATACAGTTTCGAGTTTTATGATGCCGATGGTTTGTACATGATGTATGTGATGTGTTTTAATTTACATGTAATGTACAGTTTTTTTCTTTCCTTGAATCTTATCTGTGGGCTAAATACGGATCCATGATGTAATTTGCTAACAAATCTGAAACACTATTAAGTTCTCTTGGAATGTGTCTATATTCAATGTAATCAAACATTCGTTCGAGATGACGAACTTGCAAGTGTAGACGTAGCAGGATAGGACTACGGATAGCGTAGATGTGGTTGAGTTGATAAACCACGAGTTTGGAGTCTAAGTAAACAACAATATGAGAAATACCTAGAGAGGAGGCTTGGGTTAATAGTCCAATGATAGCATGATATTCTGCCATATTGTTGGTTGCTGGTCCTAAACAGATGCCTCCTGAACTCACCACCTCGTCAAATTGATAAATAACCCATGCTACCGAGGCAATGTTCCGGGTGTGTCGGCTGGCACCATTCGCGAACCCAAAAAAGATAGGAAAGGCAGACATCATCTACGCATGAAAACACAGGCACAGTCATGAGTGGCAACGGTAAAGACTCGAGTACGCGAAAGAAAAGGAACACCAAACTTAAAATACAATAAAGTACAAAGTACAGATGCTAGGTGATCTAGGCATAGTACTTTTTAAGGTAAAGCCGGTTTCGGGGCTCTCCCAAGGAAATTCCATCATGATCTACTAGTTCATAAGCACCTCTGTGTAAAACACGCTTCACGATGTAAGGACCGTGCCACATAGGTTCTAACTTTCCTGTTCCCAATTTATCATGTGCTTGGTCATAAACGAGGACTAAGTCTCCTTCTACAAAAGCTCGAGGTTGGACAGATTTGTCATATTGACTCTTGATCCATTTCTAATGTGCCTCATTAATGAGAGCAACATCACGGCGTGATTCATCCAGCTTGGATAGGTACAAGAATCGTTCTTCTTCCGCAGAAGTATGGGGCAGGAGTTCTACTTTCAATTTGAGTGACGGAATTTCTCACTCGATTGGTAAGACGGCTTCAATGCCATAGACCAACTGGAATGGAGTGAATCCAGTTGAGGTTTTCACAGACGTGCGATAAGCCCAGAGAGCGGAAAACAGTTGTAAATGCCACGATGTCTTGTTTTCCCCTACCATGCGTTGGATCATGGTTTTTAGGACTTTGTTGATGGCTTCAACTTGTCTGTTTGCTTGAGGATAGTAAGGGGATGAGTTTTCATGGAGAAAACCCAATTTGACGTGTAATTCGCTCATCATCTGGTTTTTGAAATGTGCACCATGGTCGGTGACAATGGCATGTGGTACGCCAAAACGAGTGATGATGTGGTTGAAAAGGAAAAGAGTTGTAGTGCGGCCATCGTTCAGGAAGGTAGGCATAGCCTCAGCCCATTTTGTGAAATAATCGACGGCGACGATGATGTAACCGTGCCCCCCAGCTGAGGTAGGCTTACATTGCATGAAATTGATACCCCATTTGGAAAAGGGGCCGATGGAAATAATGGGATGCAGCGCAGTAGGGTGGGTGCGTGCCTTCTTGTTGAAGATTTGGCAGGGTGGGCATTTTCTGACGGCCTCGATGCAATCTTTGAAGATCGAGGGACAAAAGTAGCCGGCACGTAGGATTTTTTGGGCTGTGGCCATCCCGGAAAGGTGACCACCACAAGCGCCAAGGTGACAATCATTCAGAACGCGTTTAGACTCTTCATGAATCAAGCATCGTCGAAGAATGGTGTCAATACCACGGCAGTACAAGGTGTCGCCGAGGATGAGGTAACGGTGAGAGTGGTGACGTATACGTCGACGCTCTTCTCAAGAGATGTTTGGCTGAAAACGTTGGGTTTGAAGGTAAAGGAGGATGTCTCCATACCAGGGGTCAAAGGTGCTGATGAGGAAGAGAGACTCATCAGGAAGAGGGTCTCTAGGTTCATTGTGTTCATCGGCACTTGGGAGAGCATAGATGAGCTCGACAAACACCAGGGATTTTTTGGCTTTGGCCTTTGTAAACTCGAGATCGAATTCTTGAAGAATAACGATCCATTTTGAATATTTTCCGCCAAGTACTTGACGTGTGAAGACATGGTACATGGGGTTAGAGTCTACAATTACCGTGGTGGTGCGTAATAGGATGTAGTGGCGGAAACGTTGGACAACAATGACAACTTCCATAGCCAGTTTCTCGACATGTGAATATCTGAGTTCGGGTCCGGATAAACTCTTGCTTAGATAATAAATCACGTGTTCTTCGTCGTTAGCGTCTTCTTGAACCAACACCATTGCAATGGTGGAAGTAGAAGCGGCCAAGTAAAGGATATAATCCTTTGTATATTCGGGAGGATGTAACAAAGGAGCGTGGGTCAAAGCATGCTTGAGAGCATCGAATGACCGTTGGGCAGTGTCGTCCCAGATGAAAGGGACGTTCTTTTGTAGTAACCGCATAAATCCTTTAGTGATCTCGGCGTAATTACAGATGAAACGGCGAAGGAAGTTTGCTTTGCCTTGCAAACTTTGAAGTTGGGTTAAGTTGGTGGGTGGAGGTAAGGCTAGAATGGCCTTGATCTTCAGGGGATCCACCCTGATCCCGTCTTTGGAGACGATGAAACCAAGGAGTCAGCCGGATTCGACAGCGAAGATGCATTTATGTGGGTTCAGACGAATACGATAGAAACGACATCGAAGGAAAATTGCCCGCAAGTGACCAATATGATCGGGTCGGTTGGATGAATGGGCGGGTAGGTCATCGAGGTAAGGTTCCGCGATATGTTTGATGTCATGGAAAGCGTACGACATGGCTCGCTGGAAAGTAGCACCAGCATTTTTAAGGCCAAAAGGTAGCTTTCGGTAAGCGAAGGTTCCCCAAGGGCAGATGAAGGCTGTCTTATGTTGATCAGCAGGTAAGATTTCAATCTGGTTGTATCCAGAAAATCCATCCATGAAAGAGAAGATCACGCTTCCCGTGCAATTGTCGATGATTTGATCGATAAAGGGTGTAGGGTAGTTGTCCTTGGGACAAGCTTTGTTAAGATCACGATAATCTACGTAGACACG
>ML783879.1:160324-184419 GCA_009831015.1 Picea engelmannii | reverse complement strand
AAATCTTCTACAATATTGTAGTTTTGGGCGGCTCGTGAATTAGGATTGAAAGTGGATTTCCGGATGGTGCTCTTAGGAGGGCGTAGGATGGAGTCAAAAGAAGGTTTCTCAATCTGAAGTGGCCCGGATGGAGGGCTAACAGATGGAGGATTGACAACAGATGGTGAAGGATATGGCGGAGAATCGTTAGCAGTCTTCGGCTTATCGAGTTTAACTGGTGTGTCGTATGTCGCAGAACGAGTGGTGAGATTAACCCTGTTAAACATGTAAATGTGTGCGCTTGTTGATGCTTCATCATGGGGTTGGTTGGAACTGCCCTTTGGCGTGGGGGTTTGTGCAACCAAATATTGTTGTTGCGGAAAAGGCTGAGTGAGCACAGCGGGTTGTGAATTTCCCTTAAAAATTTTATCCACTTCATCGCGATGTGGGCAGTCTCGAGTGTAGTGATCGTCACCGCAAATGAGACATGGTAATTTCGGTTTTCGCTATGGTTGTTTTCCAGCAGCAGGGGTTTGTGGTTGGGTCTTGGGTTGTTCATTGTTGTTGTTCTTCTTTGTTTTGTTTCTCGCTTTATTCTTGCCCCCGGGTTGTTGTGAAGGGGTTGATTGGACCACATTCACATCAGATACTTGAGTTTGGGTGGGGGTAGAAGAGGGTGCAGTTGAACTGGGAGCGGCCGTAGAAGCAGGTCGCTGGATTGTGCCAGTAGACTGAGTAGTAGATTTAGTTTTGATGGAGCCAATAACTCCATCCGCATGCGAAGCAACCGATGGTTTGGAGGGATCGTTATTGGGACGGGTAGCGTTTGGTATCAACTCATATAGAGTACCGGATTGCGAATATACTAAGTCTAAGTACTGAGCTCGGGCGATGGCCTCTTCCTCGGTAACCATGCTGCCCATGGCAACATCACGAGCGATCTGGGGTAGTAAGGATTTCGTGAACCATTCTGCTAATAATTGGTCAGGGATGACCGCTTTGATTAGACTTCGTCATCTTCTCCATTCATAGATATGATCGGAGATGTGTATGGAAGTTGTCTGACGAAGATAGGTTAATAGTTCAGTACCCGTCTCGTATCGGATGGGCAGTTGTAAATGTGTGAGAAAGGACATGGCGAGGGAGTTGAAATCGTAAAAAGATGCGCGTGGTAATTCAATATACCATTTAGCTGCGGAACCCATGAGTGTCCGTTGGAAAAGACGCAAATGAATAGAATCGTCCATGAGGGAGTTGGATGAGCACCACAAATGGAAAGTCATCACGTGATTGTTCGGGTCTTCTCCGGATTTTCCGTCAAATTTTGGGATATCAGAAGGGAGCTTTGCTGGAATAGTTGGCCAACCCAAAGAATGATGAATGGGATCATTCGTTAACCGAGACAAATCTGGAAGATCCAGGGTGGCTAGGAAAGGTAGTTGTCAGTTAACCTGTGGGTAATGTTGGTGCGGCAGAGGAACACCAGTGGGGCCCAAAACTGAGTTATGTGGATAATTATAGCTCGTGGGCCCTCTCATGTGAGGTTGGTTTTGGCCAAGGTACATAGGATTTGAAGTGTTCTGAGAAGTGTGCATGAGCGGAGGATAACCGGATGGGTTTTGAGGGTTATGGGTTGGGTTGGGCATTTGTCCATAAGGAGGTTGTTGTGGAGTTTGCGATTTTTGTCCTGCCGAGGAGTGTGGGTTTCCTAAGAAAGGAATGCTCCAAGGGTTAGATTCAATAGGCACGGTTTTTCCTGTGGAGGCATGTGGATTTCCTTGAAAAGGGACGCTCCATGGATTGGGTGCAACGGGCACGTTTTGTCCCGTCGTGGAGGCATGCGGATTTCCTTGAAAAGGGACGCTCCACGGATTGGGTGGAACGGACACGTTTTGTCCTTGTGGTTGATGGTGGACTCCGACTTGAGGTTGCCCCCCAGCATGAGGGTTTCCCCTGAATGGAATTTGTCCTCCGATGGGAGGATGCCCCCCAGTTTGAGGTAGATTTCTCGGGATTTGAGGGCCAGACGTAAAAGATTGACCAATGTTGCCGATTGGGTTAGAACCACCAAGGACATTCCCCCTGGGTTATTGGATAGGTATGGAACTTCCCGGTATGATTTGAGCAGTGGTTTGGGCAGTGGTAGTGGCAGATGCGTTCAGTGACCTAAATCCAAAAGGGAGATTCGGTCTTGGTGTTACAGGTGTACCAATCGGTGTTTGATTAACTACTGCATTACCGGCGGGGATGGTCGGGATGTGTGGGACCATTGTCGAATGGGATGTCTGGAGGGGAATAGTAGGTCTCGGGCCAACGGATGTTACGTTCGGACCAACGGGTGGTGTGCTCGGAGCAACGGTTGGTGTGGCCGTAAAAGTGGTAGTACCGGTGAAGTGATTTGGGGGTACAGTGTAGGAGAAAGGTATGTCAGCGCCTTCTCCCATTCCATAAAGATCTCACACCAAGCGTGGTGGACTCCGAACAATGTTTTCAGTCCAAAAAGGGTCGTTGGGTAAAGGGTGTTGAGGAGACCCAGCCGGAGCATTAGAGGGGTTGATTCCGAGACAATTCTAAAATTCTCTATAGGGATGGGAACTTCTTCCTGAGGAGTTGTAGTGCTTTGAACCTCGCTCGGTTGAGGAGGTTGTTCTGTAGAATGAGGGGGTAAAGGGATGTCTCCTTCCATATTTTCTGGAGGAAGTCCCTGTAGCCTCCGCGAGCATCGTGGAGGGTCGATGTTGGCGGAAGAAAAGAGTCGACGAAAGAAATCTATGGCCAACTAGCGAAAAGAAACAGCACACGCTAAAAAAATCTAAGAATCACAACCAAGCAAACAAGACCTTCTTTTGATGATCGTACTAGTTGATGATGAAATCCAACGTTGCGTGATCAAGTCTAGAAGGGGTGGGGATAGGGTGGAACAGTTACAATGGTGACCTGCTTAACGGACTTATGCCTTGGTGCAAGCTTCCACGCAGTAATTGTGGATTTACCCTCCAAGGAGCTCGAGTGAGTTTGACCAATGTCTGCTCCAGGTACAGTGAGACTTCCCATCACCGTCACCTTGTGTAAGAACCTAAATATTATGGCCACTAAGGTTACCAATTCGCAGTCAGCCCCTGGGTGGGAAAAGTTGACAGTTCGATTCGAACGTACGGGCAGGGTATCAAGCCCGAAACCAACTAAGAAGCTTCCACGCAGCAATTGTGGATTTACCTCAAAGTGATCCCCATAATACAATCCGACCACCACAAACAGTTAAACCATGGAGGGTTAGTCCCCGTAGCTTACTTGAATGCAACCTCGTGCGTAACCCCTGTGTGAGAGGGGGATCCCAGGCAGACTTATACGATAACTGGATTTACTCTCCCTAACTCAGGATTCTTAATGTTTGTTTTGACAACTTTGGAGAGTTATGCTCACAGCCTAATCCAAAGTACTACACCTATTCTACTATTGGTGGAGGATTCTAGCAAAGAAAAATTTCTAGATAAATTTTAATTTGCGTTAATTTTGATGGTTGTTCTTTACGTAGAGGGGTGCATGGAAGTGAAACGAATGGAATTTATGAATCAGACCCAAAGAATGCATCGAACATGATAAACAATCATTTTCTTTCGATGAACATCTAGCTAAGGGAGAGAGAGAGTTCTTTCACTAACAAGCATGACTACGGAATGCTCTCAAACAATTCTTTTTCTCAATCAAATTCTGATGTAATGCAAACTTTCAAATGCCTTCTAATATGCTCAATCAATCATGAAGATATCTTTATTGTTCGCRTATGGATGATGGTCAATACAATTGCAATGCTTATCTTTGCTAATTATMTTCTTGGTATGAATGAAAACCAAACTAGCATAAGMAAGAGCAACACAAACAATACACCCTTCATATCAATCAAAACAAAAAGCGAAAAAAATGAAACAATCAAAGAGAAAAACAAAATTTTACACCCAAAAAGCACAAATTGAAGGATAAGGACCTTGACTCAAAGCGAGATGAAGAGGTCTATAGGCCTTTGATGACCTTCACCAAGGTTTTTTACTCAACTGATGAGGAGAGATGAACAATGCATAAATCTCAAATTTCACTCAACAGGGAAAACCTAATGAAGAATAGTGAAGAAGGCTGCAAGATCCAATCAACAAGGTGTTTATTCTTCAAAAAGGATTAGATGTCAAAGCTAAGAGGAAGACAAATTGACTCACTAAATGACTCAACAGAAGAACATAGAGGCAAAAATCCAAAAAAAATGCAAATTTTGAAGTTTTCTGGGCCAAAGGAGGCTAGCGCTCTGTTGCCAAGGGAAAAGAGCGTTATAGCGCTCTGTGTAAAGCTACAAAAAGCGTTGGTGCTCTGATAATAATAATTCAGGGGCGCCAGGGTCTAAAAGTTCCAGAAATGTCAAGAAAATTCAAAAATTGAAGTTCCAACTTGACAAAGATGTTGAGTATGATGGGACAAGGAGCCAATCAGCTCATGAAACTAATCAAAAAAAGGGGTAAACCAGGTCTGAAACAATCAAAGGGAAGAATAAGGTCAATGAGGAGGAAAAACCAAAACAAGAGGTTTCGATTTGAGGCTATCTCCCCAGTGAAGTCGACAGTTTCTGTTGTAGGAAAATCTGCCTGCGGAATAGTAGATCGACCTCTAGAGCTTGACCTTAACCCTAGACAGAAAAATGCTTAACGTGGACACTGACTTCCTTTCAAATCTATCTAAGCCTAATGCATGAGAAGGGAGAATAACAGAAGTACCTCTTAATCGATGTTTGTCCCTGCACGCTCCGAGTTGCGCTCCAATTCTTTTGCTCCTCGTTGAGGTCTGTGGACAAAACAAGATACGACCACTTCCTACTTTATTGACATTAGCTTGAAAACAGATCTATCAATAAATGATAAGTTCATGTGGTATCAGACACAAACTAGAAAGAAACAGGCCAAGCTTGTCATATTAATGAGAATGATGACAACAGTACTTACAATCGTAGATGCGAATGCGACAGCTTCGTCAAGTCCTCTTCGTCCAACCCTTGCCTGAAAGATCCACAACCTGGGTAACAGCAGCTTCACTAATCACTTCTCTTTGGCTGACTGTCAGTTTCCTCCAAGATCATAAGTTTCATATGTTCATTTCTTCCCCCCTCTCCATCATCATGAAGCCTGTTTATATAGGTTGGGCAAGGCCTAACCTCTTGAGTTATGTTTAGAACCAGTTAGGAACCATCTCCTTGGATCAGGGATCTTTGATGAAACCAAGAATTCGAGCATAACTAACTTTTAATCTCGAATGATCTCCTCCTCATTCGACTCAACGGGCTAACAATTGACCCAGAATAGGGAGCGCTCCCCCAAAGGGGTATCAGAGCATTATAGCACTCCTGATGTGCCTTGGGAAAGTGCCAGTGCTCTTAAGGTCAGCAGCGCTCCTCCAGAAGGGCTGAAGAGCGTTATAACACTTCTGGATAATGGTAGAGGAGCGCCAACGCTTCTCCAGCAGTATTAGAGGAGCGTTCCCCTTCCAAACCACTATTTCAGGGCTTTTTTCAAGTGTTAAGAGTTCTTTGATTCCAGTGGATCAGTTCTTTCTCTTCAAATCAGTCATACGAGGTGTCATAAGTGCTTCCCTAGTGTCGTTATCACGACATTATGCCCGACCATCATTTACGACACTAGTGGTCAACTTGCGACACTTGCGAGAGTTGTAGGGAAGATGCGACACTTACGACGATTGACAGGGACAATGCGATACTTAGCAATTTTGACGTGTAAAATTTTGTATCCTAGATTGTTTTGGTTGATTGACAATTGGAACACTTATTATAGGTGAATTATTGTACTCAAGATATGTGGTAGAGGGTGCACACTTATTGTGGAGGAAATTGGAAGTTGTTTTATGTGGCATTGGCATTTTCTACATGGCACACATGTTGATGAGGATGTGACCTTGGAATATGATGTGGAGTTATCTTGTGGAGGAGCACTAAGCACTAGGAGGAAGGTTACTTTGCCCTAAGATCATCGATACCACATGGCACACTTCAAGAGGTTGATCATTTGGCTAGAGGGAATCTTGTTTGGAGGGCGCACCACTTGTAGTTTGTTGTGGACTCGGTACACATGTGGAGGAGGAGAATTGGAGCTTAGGAGCTTGTCTTATAGAGTGTGAAACCTTGTGAAGAGGAGCACTTGACATGTGGAGTCTTATCTTGGAGAGAACTATAATAAAAAAACCAACAATACTTCTACAAGCTATCTCTTACCTTCTGGCTTGCAAATCAAATTCCAAACTAATTTGATCTACAAAAATGTTTGATAGTGAGAAGATGGCATCAAAAAATTATTGATGGTCCTCCAAACAATTTGATTTTCCTACATGTTCACACTGCTATACTTCCTCTATTACCTAAGTAAATATCCCTTCTTTGAGACCGTAAATAATTTGGAGCCTCCCTTGACACTAACAAGTTACAATCCCAAATGAATAAGATTTACCAAGAGAGCATATTAGACAATTCCATCAATCCTGACTGTCATTACCTTATACTCCAGAGAAACATAAAGTTTGGATTTAGTAAAAATACAAACTTATAAGATATCTCCATGTGGGGACACAACTAGAATTGTAGTCATATTACAATCACAACAATATTCATTTATCTATGGGAAAAAAACATCAGGAAATGGATATATGAAAAAAGTTTACATGAAATATCAAAGGCTACCTTCTCTAGTGGAAGATCTATCCCTAAATGACCCCATGAAATAATAATACCATATGCCTCTCGCAAGATCTCATCAAAGTGCTCCAGACCCCGCAACATACATTGTGTGTATATTAAGATTCAAATAAGCAACTACTTCTTGTGCAATATGATTATCTAAGACTGATTAAACATGAAAATGAAAGTTTAAGACTAGGAGACTTCATTCAGTGATCCAGAAAATACCTCTATAGTGTCAATCTTAGCAAATAGTTTTGTCTCTTGAAGATGCCCAAACCCATCAAGATACGTGTGGGTCTATACATGACAAAAGGAGGAAATGGATTTTACATCAATTCGATGTTAGAATCGAGCAAACAAATTTCTAGTTGGCCTCTAATACATATAATATAGTATGTTATTCTATAGTTTAAAGGTCAGTATAAAATACTTTTCAGATGTACAATAGATAAGATGTTCACTATTTGAGGTTATTCAATTATAAGGGAGAAGTCCCATGTCACAGAAACAAAACAAATAATTTTTTGTCGTCATTTACTAATGAAGCCTGCAACAAAACATATCACCTTGTTACTTCATTGTCAGTTCATAATGATTTTCAAAAGTACATATGATAATGCATTCATATTTGAAGTTTACTATAATGAATCTACTTGAAATTTATCAAATAATAAGAAGAAACAAGCATCATAGAAACAGATCAGCCTAAAAATTAAAAGGCATAAAGTAGCACTATGAAGTTGGTCCCAGAAACACATCTTGATAGAATTTTTTATATGTGAGATCCATCATAGTATCTAGTAACAACACAAGATCAGAACATGAGAAAGAACATAACTTTGATTTCATGTTTCTTACTTGTATAATGTCTTTGGCATGTCGTGTGTATGAAAAATAAAGAAAGTCAATGTTGTTGCGAACTTCCCAAGTTGCAATAACCTACAAAGTACAAACAACAGTAATACATCAAATTCCAAATCTTATCAGAATCAAATCACAAGATGCACCATAAACCTTAACACACAATATAGACTAGTGCCCTTCATTTTGTAAGGCTACATTTACCCCACCAGGAAAAAACTTGCACTGTCCATTAATCAAAGCCATTTTGAAGAGCAAAGGTTACCACAATAAATAATAAATGCATAAATTAATTTATTTGTCACTTTAAATTCATGTCAGTTATAGACTGCATGATTTAAGTTTATAAGGTTTAACCTAAGGGCCCTGATGAAAGACAATATTTTCGTCTGGCATAGCTTGATGAACATTTGAGGAAGGGTGTGGACAATCCAGATCATGCATAAATATAGGCATACATGACCTACAATGCACAAGTCAAAAGAAGCTCGACATGTGTGTTGTACTTTTTCCCTCACTCATTTCCTAAGATTCCACTTTCCCTTACTTCCTAACATTACCCCCTACCCCTATAAATTTTCTCAATAATTTCCCTAACCCATCATTCCACTTCATTTTTCAAAAATATTTGAAGGCACATTTTCCATAAATGACCTTTTTAGTCATCTTTTTTCCGAACATATTGTGGTCAATAAGAGATGAATATTGAGAAACTGGAGGAGGTTTTTGTTCCTAAGATGACAAAGTACAAGAACCTATTTCATATTTTACACAGGTTTTACAGAATGAGATATATATTCACATCTTCACAGCATATTTTTCTGACTGAGAAAAGTCTTGTTTTAGACATCTTTTTGCAGAAAATATTGTGAACAACTGGAGCAGAATTTTGGGAAAATGAGAGAGGTTTACTAAAAACCATTTTCATATAAAATAAAATCTCTCACTTTTTACACAACTATCTCGGATTAAGATATAAAGAGGGATAACTGAACCCTATTGTTCAGAATTCTGGGAGGAAATTTATAGCAAGTCTGCATAAAGCGTAGCGTGGGGCACGCCATGCTTTTGATGGAGGATTACAAATGATGAAGTACTTACATATTCACATTTATCATGACTTTTACATCACTTTTGACCTCCTGAGCCAAATTTTGGTCAATTCTGGCAGGAGAAAAAGGCAAAAAACCACCTGAAAAACACCTTTCTGCCTCCTTTTTGGACAACACACTACACTTTGCATAAATCATTCTTAAATATCATCTCTATCCTCAAACAGACCTCTTGAAAATATAACTATTAAATAGAACCATTACAAGCCAACAACCTATATGATTAAATCCATCATGCATTGTATTTTGTACAACCTATACGAAGCAAACAATAAGGTAAGGAAACAACAACAAACTAGCCTTCCTATGCATAAGCATGAGGCCACAAGGTGTTACTATTATTTCTAAGGGGTTGATTCTAGTGTTGAAATATGTATTATAACTACACTATCTCATAGAGACTTGTAATGGTTTATGTGATGTTTCCTTACAAGTATGATAGTTATCTATTTTCAAATTCACATCTCATCTCTTCATGAGGGATTCCAACAATTGGAAGTTCTGACTGAAGTGCCAATGAAAAACAGTTGCAAGCACCTATGCATGGATTTGTAAATAGAGTGAGGGTGACTAAAGTTTGAAGAAAACATGGATGCTTGTCATTTAATTCACAAAATTATGCTTTCTCTCCAAGTCTACTATGCAATCTATTTGAATGACCATGCTTAAGAGGTTTCAAGTTCTGCAACTGCCCCTTCCCATGAGATTTTGACTAGTCTTTGGCCCGATCTCTTCATCTCATCCTCAGGATTAAAGATAAAATGATAATTCTGAATATGGGAAGCTAACCTAAGATGAGGTTGTGATATCTGGAGGCTTTGAACTAGAAAAATCATTCAAACTTTGGATGGTGGGAAAATTTATATCAAATTGGTCTGTGTTTTATCCTTGGGAATTTGAATAAAATACTTTATATTACATAGTTCTAAATTCTAATATTTTTATGCACCATTTTCTGAATGCATTCATATTAACTATCGATTTTCCTTTCCTATGTAGAATGCAACCAAGAAGTGTAGTTAACATATTCACACCTTCCTTCTTATGTGCTTCTTTAATTATAGAAATAATTCTTTGTTTTTTAACTAAAAATAATAATTCTGATCTATTTCATACATGCATATTGATATTCTCTATACACCAAACCTCATTCACAAAGTACCAAACATTGATGTATTGTTTCCATGTAACTAGCTAAGTTGTCCTTGCTAAAAGCCAACCAAGTAGTGAAGGATTAATATCATCCTACAAAAAAAAGGTCATCAACTCATAATTTTCTTCAAAGAGTCAAACTCTTTCAAACCTAGTAAAAGTGATTAAGGTCCTATTCTTCATCAATCATGTAATCACCTTGCAGATTAACAGAACAAATCTTTAAAGACCACCAAACCACCCAGCTATAGTACTTTCCAAACATGTCTGACATTTCAAATATCATTCATCATTTAAAAAAAACAGAGGAATTTCTATTTTCGTAGTGGCATAATGAAAATGCATCAAACGTCCTTGCATTTTTTGTTTATTTTCCTATCATGAATGAAGGAAAACACTTGCAACAATATTATGACCAATTTGGCTATAGAAAAAGAATATCAGGCATATAGATAATCCTTCCCACGTCTTAGTAAAGTAGTACAAACAAACAGAACATTATACCTTATGAAAATAGAAATTAGAAGTTATTAACTGTAGGGAACGTCTGGTACATGTTTAGTTGTAAGGTCAATTAAGATATTTTCTAGTTAAAAAAATTATTGAAAGAGACATAGAAACATGGAATTCCTTAATTCAATAACGAAGATTTGGAGGATCAACACACAACACATTTATCATGAAGGGCGAATCCACCTAAAGTCCCTTCCAGATCACACAAGGAATCAAACATGAGTGCCTTCCTGGGACTAGGGAAAGAGAAACAAATATTGTGTGGGGGGAGCACACTATTATAAAATTACATGGTATAGTGAAGGAACATGGGGAGCGTAGCATGTCCTCACATGGGGATTAATTTCCTGTTAAAAAACATCAATTAATTTCAATATACTAATATCTACTTATAAAATTACAAACATCAATTAATTTCAATATACAAATACCTACTTATCAAATCAATAACAATTAAAAAACACCAATTAATTTCAATAAATGGACTGAGAAAGGTGAGTCAGCAAGTCTGGTTTGCAAATTACAACAATTTAGCATGGCTTCCAACAATGAAACAGTGGGCTTGAAAAATCCAAACAATTCACTGATGAAGAGAGATCTTATCTCAATAGAAAATTGAAGGCTTTATGCAACTTGTCCAGTAATATTAAAACCTTACCCAAACCTGTAGGTATTTTTGTTGAACCAAAGTCCAACATTTAGAAATATGGGGATAATATTGTAGGATTATTAATATTGGATGAAAAACCCCAATCCAAGATTAATAGTTTTGCAAAGGAAATGTTTGTGCATTTAACAGACTTTGAGGGTGCTATACATAGATAAGGACACCTTTAGAGGTTGCAATGGTGCAATATCATCATTTGGAATAAAATTATCAATTGAGGGATGGGTGTAGTGCATAAGCTCTAAAAAATTACTACATCTAACCCAAAAAAAAAAATTCATTACAGTAGATCTTGATTATAGTTGAGAAAAATTAGAACAATCGAAGACAAAAGTATCAGTTAAAAGTTGCTTCTTCACGCCATTAGTTAGCAATTTCTTGTAAATGATGGGAATAAATGATTTTTTAAACATCAATCCAACAAGACAATTAAGGTATCTTAAAGAAGAAATAATAGTGTTGATAATTGTTTTCAATTTTGGCCACAAAATGATGGAAAATATGGCCTGAAATGTTTCTGTTGTGACTTATCTTTGGGAAAACTTTAGTGCTCAATGTACATCTCTAAGAATTTCCAAGGGTCAACCTGCCAGTTGATTTTATTCATATGATATTTCTGGAAGGTCACTCATCTTCAATTATACATTTCCTACCCTTTGAAAGATCAACTTGTGCATCATCATCAAGATCCTGGATTCATTTGCCAACATAGTGTGTTCTGAAATTTTATACCTACAATGAGTATGATTGAAATTATCCTCTGTTTTGATGTGGGTATTTTTCATCCTCCTCTTTGTTTGAAAATGTCCTAAGAATGATTATTATCATCAATAAAAAAATTAGTCACCTCATCCTAACCATTTAGAGGTTCATCTTCTTCATCTTCAATCACATGCAAATTAGAACTAGCTTCCAGACCGTGCACATTTTCAGGTATCCCATTTATAAAGAATTGTCACGTAATATTGTTGAGCAAAGAATTAACACAAAAATAGGTAATTCTCCATAGGATACACTACAATAAGGATCGTGCTTGTGACCTTTGTCCTTTTCTGGAGTTTACAAGCTTTAAAATCCACATTCAAAATTGAATTTTAGTTCCCTTTTCCTTTCTCTCACCTTGAAAGTCGATGAACGAATAACATCATCATCTGTTTTGAGCTTCTTTTCAAGGTATGGTATGGACTCTGGCTTTGTGAAGTATGTGAATAGTAGGTAGATCCCATCCAAATATGTTTTTGATTTACCAAATAAATTCATTTTCTTTATAGCATATGCTAGTGGAATCATACCTTGATTGAATACCTCAACACCCATGCTACCACCAACAACAACTGTATGAACCATACATATTAAAAAGTTAAAAATGAATCATCAGATAGTGTGCTCTAAGGTTGGAGGTTAAAACACCAAAAGAAAAGATCACAAATACAATTCACATTGAATATTGTTCGATAATATAAGATGAAAAATTAATTGCAAATCATCCAAAACATCATGAGTGGAAATCTATCACAAGTACAACCCTCATTAGAGAAGGAAATTATGCAATAAAACACAACCTTTTACAGTAAATTCAAATAAATTATCATAAATAGCTTGTACCCTAAATCTTGTGGTGTGAAGATATTTTAGATTTGGCAGATTTAGAAAGAGAATATTTAGCCTTGTGAAAGAAGTTTGTACTTCATTAAAGAAACAAACATGGAGTGTTGAGACATCAACTAACTCAATTACATTTTCCCCTTTTTTTAAATGCTCCCTTAATATTGGAATGGCGAGAATCCACCACCTATCAAAAGGTGGGACACTGCTTACACTATATTACCACCAAGCCTGACATAATGCCCCCCTTGTAGGAAGTGCATCAAACACTACTTGTGATGATTGAACCTTGGTGAGGACTATAACAGTGCCATGGTTTCACTAACCCATATTGTCTCTTTTGGAAATCCTCATACAATTTACACCCTCCAATATTCCACCAACTCAACATCTCCAACTATTTTAAAACTTAATGACCATGATGTGTGTCACACACTACAATGCATGGTGAGATTAAAAAATAAAGGGTCACAAATACAAAGAAAGAAAAAAACCTACAAGAGAAAAAGGCTCAGGAAATCAATCTATTGCAAATCTTATCTACCACTCATGATGTTATGTAAACCCTAAGACACCACCTATGGAAAAACAAGCTCATTGGTTCATGTTAGTGTAAATTTACATTAATAACATTCTACTTTTGCGTATATAATTCAACATTTATCATGAGAGAAGCATAAATTTATAACTAACCCATGTTTTACTCAAAATAACATAAGTTATACAACTTAGCTGAGTATGGCATGTTGTCTCAACTTGCCAGTTTCCTGAGTCATATTCTGAAACTTGGTCAAGTTTTCCTTGACTCAATCAACCTTGTCTAGACTGATCGAGACTTGGTGACTCGTGAGTGCAGAGTACACCATGAATCTATCCAGAGTGATTCCAGACTTTCCAAGTCCACAGGAGAAACTCAAGCTGCAACATTTAATGGTAAAAATGATTTTTTTTTTTTTGTTGATTTCCCTCAAAATTGGATGTTGTTTCAGTTAGAGATTGTGTTTATGTGAGAAATTAATCATGGATGAAATATGTTTTCATCAAAATTTTCCTGTTTGTTTTTACATTTAAATTTGTCTCACTGAGGGGAAATTACTAAAATGTCCAAAACACATAAAATCAACATTGGATTTTGAGTGGGGGCATCTATTTGCAATAGTGAACACATTAAGAGCAAATTCAACATCAAACAGGTACTTCACAGACTCTTCCTGCTATTCTGTGTTTTTTTCCCATAAGGGAAGAGTAAGTTAAGCCTGATAGGAACTTGTTGAATCCTGTTTATGATGTTAAAGCATAAGTAACACATGTGTGACACACATATCGTATGAAAAAACATGAATGATGAAATTAAAGAAAATGTGAGCAAGTATTTATGGTAGGTAAAACATAGAAACATGAGCATAAATAATGAGGTTAAGCAATGTACTTGTATAGAGTATAACACAAAAGCATAAATGAAAGCAAACACTAAGAGCACAAGTGAATGAACACATGCATGGAATCATAGTTAGGTACATGTGTTATCACTGAATGAAGCAAGACTATGGCTAGAACACATAATGTGGGATAGGATATGAGTGAATAAATAAACAACATGCAAATAGGAAAGATATCACAACAAGCACCATGCACACAATGGGAGGGTGAATCCTTGGTGTAAGATATGCATTATTAATCTAGAGCACATGTTGAAAAAAAACAAGGTGCAACTGTAGTGTGTAACAACAAAGTGAAACTAACAACTCTACGAAGCTAGACAATTATCCCCTACCATGAACAACAACGTGACACACTTAACACTCTCACTGACTAGAGTAAACACAAGGCTAATGAATGAGATAAGCATGTAAGCATATATCCTCCCAAAACTCTCAAAGAAACAACCTACAGCCATGAGACCCTATTGAATCCAACGCACACCAGGTAAGTGTGTGATGCGCCACAATGAAAGAAACCAATGATAACCCAGGTTACCCCATAAAACCCTAATAAGAAATAAAGTTCTAAAATAGTGAAGAGATTTATGTCAGTCATTTTGCAAGAACTTAGTAGGATAATGGTCCAATGTAAGTTTTGTATACACCTATGAGTTGGAAAATAAACCATTTGAAGTAAGGCCTTGCAACCATACATGACCATGTGTTAAAAATGTAACAAAATGTGCCTATAGATGTTACCCATCAAGGAAGGCCAATAATCCAATTTCATGCACTCAAAGTATTGCAAACCCTCATCTAATAACCCTGCATGAGAGAATGTGGTCAAAACACCAATAAAGGTGACATGATATGGTCTTGATCTGTTGCAATTTTTTTGGGGGGGAATAGGAGCACCTTCACCATGTGCATGAATTCCATATCCCAAGGGACAAAATCATCTCACTCCCGGAGACCAGATATCGAAAAGCATAAAATGGTGTTAAGCATGGTAAAAAACATCAAATGGCACTAAGCATGTAAGTTTAGGACACATTGTATTTTTTTTGATGGACATGCCATTAAGATCTTAGTAAGACTCATTTCTTGCTCACTTCCATTTTCTTTTATGGAATTGGATACACCAAGTTGTAGTTACAAAGTGAAAACAAAAGAGACCAAGGCATTACAGGTAGATTCTAGACCATCTAAAAAAACCCAAGAACGCCACTAATTACTAATTATCATGTACTCAACTCCAATAGAGACCAATACATTAAAATTAGAGTCTAGACCATCTTAAAAAAACCAAGAACGCTACTAATTAGTAATTATCATGTACTCAACTTCAATAACCCCGGGGCCTACAAATAAAATTGTCATTATAAAGATAAAGAGGAGCACAAGTTCTTAGTGAAAATGAAAACTCGAATGTATTGAAAAAAAAATGTTAGGCCCTTGATGATAACTTAGAAAAGAACATGATTAAAAATATTTTCCATTACTTACAACTATAATAAACATTTTCTCAAAGAAATCTGAAGGTGCAATTCCATCAGAATAGCTTACCGTGCTTTCCTCTGGATATATAGACGTTGCCAAAGATTCAAAACTCATGTTCTTGCTTTGTATTGCCAATACCCTCATCTGAATAACCTCCAAACACTGTGAACAATCTGTGCTAATTCTCAATGGTGTTCTTGAGTCTTTTCCACCAATAAATCGTATGCGATTTATAGCAGATGGGAGGGTAAAATCACTAAAATAAATCCCATCATTCTTTGGAAATTGGGCAAACAGAAGATTGTAGCTTCCCATACCATGAAATTGGACCGAATTAAACCATAAACCCTGATTTATACCCAATGTGAGGGTGAAGTTGCCACCATAAATTCTCATATTTCTGGAAATGGGGCGAATGGAAGTTTGCAGCTCCAAATTTCAGGGGAGAAATATTTTTTTTTCCTCTCTCCCTCATTAAAAACCTATGCTAACCTTCTATATGATTTTGTTTTTTTAAATAAATTAGGGACGAATAATAAAAAAATTTAAAAACCACTACAATATAAAAAAAATCGCCCAATAAAAATTTGGAACCCCCTTAATTTCTCCCATGAGCGAAATTTCACCCCTAAAATCACCTATGGCAGTGAATGGAGCCAACGTTGCAATTTTTTCAATCGGTTCCCGTATGCATTGAAGTTTGACATGGTTAGACTAGATTGTTTCCTTGATGGTATGGGAGGGTTTCAAGACTTAAGGATTTAAGGTATGGATTCACATTGTATCTCTGGTGGCCATATCCTTAGTCAGTGTTTTCATGGATCTAATGTATATTGGTTGGAAACCATGCTTTGAGTCGTCTCGTATTGAGCATACGTATGCATGCCTCAGAAATGGAACATATATTAATATTGTTTGACGATTTTTTGCAGCTTCTGACAGTTTTTCCCACTCCAACACCCTTGCATTGAAGAATTTGTAAAGTGTTTTGGCCATCAATTTCTCTTATGAGCTCACACTTTAGGGGGCATCTGTTACACATCAAATTGCCACATTTGTGTTTCACACCCTAAGTGTCACAAAGTGGCGCATGCACCTTGGTAAGTGTCACATTCACTGTCGCAAGTGTCATATGGACCTTCCCAAATTTAGCATTCTCTTTGTGAGGTGTTTCCACCCCTTGACACCATTAAAACAATTGTTCATGACCCCTAAGTCATGTAGGAGGAGGAAGAAATCAATAATAGCATTGTTATTTTTGTCAGATAGTTGGCTTAGGTTGATGGATAGTTGGTATTTATTGTTGGTTGTCATTGATGTCAACTATTGGAGAGTGATATTGTAGATTGATGTCAACCCTTAGTGATTGATGTCAACCCTTGGAGAAAGTATGGTAGCGAATTCCAGTAGCACAAAGGTTTGGGTAATGGACCCAAGTTTGTTTTATGTAAAGATGACTCATTATTGTCTTGTCATGGTTGATAATAAGTACAAATGGATGAAATCCAAAGTGGTCCCATTATGGTGAAAGCCCTCATGGGAAGACGCTTTGTGGATTGAGTTATCCTAGAAGTATGGTTAGAGAACCCATGCTTATTTGTGGAATAATGAGATAAAGGTCAGTGAATTTTTTAGTGAAACTATCCTATATGGATAATTCTTGGCATTCCATTTCTAGTGGTATGTGGAACGTCACATAACTCCTCACGGTTAGAGAGTTATGGCCATGAGAAGTTGGAGAACCCAGGTTTGGGTAATGGACCCAAGTTTGTTTGATGGATAACGGTATGAGTTTTGATATATTTTCAGGTAATACTATTCTATATGGATATTACATGTCATTCCATTTATGGTGGTATTTGGAATGTCACATAACTCCTCACGGTTTGAGAGTTATGGCCTTACGAAGTTGGAGGACACTCATACGTCATCTAGAAGCCCCAAAAGGTCAAAGTAGTCAAAGTGGTTTAAGAGATTTTAAAAGGAAAATAATAAAGTGAAGTGATGAAATTATTATAATTCAAAGTGAATACAAATTAAATTATTTCAATAATAAATTTGATGGAGAAATTAGAAGTGGGTTAACCCTAAAATAAGGAAAGTGGGCAAAGTGACCTAGAAGATGTTTTTAAGGAAGCTACTTGGAGAGTATAAATAAGAGGAAAGGCTCTCTCATTTTAGACACACTTGAGCATATTGAATAAATATAAGTGTTTGAGGTAACCAAAGGATATCTAAGATGAATTTCTGAGGAAAGGTGAAGAAAAGAAGACCATAATTCAAGGAAGGATAAATTATTTTGATGATGCTTTCTAAGGTATGTTATTTACAGGTCATCTCACCATTTTCGCAATAACGTTTTTTCTAGAATGATTCAGATTGTGAAATTTCTATTCCATTGAGGAAACATATCCAAGTATCTGTGGTAAAAAATTAAATTTGTGGGTCGTTGTATTTTTGGAGTTACACTCCGTGGAAAAAAGGGTTTGTGTCTAGTCTTGAAACTAGTCAAAAACAAGTGTTTGGGGTAAAAATGTCATAACTTATTCATAACAGATTCAAATTTGGTAAGACCAAATGTGTTGGTTATATTATAGTTTGTAGTATTTTTTTTAATAGTTTCAGATCACTTCAACAAATATTCTATGCGAGGCATGCTCTACAAGGTTGCTCTCTAGAATAAGCCAGAATACAACAAGGTATGTCATTATTGATATAACTCCTTTTTGGAGAGGTTCCAAGTAGTGAAACCTAGAGGAATTGCATAAAACACACTGAAGAACATTGTGTATCAGTTTCATATCTTTATTCATTACAGGTACAAAGTTATGATTATTTCAAGTTAGGGTTTTTGACTAATCCAAAACTAGGCATGTGAGACCAAAGAAAAGTTTGATGAAAATGATAGTCTCTTGTTAAGGAAGGTTTGAAGTAATATGATCATATGATCATATACACTAGGTCTATTACAGAGTTACAAAACAGATTTAGATGATGAAATTGATGAGGGAATTTGGTTGATGTACATGTCGGGTACATGGTTGAGACAAGTAGTTGATGAATTGACACATACATGAGGTGTATAGTTGATGATGTTGGTACATATTGATGAGTCATATTTGATGAGTAGTTGATACATGATTGGTACATACTTGGTACATGGTTGGAGGCACTTGTTAGTAGTATTGTTGACATATGGTTTATGGATGATGTAGCATACTTGTATTATTAGAAGCACATATTGATCATGGTGATGATTATGAGTTGTTGTGTTATACTTGGTGGATGCACATATTTGAAATTTTTCTTGGTGATTGATCTTGGTGAGTAGATCTGATTTGGTTGATAAAATTGATGAGATAGGTTGTTTGGAAAATTTGTTGTGACAATTTATTTGTACAGGTTTGGTGCATGGTTGATGCAATTGTTCATGGTACAGGTTGAGGTACAGGTTGGTGCATGGTTGATGCACTTGTTTATGGTACAGGTTAATTACAGGTTGGTGCATGATTGATGCACTTTTTTATGGTACATGTTGATTACAGGTTGAGGTATAGGTTGATGCATGGTTGATGCATGGTTCAGGTTATTGGTAAAGTTTGATTGGTACAATTTTACAATAGTATATCTCACAGTGATAGTGTGACAGTGGTTCCATCATTCTAGTTAACATCAGGGAAGTTGGATGGGTCAAGGACAGGTAGTTGTATCCACCTTCTGGTTTTAGCCGAAGAACATAGGGGGTTGTAGCCTCCTTCTGGTTGTAGCCAAATAATTGAGGAGTTGGAACTTCCCTCAGGTTGTAGCCTAAGAAACTAGGGGATTGGAGCCTCCTTCCAGTTGTAGCTGGAAAACAAAGGAAGTTGGTGCTTCCAATGAATGTAAATCTTCAAGACATATAAGAAAAAGCATTATGTGGTTTTCTCCCACTTTGGGTTTCCACGTAAAACACTGGTGTACTATGTATGTGTATGATTGTTCATTTGGTCATTGCTTATTTACTTTGCAGTTATTGGATGATAATGCTACATTGATATAACACTTGGATTATATGGTTAAAAAGGATTAAATTTATCTATTACCGATTCACCCACCCTCTCAGTAATCCAACAATTGGTATCAGAGCAAGGTTCCTCCAGGAAATAGTTTAACCACTGGAAGGAGATCATTGATTATTCTGAGAATGGAGTACCAATGTTTAATGGTCAGAATGGTTTTAAGTATGAGATGTGGAGCATAAGGACGAAAGTATTTTTACAGGCACAGGGAAATTATATTTGGTTATTAGTTGTTATAGGATATGATAGTTCAAAAAGGGAAAAGACTGCAACCAAGAAGGAATTGAAGAAGAATAACAAAATAGCAATGGATTTCATCTGGGAAGGATTACCTAAACCTGTAAGAGAAAAGGTTGGTAAATTTTCATCAGCCAAAGAAATTTGGGATAAGTTACATGACATATATTCTTCACCCATCGCAGATTCAAAAAATGTAAAAGAAGATGCAGATACATAACAAGAAGAAAGATTCTCATCATGTCAGACAGATTCAGAAGAGGAAGAGTATGATGAAGCAGAAGTTGATTACAAAGAAAAATTGATCAGTGCAATTAAATATCTAAGGAAAGAAAGAGAAGAAAACAAGTCATCCAAGAAAGAATTGATGAAGCAAAAGCATAGTGTTCAAGGTTCCAAAAAACATCAGCAGGTCATCAAGAATTTAAGAGCTCAACTAGAAGAGGCCAAAAGAATTGAAGAAACTCTAGAATATCAAAAGAAATGTTTAGAAGCCAACATAGCAGCACAAAAGGAAGAAGTAGAAAAGAGAGAAAATATATTGATGAGTCATCTCAAAGAAAGAGCCAATGACTTAAACCAACTTGAGGAAGAGTTTGGTCAAGAAGAGAGAAGACTGAAAGAAGAAATAATTACACTGAAAATCCAACTTGAAGAAGCAAAGAGAACAAAAGAGGTCATGAAGTCTCAAATAATGAAGAAAGAAGAGGAGGTTGAGAATATTGAATAAGAAGTTGTCACACTAAGATTCAAAATCATCAAGCTCAACAAGAACGTTGAAGAGACAGAAACATCCACATCAGTTGTAGAGAATGAAGCAAATAACTCTACGTTGCTAGAAAAGAAGAATGAAGAAAATAGAAAGAGTTATGCAGAAGTACTCAAAGGAAGGAATCATGGTCAACCAAAATCTAAGAAAACTATTGAAGATACATCTTCAAGAATACCATCCATGTTCAAGCCACAAAGAAGCTTCAATCATGATCATGATCAGTCAAAGAAAAAATTCAGAAGGACTACGCCACAAAGAAGATCATTCACTCCCAGGTATGAAAATTTATTTTATGGTCATTGTTTTTATTGTACTAAATTTGGACATAAGGTTGCATATTGTAGGGATTATAAAAGAAATGTTCAAGTAGACTGTGCCTATGTGGTTGCATGTAACATTGAGTGTTACAAATGTCGTAACTATGGACACATAGCCAGTGATTGTAGAAGCATTATAGATACTTCCATGAAAGAGAATACTTATATCATATATAAGAAAGTATCGATAAGAAAAAAGGAAGAACAGGTGAACAAAGACCATGTACCAGAGATCGCAAGATTGGCAATAAAACGAGATGAAGAAAATTCTACAGAGAAAAGGAAAGATGTCATATAGAGAAAGGTTTGGAAAATAACTGAAAGAAAGGAAAGACATGTAAATAAGGAACGGGTTCAAGAGATTATACTTTCAGGCATTATAGTGAAAGATGAATCCATGGATAGAAATAAAGAAGTCAGAGCTCAGAGAGATAATGAATCTACCAATGAAGATGATGATGAATCTACCAATGGAGATGATGATGAATACACATCAGAGAAAGAATTGTTCTGATCCATCCAGCTTAGAGACTCCCAAGTAATATTAATATTAGACAAAGGGAGTCTATACGATAGTTGTGATATACCAAAGACCCATCCTTCGAGAAGCTTGCAGAGTTTGAGAAGAAATATTCAGAGAAATCAGTTAGCAGAAGTACAGTTTGATAGATTAATCAAGACGTCATGATCGTATAGTGATAAATGGGTCAACATTATGGACAATTGTGCAAGTAGAGTCTTGGACATTATGGACGGAGATGGATTCATAAGAACACTTAACAAGTTTGGATAGATATATGATAGTGGACGACATAATGGATTCATAGATTGGTTCAGAGAGTGGTTCAAAGAAAAATGAACATTATCATAATGGATGATAATTACACAAGAAATGGCTTGAACAATGCTAATGGATTCCAAATTGACAGATATTTTTTGGACACATGTAGTGCATACATCAGTTCACATTTAAAACAGAGTAATGCTCAGAAAAAAACAATGAAAAAACTCCCTACGAACTATGGAAACAAAGCGCAGACAACAACCTCTATATCTAGGTAACTCAAGGTAATATTTTATTAATTGAAATTTATGTTGATGATATTGTTTTGGTAGTGATGATGACAGGTTAAAGCGGAAATTTGAAAAAAATATGCAGAATGAATTTGAAATGTCGTTACTTGGAGAACTATCCTTCTTTCTGGGACTTCAGATACGTCAAAGCAACCAAGGAATTTTTATTTCTCAAACCAAGTATATCAGAGAAATGCTAAAGAGGTTCGGAATAGAAGATTGCAAAGAAGTTATCACTCCTATGCAAACCAATTTCAAGTTGAGCAAAGATGATGATTCAAAGTCTACAGATCAAAGGAAATACAGGTTAATGATTGGCATCCTATTATATGTGACAACATCCAGACTATATGTAATTCAGACAATTGGACATGTGGCATGATTTCAAGAAGCACCAAAGGAATCACATGTATTAGCAGTGAAGAGAATTTTTAGATATCTCAAAAGAACATAAGAGTTTGGATTATGGTATCCAAAAGGAAAGGATCTATCACTTATTGACTACACAGATGTAGATTGGGTAGGTTGTATTGATGGCCGGCGAAGCACCTGTGGAGAAACATTCTACTAGGGTGAGTGTTTAGTATCATGTCTAACCAAGAAACAATAATCAATATCTTTATCTACAGCCAAGGCAGAGTATATTGCAGCAACATCATGTTGTACACGGGCTCTTTGGATAAAACAAACTCTGACATATATACAGGTTGAGTATGATGAGCCCATTCCAATCTATTGTGATAATACAAGCACCATCAGTATCTCAAAAACCCGCTGATGAACTCAAAGATGAAGCACATTCCAATCAAGTATCACTTTCTATGGGAACGGGTTGTAGAGAAGAACATCAAAGTTGAATATGTGGGAACAAAAGAACAAGTGGCATACATCTTTACAAAACTACTTCCATGAGAATCCCTTGAGTATCTTCACCAGAGACTAGGAGTAATTTCTACTCCAAAATGAATACTTTTGAATGCTTATCTTATATGTCTTAGATGTACACAAGGAAGCACCATAAATAGGACAAAGAGGGAGAGATTTATCAGATGAAAAAGGTAAATTCTTGGAGAGAGAGCATAGAGGCATGTTTCCAAGGGGATTGATTGTCACAAGGAAAGAAGGAGCGATATGACTTCAGAGTGATACCCTTTATCAAAGGGGGAGATATTATTCATATGAAGGGAAAGAGAGTAATCAAATGATTATAAACACAAATAAAAATCAAAGGCACATGGACAGGAGGAGCAGCCCCAAGGAGAGTTCATTCAAAGGGAGCTACCCCAAAGGGCGATACCCTTTTCCATTGATGTCAAAGGGGGAGAGATAGAAACATTGATAAAGAGTATAAGCATGAATTTTATTATGACTAAGTGTTGCCTTCAATGCCAAAGGGGAAGATTGTCAGACATTTGGCTTAGGTTGATGGATAGTTGGTATGGATTGTTGGTTGTCATTGATGTCAACTATTGGAGAGTGACATTGTATATTGATGTCAACCCTTGGAGAAAGTATGGTAGTGAATTCCAGTAGCAAAAAGGTTTGGGTAATGGTCCCAAGTTTGTTTTATGTAAAGATGAATCATTTTTGTCTTGTCATGGTTTATAATAAGCACAAATGGATGAACTCCAAAGTGGTCCCCTTATGGTGAAATCCCTCATGGGAAGACGCTTTGTGGATTGATTTATCCTAGAAGTATGGTTAGAGAACCCATGCTTATTTGTGGAATAATGAGATGAAGGTCAATGATTTTTTTAGTGAAACTATCCTAGATGCATAGTTCTTGTCATGCCATTTCCGATGGTATGTGGAACGTCACATAACTCCTCACAGTTAGAGAGTTATGGCCATGAGAAGTTGGAGAACCCAGGTTTGGGTAATGGACCCAAGTTTGTTTGATGGATAACAATATGAGTTTTGATATATTTTCAGGTAATAATATTCTATATGGATAGTGCATGTCATTCCATTTTTGGTGGTATGTGGAATGTCACATAACTCCTCACGGTTTGAGAGTTATGGCCTTACGAAGTTGGAGGACCCTCATATGTCATCTAGAAGCCCCAAAAGGTCAAAGTAGTCAAAGTGGTTTAAGAGATT
>ML783879.1:149064-160274 GCA_009831015.1 Picea engelmannii | reverse complement strand
ATTTAATGGAGAAATTAGAAGTGGGTTAACCCTAAAATAAGGAAAGTGGGCAAAGTGACCTAGAAGATGTTTTTAAGGAAGCTACTTGGAGAGTATAAATAAGAGGCAAGGCTCTCTCATTTTAGATACACTTGAGAATATTGCATACCTATAGGTGTTTGAGGTAACCAAAGGATATTTAAGCCGAATTTCTGAGGAAAGGTGAAGAAAAGAAGACCGTAATTCAAGGAAGAATAAATTATTTTGATGATGCTTTCTATGGTATGTTATTTATAGGTCATCTCACCATTTTCACAATAAATTTTTTTCTAGAGTGATTCATATCGTGAAATTTATATTCAATTGAGGAAACATATCCAATTATCTATGGTAAAAAATGTATCTTGTGGGTCGTTATATTTTTGCAGTTACACTGTGTGGAAAATAGGGTTTGAGGGTAGTCCTGAAGCTAATAAAAAAAAGGTGTTTCAAGTAAAAACGTCATAACTTTTTCATAACATATCCAAATTCAGTAAGACCAAATGTGTTGGTTATAGTAAAGTCTGTAGTATTTTTTTTAATAGTTTCATATCGATTCAACAAACATTATGTGCGGGGAACGCTCTACAAGTTCGCTCTCTAGAATAAGCCAAGATACATCAAGCTATGCCATTCTTTCTATAATTCCTTTTTCTAAGAGGTTCCAAGTAGTGAAACCTAGAGGAATTCCATAAAACACATTGAAGAACATTGTGTATCATTTTTAGATCTTTATTCATTACAGGTACAAAGTTATGATTATTTCAAGTTAGGGTTGTTGACTAATCCAAAACTAGGCAGGTGAGACTAAGGAGAAGTTTGATGAAAATGATGGTCTCTTGTTAAGGAATGTTTGGAGGAATGTGATCATATACACCAGGTCTATTACATAGTTAAAAATCATATTTGGATGATGAAATTGATGAGGTCATTTGGTTGAGGTACATGTCGGGTACATGGTTGAGACAAGTAGTTGATGAGTTGGCACATACATGAGGTGTATAGTTGATGATGTTGGTACATATTGATGAGTCATAGTTGATGAGTAGTTGATACATGATTGTCACATACTTGGTACATGGTTGGAGGCACTTGTTAGTAGTATTGTTGACACATGGTTTATGGATGATGTAGCATACTTATATTATTAGAAGCACATTATGATCTTGGTGATGATTATGAGTTGTTGTGTTATAATTGGTTGATGCACTTCTTTGAGAGGTTTCTTGGTGATTGATCTTGGTGAGTAGATCTGATTTGGTTGATAAAATTGATGAGATAGGTTGTTGATAGGTTGTTTGGACAATTTGTTGTGACATGTTGTTTATACAGGTTTGGTGCATGGTTGATGCACTTGTTCATGGTACAGGTTGAGGTATAGGTTGGTGAATGGTTGATGCACTTGTTTATGGTGCAGGTTGATTATGGGTTGGTTGGTACAAGTTGATGCATGGTTGATGCACTTGTTTATGGTACAGGTTGATTACAGGTTGGTTGGTATAGGTTGGTGCATGGTTGATTCACTTTTTTATGGTACAGGTTGATTACAGGTTGAGGTACAGGTTGATGCATGGTTTAGGTTATTGGTACAAGTTGATTGGTACAAGTTTACATCAGTATATCCCACATTGATAGTGTAACATTAGTTCCATCATTCTACTTAATGTAAGGGCGGTTGGACGGGGCAAGGACAAGTGGTTGTATCCACCTTCCGGTTATAAACGAAGAACATAGGGGGTTGTAGACTCCTTATAGTTGTAGCGAAATAATTGAGGAGTTGGAGCTTCCCTCGGGTTGTAAGCTGAGAAACTAGGGGGTTGGATCCTCCTTCCAGTTGTAGCTGGAAAACAAAGGAAGTTGGTGCTTCCAATGAATGTAATTCTTCAAGACATATAAGAAAAAACATTATGTGGTTTTCTCCCGCTTTTGGTTTCCACTTAAAACACTAGTGTACTATGTATGTGTATGATTGTTCATTTGGTCATTGCTTATTTACTTTGCAATTATTGGATGATAATGCTACATTGATATAACACTTGGATTATATGGTTAAAAAGGATTAAATTTCTCTATTATCGATTCACCCCCCCTCTCAGTAATCCAATAATTGGTATAAGAGCGAGGTTCCTTCAGGAAACAATTTAACCACTAGAAGGAGATCATTGATTATTCTGAGAATGGAGTACCAATGTTTAATGGTTAGAATGGTTTTAAGTATGAGATGTGGAGTAGAAGGATGAAAGTATTTTTACAGGAACGAGGACATTATATTTGGCTATTAGTTGTTACAGGATATGATAGTTCAAAAAGGGAAATGACTGCAGCCAAGAAGGAATTGAAGAAGAATAACAAAATAGCAATGGATTTCATCTAGAAAGGATTACCTAAACCTGTAAGAGAAAAGGTTGGTAAATTTTGATCAGCCAAAGAACTTTGGGATAAGTTACATGACATATATTCTTCACCCATCGCAGATTTAGAAAATGCCAAAGAAGATGTAGATACATAACAAGAAGAAATATTCTCATCATGTTAGACAGATTTAGAAGAGGAAGAGTATGATGAAGCATAAGTTGATTACAAAGAAAAATTGATCAGTGCAATTAAATATCTAAGGAAAGAAAGAGAAGAAAACAAGTCATCCAAGAAAGAATTGATGAAGCAAAAGCAAAGTGTTCAAGGTTCCAAAAAACATCAGCAGGTCATCAAGAATTTAAGAGCTCAACTAGAAGAGGCCAGAAGAATTGAAGAAACTCTAGAATATCAAAAGAAATGTTTAGATGCCAACATAGCAGCACAAAAGGAAGAAGTAGAAAAGAGAGAAAAGATATCGATGAATCATCTCAAGGAAAGAGATAATGACTTAAACAAACTTGAGGAAGAGTTTGGTCAAGAAGAGAGAAGACTGGAAAAAGAAATAATTACATTGAAAATTCAACTTGAAGAAGCAAAGAGAACAGAAGAGGTCATGAAGTCTCAGATAATGAAGAAAGAAGAAGAGGTTGAGAATCTTGAAGAAGAAGTTGTCACACTAAGAGTCAAAATTGTCAAGCTCAACAAGAACATTGAAGAGACAGAAACATCCACATTAGTTATAGAGAATGAAGATAATAACTCTACGTTGCTAAAAAAGAAGAATGAAGAATATAGAAAGAGTTATGCAGAAGTACTCAAAGGAAGGAATCACGGTCAACCAAAATATAAGAAAACTATTGAAGATACATCTTCAAGAATACCATCCATGTTCAAGCCACAAAGAAGCTTCAATCATGGTAATGATCAGTCAAAGAAAAAATTCATAAGGACGACGCCACAAAGAAGATCATTCACTCCCATGTATGAAAAATTATTTTATGGTCATTGTTTTTATTGTACTAAATTTGGACATAAGGTTGCATATTGCAGGGATTATAAAAGAAATGTTCAAGTAGACTGTGCCTATGTGGTCACATGTAACATTGAGTGTTACAAATGTCATAACTATGGACACATAGCCAGTGATTGTAGAAGCATGATCGATACTTCCATGAAAGAGAATATTGATATCAGATATAAGAAAGTATGGATAAGAAAAAAGGAAGAACAGGTGAACAAAGACCATGTACCAGAGATAGCAAGATTGGCAATAGAACGAGATGAAGAAAATTCTACAAAAAAAAGGAAAGATGTCATATACAGAAAGGTTTGGAAAATAACTGAAAGAAAGGAAGGACGGGTAAATAAGGAACGGATTCAAGATATTGTACTTTCAGGCATTTTAGTGAAAGATGAATACACAGATAGAAAGAAAGAAGTCAGAGCTCAAAGAGATAATGAATCTACCAATGAAGATGATGATGAATACAAATCAGAGAAAGAATTGTTCTGATCCATCTAGCTTAGAGAATCCCAAGTAATATGAATATTAGACAGGGGAGTCTATGTGATAGCTATGATAGACCAAAGAACCATCCTTTGAGAAGCTTGCAGAGTTTGAGAAGAAATATTCAGAGCAATTGGTTAGCAAAAGTACAGTTTGATAGATTAATCAAGACTTCATGATAGTATAGTGATAAATGGGTCAGCATTATGGACAATTGTGCAAGTAGAGTATTGGACATTATGGAAAGAGATGGATTCGTAAGAAAACTTAGCAGGTTTGGATAGATATATGATAGTGGACGACAGAATGGATTCATAGATTGGTTCAGAGAGTGTTTCAAAGAAAAATGAACATTATCATAATGGATGATAATTACACAGGAAATGGCTCGAACAATGCCAATGGATTCCAAATTGACAGATATTTTTTGGACACATGCAGTGTATACATCAGTTCACATTTAAAACATAGTAATTCTCAGAAACAACAATGACAAAACTCCCTATGAACTATGGAAACAAAGCGCAGACAACAACCACTACATCTAGGTAACTCAAGGTAATATTTTATTAATTGAAATTTATGTTGATGATATTGTTTTGGTAGTGATGATGACAGGTTAAAACAGAAATTTTCAAAAGATATGCAGAATGAATTTGAAATGTCGTTACTTGGAGAACTATCCTTCTTTCTAGGACTTTAGATACGTCAAAGAAACCAAGGAATTTTTATTTCTCAAATCAAGTATATCAAAGAAATGCTAAAGAGGTTCGGAATAGAGGATTGCAAACCAGTTATCACTCCTATACAAACCAATTTCAAGTTGATAAAAGATGATGATTCAAAGTCTACAGATCAGAGGAAATACAGGTTAATGATTGGCAGCCTACTATATGTGACAGCATCCAAACCAGACGTAATGCAGGCAATTGGACATGTGGCATGATTTCAAGCAACACCAAAGGAATCACATGTATTAGCAGTGAAGAGAATTTTCAGATATCTCAAAGGAACATAAGAGTTTGGATTATGGTATCCAAAAGGAAATGATCTATCACTTATTGACTACACAGATGCAGATTGGGCAGGTTGTATTGATGACCGAAGAAGCACCAGTGGAGCAACGTTCTACTAGGGTGAGTGTTTAGTATCATGGCTAACCAAGAAACAATCATCAGTATCTTTATCTACAGCCAAGGCAGAGTATATTGCAGCAACATCATGTTGTACATGGGCTCTTTGGATGAAACAAACTCTGACATATATACAGGTTGAGTATGATGAGCCCATTCCAATCTATTGTGATAATACAAGCACCATCAGTATCTCAAAAACCCGGTGATGAACTCCAAGATGAAGCACATTCCAATCAAGTATCACTTTCTATGGGAACGGGTTGCAAAGAAGAACATCAGAGTTGAATATGCGGGAACAAAAGAATAAGAGGCATACATATTTACAAAACTACTTCCATAAGAAGCCCTTGAGTATCTTCACCAGAGACTAGGAGTAATTTCTACTCCAAAATGAATACTTTTGAATGCTTATCTTATATGTCTTAGATGAACACAAGGAAGCACCATAAATAGGACAAAGGGGGAGAGATTTATCATATGAAAAAGTTAAATTCTTGGAGAGAGAGCATAGAGGCATGTTTCCAAGGGGAGTGATTGTCACAAGGGAAGAAGGAGAAATATGACTTCAGAGTGATACCCTTTATCAAAGGGGGAGATAGTATTCATATCAAGGGAAAGAGAGTAATCAAATAATTATAAACACAAATAAAAATCAAAGGCACATAGACAGGGGGAGCAGCCCCAAGGAGAGTTCATTCAGAGGGAGCAACCCCAAAGGGAAATACCCTTTTCCATTGATGTCAAAGGGGGAGAGATAGAAACATTGATAAAGAGTATAAGCATGAATTTTATGATGACTAAGTGTTGCCATCAATGCCAAAGGGGGAGATTGTCAGACATTTGGCTTAGGTTGATGGATAGTTGTTATGGATTGTTGGTTGTCATTAATGTCAACTATTGGAGAGTGATATTGTAGATTGATGTAACCCCTTAGTGATTGATGTCAACCCTTGGAGAAAGTACGGTAGTGAATTCTAGTAGCACAAAGGTTTGGGTAATGGCCCAAATCTTGAGCTTGATTCCTAAGCTCCTTATGGTGAAATCCCTCACAGGAAGACGCTTTGCAGATTGAGTTATCCTAGAAGTATGGTTAGAGAACCCATGCTTATTTGTAGAATAATGATACGAAGGTCAGTGAATTTTTCCGTGAAAATATCCTAGATGCATAGGCTTTTCATGCCATTTCCTATGGTATGTGGAATGTCACATAACTCCTCACGGTTAGAGAGTTATGGCCATGAGAAGTTGGAGAACCCGGGTTTGGGTAATGGACCCAAGTTTGTTTGATGGATAATGGTATGGATTTTGATATATTTTCAGGTAATAATATTCTATATGGATAGTACATGTCATTCCATTTCTGGTGGTATGTGGAATGTCACATAACTCCTCACGGTTTGAGAGTTATGGCCTTACGAAGTTGGAGGACCCTAACATGTCATCTAGAAGCGGTCAAAGTAGTCAAAGTGGTTTAAGAGATTTTAAAAGGTAAATAATAAAGTGAAGTGATGAGTATATTATAATTCAAAGTGAATACAAAATAAATTATTTCAATAATAAATTTAATGGAGAAATTAGAAGTTGGTTAACCCTAAAATAAGGAAAGTGGGCAAAGTGACCTAGAAGATGTTTTTAAGGAAGCTACTTGGAGAGTATAAATAAGAGGCAAGGCTCTCTCATTTTAGATACACTTGAGAATATTGAATACCTATAGGTGTTTGAGGTAAACAAAGGATATCTAATCCAAATTTCTGAGGAAAGGTGAAGAAAGGAAGACCGGAATTCAAGGAAGGATAAATTATTTTGATGATGCTTTCTAAGGTATGTTATTTACAGGTCATCTCACCATTTTCGCAATAACTTTTTTTCTAGAATGATTCATACTGTGAAATTTCTATTCAATTGAGGAAACATATCCAATTATCTATGGTCAAAAACTTAGCTTGTGGGTTGTTGTATTTTTTGATTTACACTCCATGGAAAATAGGGTTTGAGGCTAGTCCTGAAACTATTAAAAAATGGGTGTTTCACGTAAAAACGTCATAACTTATTCATAACAGATCCAAATTCAGTAAGACCAAATGTGTTGGTTATATTATAGTCTATAGTATGTTGTGTAACAGTTTCATATCGATTCAAAAAATATTCCGTGCGGGGCACGCTCTACAATTTCTCTCTCTAGAATAAGCCAGAATACATCAAGGTATGTCATTCTTGCTATAACTCCTTTTTGAGAGGTTCAAAATAGTGAAACCTGGAGGAATTCCATAAAACATGCTGAATAACATTTTGTATCATTTTCAGATCTTTATTCAATATAGGTACAAAGTTATGATTATTTCAAGTTAGGGTTGTTGACTAATCCAAAACTAGGCACGTGAGACTAAAGAAAAGTTGGATGAAAATGCTAGTCTCTTGTTAAGGAAGGTTTGCAGGAATGTGATCATATACACTAGGTCTATTACATAGTTACAAATCATATTTGGATGATGAAATTGATGAGGGCATTTGGTTGAAGTACATGTCGGGTACATGGTTGAGACAAGTAGTTGATGAGTTGGCACATACATGAGGTGTATAGTTGATGATGTTGGTACATATTGATGCCTCATAGTTGATGAGTAGTTGATCATGATTGGTACATACTTGGTACATGGTTGGAGGCACTTGTTAGTAGTATTGTTGACACATGGCTTATGGATGATGTAGCATACTTGTATTATTATAAGCACATATTGATCTTGGTGATGATTATGAGTTGGTGTGTTATACTTGGTTGATGCACATCTTTGAGAGTTGTCTTGGTGATTGATCTTGGCGAGTAGATCTGATTTGGTTGATAAAATTGATGAGACAGGTTGTTGTGATAGGTTTTTTGGACAATTTGTTGTGACAGGTTATTTGTACAGGTTTGGTGCATGGTTGATGCACTTGTTCATGGTATAGGTTGAGGTATAGGTTGGTGGATGTTTGATGCACTTGTTTATGGTGCAGGTTGATTACAATTTGGTTGGTACAGGTTGGTGCATGGTTTATGCTCTTGATTATGGTACATGTTGATTACAGGTTGAGGTACAGGTTGATGCATGGTTGATGTATGGTTCAGGTTATTGGTACAGCTTTACAGCAGTATATCTCATAGTGATAGTATAACAATGGTTCCATCATTCTACTTATACGTCAGGGCGGTTGGATGGGGAAATGATAGGTGGTTGTATCCACCTTCTGGTTGTAGCTAAAGAACATAGGGGGTTGTAGCCTCCTTCTGGTTGTAGCCAGATAATTGGGGAGTTGGAGCTTCCCTCAGGTTGTAGCTTGAGAAACTAGGGGGTTGGATCCTCCTTCCAGTTGTAGCTGGAAAACAAAGGAATTTGGTTCTTCCAATGAATGTAATTCTTCAAGATGTATAAGAAAAAGCATTATGTGGTTTTCTCCCGCTTTGGGTTTCTACGTAAAACACTGGTGTATTCTGTATGTGTATGATTGTTCATTTGTTCATTTATTATTTACTCTGCAGTTATTGGATGATAATGCTACATTGATATAAAACTTGGATTATATGGTTAAAAAGGATTAAATTGCTCTATTACCGATTCACCCGCCCTCTCAGTAATCCAACAATTTTGTTCTTATATTTTCCATGTGAAGGGTTGGATGAGGAGAGCCTGAAGGATCTGTTGCATCTTCAAAATCATATTGTAAGTATCTTCTTTTGGTTCTCAAATTAATATACTTGACCTATTTCCTTCAAGTATGTGTACTTTCGCATTTACTTGTCTATTGTCATTCAATCTTCATAGGTATATCTTTTTAGTTAATTATATAGAGTGGAAGAAAGATATATGTGTTTTTCTTTGCAGGATTGAGGAGCTTAGGAATCAAGCTCAAGATTTGGGGCATTAAGGACAATCACCGGAATAAGGTATGTCACACTTTTCTTCTCCTCGTTTAACTAGCTAAATTAGATCTGAAAGGAATATAGAAACCATTTGTAATTTTCTATCTTGGTAACAGGGTTCTGATAATCTAAGGGAGATTTCACCTGTCCGCAAGGGAAATATTCCGTAACAGCCATAAAACAATGCTTATATATTAAATTATTAGTCACAATTCAATTGATGTTATATATATAAGTTTAGTCAATTTGATTGAGATCAATAATTTACATAATTGACAATTTCATATCGATTCAAAAAATATTCTGTGCGGGGCACGCTCTACAAGTTCTCTCTCTAGAATAAGCCAAAATACATCAAGGTATGCCATTCTTGCTATAACTCCTTTCTGAGAGGTTCCAAGTAGTGAAACCTGGAGGAATTCCATAAAACATGTTGAATAACATTTTGTATCATTTTCAGATCTTTATTCAATATAGGTACAAAGTTATGATTATTTCAAGTTAGGGTGGTTGACTAATCCAAAACTAGGCACGTGAGACTAAAGAAAAGTTGGATGAAAATGATAGTCTCTTGTTAAGGAAGGTTTGCAGGAATGTGATCATATACACCAGGTCTATTACATAGTTACAAATCATATTTGGATGATGAAATTGATGAGGGCATTTGGTTGAAGTACATGTCAAGTACATGGTTGAGACAAGTAGTTGATGAGTTGGCACATACATGAGGTGTATAGTTGATGATGTTGGTACATATTGATTCCTCATAGTTGATGAGTAGTTGATACATGATTGGTACATACTTGGTACATGGTTGGAGGCACTTGTTAGTAGTATTGTTGACACATGGCTTATGGATGATGTAGCATACTTGTATTATATAAGCACATATTGATCTTGGTGATGATTATGAGTTGGTGTGTTATACTTGGTTGATGCACATATTTGAGAGTTGTCTTGGTGATTGATCTTGGTGAGTAGATCTAATTTGGTTGATAAAATTGATGAGACAGGTTGTTGTGATAGGTTTTTTGGACAATTTGTTGTGACAGGTTATTTGTACAGGTTTGGTGCATGGTTGATGCACTTGTTCATGGTATAGGTTGAGGTATAGGTTGGTGGATGGTTGATGCACTTGTTTATGGTGCAGGTTGATTAAAAGTTGGTTGGTACAGGTTGGCGCATGGTTGATGCTCTTGATTATGGTACATGTTGATTACAGGTTGAGGTACAGGTTGATGCATGGTTGATGTATGGTTCAGGTTATTGGTACATCTTTACAACAATATATCTCACAGTGATAGTGTAAAAATGGTTCCATCATTCTACTTATACGTCAGGGTGGTTGGATGGGGAAAGGATAGGTGGTTGTATCCACCTTCTGGTTGTAGCTAAAGAACATAGGGGGTTGTAGCCTCCTTCTGGTTGTAGCCAGATAATTGGGGAGTTGGAGCTTCCCTCAGGTTGTAGCTTGAGAAACTAGGGGGTTGGAGCCTCCTTCCAGTTTTAGCTGAAAAACAAAGGAAGTTGGTTCTTCCAATGAATGTAATTCTTCAAGACGTATAAGAAAAAGCATTATGTGGTTTTCTCCTACTTTGGGTTTCTACGTAAAACACTGGTGTATTGTGTATGTGTATGATTGTTCATTTGTTCATTTCTTATTTACTCTGCAGTTATTGGATGATAATGCTACATTGATATAACACTTGGATTATATGGTTAAAAAGGATTAAATTGCTCTATTACCGATTCACCCCCCCTCTCAGTAATCCAACAATTTTGTTCTTATATTTTCCATGTGAAGGGTTGGATGAGGAGAGCCTGAAGATCTGTTGCATCTTCAAACTAATATTGTAAGTATCTTCTTTTGGTTCTCAAATTAATATACTTGACCTATTTCCTTCAAGTATGTGTACTTTCGCATTTACTTGTCTATTGTCATTCAATCTTCATAGGTATATATTTTTAGTTAATTATATAGAGTGGAATAAAGGTATATGTGTTTTTCTTTGCAAGATTGAGGAGCTTAGGAATCAAGCTCAAGATTTGGGGCATCAAGGACAATCACCGGAATAAGGTATGTCACACTTTTCTTCTCCTCGTTTAACTAGCTAAATTAGATCTGAAAGGAATATAAAAACCGTTTGTAATTTTCTATCTTGGTAACAGGGTTCTGATAATCTAAGGGAGATTTCACCTGTCCGCAAGGGAAATATTCCGTAACAGCCATTAAACAATGCTTATATATTAAATTATTAGTCACAATTCAATTGATGTTATATATATATATATATAT
>ML783879.1:111358-136255 GCA_009831015.1 Picea engelmannii | reverse complement strand
TTGAGATCAGTCTCCAAGTGGGAGATTGTTGGTTGTGGAGCCTGATTATCTTCCTGATTCAGAGGTCCTTTCTTTCAGCCATGTTTATACCCCATGAAGTATTTACACCCTATAAGTATGTACACTCTTCCACGCGGGGGAGTACAGAGGGGGGGTACCCCCTCTGCAAGGTCCGGGGGGTCCATCCCCCCGGCTGGGGGGTCTGGGGGAAAGCGGGCCCCCAGCGGGGGTTCGGGGGTGAAGTCCCCGAAGCAAAAATTGCCTTATAAAAGTATATTGTAATTTCATTGTAAATCTGGACCGTTCATTATAAGGTCGCAGATCTAATGGTAGAGATTATGTTATGGTTTTTTCCCTAGAAGGAAACCCTCTTTTATGAGGGAAATGTATTGCGGCTATGTACGAGGGTGAATATTGTATTCTGAGAGAGGAGACTGTGAGAGAAAGAAGAGGAAGTTACAGCGGGTTTTTGCTGTAGGTTGTATCCCTTCATTTGCTGGATAATAATAAAGGAAGAACCTGGCAATTTCTCTGGTGGACGTAGCCCACACTGGGTGAACCATGTAAATCTGTGTCTCTCTTGTATTGTGTGTCTTCTGTGTTTTTGTTTCTTCATTTGTTTTATTTTATTGCTCCGCGGTCCTGTTTTTCTAACATGGATGAAGCAACTAGATTGAAATAGGTGAAATTCCAACAAATACCAACCATAAGTGGGGGAGTCTAGAGGATATAGATGTCAACATGATGATAAGAAATGCATGTGGATCAACTCTAGTATGGAGACTAACTAGACTCCCAATCCCTAGGGGAATTCAATGGCATCGGAAACAAAAGGAAACACGAGTCACTATTATAGGGCACCCATGTGAGGAAGGTTATGTCACTAAGTAGATGGAAAATTCACAAAATGGAAGGTTTTGTCCATCTACCCAAGTGAGGTGGGTCCTACAGGTAATTTCTGGGAATAACAAGCAAATGAAATGAATAGAAGGGAGTCAAAATATGGTAAATTCTAGGGAAATTAAGGAACATAGGAGAACTATATCCATAAATAAAAGTGTTTATCCATGGGGAATTCCTACTTATTAGTCAACAAATATGAAAACAAAATGTTTCTTAAGTAATGTAGAAAATTGAGTAGGAATTGAGTGTGATCTTTAACCCTTCTTGGAAAAATGGCTTCTAGGTGAAGTGTATAAAATAAAAATTGTAAGAATACCCTTTTGAGGAACTTGAAAAGACAATTCCAATAGTATAGATGGTGTGTCAATTGGAATCTGGATGAGGGGATGGATAGCTAGGGGGATATCCTCTCACTAAGTCAAGCATGGGGACTTGGTGGTAAGTGTGGGACCACTAATCTAATTTTGAATTGCATAGAGTAGATTTTTTCAATATATGGTATTGATCATCGAATATATGAAATGTGTATATATTGTGCTGGTGAGGATGTAAGGATTGAATAGCCATCAAATGAGGGGATAGTCTTCCTAACCTACGCCATTGGGGCCTAGGCATATAGTGGATAGTGTTCAACTATGAAATTGGCTAGAGGAGCCATCATGCCCCTAAGCATGAGGTCCCCCCCATGAAATGGAGGTGGGGGGAAATGATCAAGTATGGGTAGGTGTACATCATGTCCCATGTTGTGTGTATATGTATCATGTGAGTAGCATTTCCTAGATGATGGACATACACATGTAAATTATGGATGCAATTGTGGAAAGAAAAATGTGGATCATCGATATGTTATTTACACACGAGTCAAAGGGACTCAAATTAGGTTCCCAAATATTTGTCACCATACCACTGATTGGTTGTGAATATGGTGAAAAAATATTCATCTATAATATCTTTCAAAGATATAGAATTCTACAATACCAGATAAAGTGTTGAAAGATGGTGTAGTGAACCCATAATTAATTCCATGGGAATGAGAAGGACGGTTCACATACGCGACATCTACAAGGGTAGACTGAATAATACTGGATGAAGGCTCCACTGATGTTGATAACAAAGAGGCATTAGGAATACAAGGGATGTGTTTATGTACCTCAACAAAAAATGGAGGATTTTCTGACATTTGTGATCCCATGGAAGTTGAAAGATAGAGAATTTTCATGTAATTCTCAATAGTTATTACTTCATGAGGGCCAATTTCAATGATGGGTCTACTATTTGTTGATGATTAAAATCACAACGAGGAATTTCTCCCGCAAAGTATTTCTAAATCCCTATTATTTGAACTATGCTACTAATATAATACTAGTAGGTGGGACCCCCTTGTAGACTGGAGGCTCGAAGATAGTCATATCACACATTTTTTGTTGTTGTTTTGATGTTGCTTAAAGGGTCCTATTAGGAATGGTTGATAGTGTAGTTTTGGTTTCATTTCGACATAGTGACAGGTGGATGATGCATTTTATGGGATGTTCTTCTATTTAAAGATTTATTTTTATGTTATGATTGGCATATATTTAAACTTTCTATATTTAATCATGTCACCATGATTTATTACCTGGCTACATATACAAAAGAAATATGTTAGTAATAACATAACCAAAACAAAGAGAAGAAAATTATGGGAACAATCCTAAAAGAAAGGGCCTGTGATTAAGCTATGTTAAAGGTTATGTGAAAATGGAAATATAAAACATGTTAGTGTTAATCCTAACTATTATATGGTTGGTTAGTGGCTATGCGATTTTTCAATTGAGTTATTTTGGGGTGCATATGATATGGCAATGCATATGGTACGACATAAGGACTTGGCAAGGGTTAAAACTTGAATGTTTTGGGTGGTGCATTGGGCAAGGAATATTGTCACAGGTTTCAAAGGTTTGGAAATTGATTACATGGTTTAAATGATATGGTGAGTGTTGGATATCTTATACTTAGGAATTGAATATAAGAGGATATGGAAGCGATTTGCAGTAAATGCACATCACTCCATACTCCCCCCATCAGGTCGTCACCCTAGTATGGTTCTTGTTGCATTTTGATCTGCTAGTGGTTAAGCTCCACAATTCAGGCTTGGGAAGAAAATGCTCGGCCAGCTCGCCCTTTTAAGCTCTTGGTTACAGGTATGGTTCTTTTTCACCCCATCCATGAATTACGCTCTATGTATGAAAAAAAAAATGGCTCAGTAATGCTTGGGTTTGTGTTTTCCTGAGAATTGCAACTGTGTAAATGTGTGGTTTTTCTCTATGGAATGACTGTGTAATTGTTCGATTGCAATTAAAAGAATTGGTTTTGGTTGAGTTGTGCATTCTTTGGTTTCTCTGTTGGTTAAAATTGTGGTGAGTCTCTATGGATTTTTAAATGAATATGGGTATTATCTCTCTGTGCTTTAATGGTGGAGGGTTTCACTCTGTGTATTATTTCTAGTTGCTTCCTCACAATTATGAGGGTAACCCTATCTAGTCATGTTTGAATTTCCATTTGGTTGTTTTGTATTTTTCCAGAGTCAAGGTCGTGGGATTATTCACATGGTCTTGGCATCAAAGTATCTCAAAATTTGGTCTTAGGGTGGCCATAATGTCGATATATATGCTATATGGTTGTTGGGTGATATAAGTTATGCCTCGGGTTATGCATCCTCACTGGAATTGTTGTCAAATGATTTGGCTCTTAAGAAAGAGACAAAGGTTATACCTCTGTGTGTTTTGGGTAACTGTCACTGTCCAGTGGACATTCTCTTCTCCTTTGAAAACACAAGATACATTATGTGCATCATTTTTCTACCCTACCCATCGTTGTTTCCTCTGTGGCTAATTGTTGTTCCATTTCCCAGACCGGGAGTTATAAGGAACCCTGTGGTTTCTACTATGCTTGTATCGAAGGGTCTTTTCCTATGGTTGATATGCCTCTGAGGACCTCCAATTCTCTATGATATTGATGACTGAGCACACTCTTGATTACCTCTTTGTATTTTTTGTGACAAAGCCCGGTTTAAAAAAAAATCCCCAACTGTTCTTACTCCTGTCGGGAATCTTTTTGGTTGTCAAAGATTGGTTATTAAGTGGAGTGGTTACGGAATGTTTTTTTGAGTCCCTATCTCATCTTCCTATGATGAAATTGGTTGAAAAGTTGTGATCGGGAATGAGTAATAATATGCAGTCAAAGGGCTGCCTCTTTTTCGTTATACTTTGAATCATTGTGTTCTACAACAGGGTGTTGATTGCAAAGTAGAGACTCCTGTGTGTTTCACTAGGCCCGATCAGGGTTATAGAAAATTATGGAATTGGAAACTGTGTTTATTTCATTATGTTCGATGTACATATATTATGGAATCATCGTGCATATTATGAATGGTTGCATTGATAGTGATGAAGCTCAAGTTTATGTTGAGTGTGGTTCCGTTACAAGAACTTATTGGTTGATATGTTGAAGAATGCATGAAATCGGGCATGTTTTAGAAGTCTGTTCAATTTGGAAAGGGACCTATGCATATGTTTTAATTGGCCGATTGTGAATTGAAGGACAATGTATGATATTTTTATAGTGGTGTATTATGAATAGAGGTGGAGCGATGTGGATGTGTGTTTTCTTTCGATTCTTAAAAGGAAAGGAAATAAATTAGAGACCAAGCATTCTCTTAATAGGAATGTTGAAAGTTGTTTCAATTATGAGTATGATTGCAGACTGTTTTAATTGATAAGTTTTGAAGAATTTGAATGATGAGCAATGAACAGTTTTGATACACAGTAATTATTGAATGGGTCTTGGTATTTTTTGTATTGAGTATAGAGTTATGTTTATTGATTACTTGATTTGTTTTATAAACAATATTCATTATTTCCCTACCATTCTCTCACTTTTCCACACATTACAAGTCCCCTCACCTTCCTAGATTCACTATTCACTCCTTGTTCTTAAAATTAAATTATAGTTAAATGAAAACTTGGTATTATAGCAGTTGAAGGATAGCACAGGGATGAGTTACAGTTGATATGTTTTGTTATTACAATACAGTTGATTGTTTGATGATTTGTTGAGCCGTAATCATGATCTATCCCCCTTCATTTTACCACTTTTCGCTCAATACAATCCCTAATATATCCAAGAACCCTTATTCACCCCCTTCTCATTGACAAGTATTAAATGATTTTATGGATTGGATTGCATGAGTCTGATGTGTTGTTGAGTCAAAATTTGTTTCATATTTAAAGAGATGGCATCTATGGTTTGTTGAAGAAACTAGTTGCTAATAATTAATGCATACATGAATGAGCTTCTTCAACAGAGGTAGCCATGGCCGGGGTAACAAGGGAAGAGGAAATTGGAACAGGGGCCCTAGAAGGCCAAGGTTTTCTATACATTTTGATGCAGACTCAGAAGAGTTGAGCCAACTATTCCAAGATGTATTTTTTAACTAGATTGGACAAGGAGTGGTCCAACCTAGGCGAGAAAGGCCTCCTTTCCAAGCCTCGCATGTCCTTGGTATCCCAGTTCCCCCTCATGTCTCATAACAACCCGAAGTCCCTGAAAACAACAGATGGAAGGAGATTGTCCACCTGACAGTCTCCCAACATCATGGATGGCCCAATTTGTCTCTACCTTCTCCTCCTCTGCCGATTAACCAAATTGTCCAAGATTCCCCTGCACACTCACTAGTACAGTATTCCCACACAAGCAAGAGGATAAAAATCAAATCCCATCATGCTCCTGATAAAGGAAAAGTTGTTGTTGCCCCCTCCTCTCCCTCAAATGCCTTTGCCAAATATGTTTCATCCCGCATGCATTTGAGATATGATATCTCTCATGTTATCAGTGAGATTGGGCCTAAAGGCTCCACACAGCCTAAGGAAAATTCATAGAAATCAAGGGGAGAAAGCAATAACAAGGGGAAAATTTCCTCCCATAGTGGAAAATATGTTTTTTGAGTGTTTTTATTTATTGATTGTTGAGAGCAGTTGACTTCTGAAGTTTTTGAACAACACACTATTTTTTGGATATGTTGGATATTACATTTTTGGATATGGTTTCAAATATCGTTGATATTAATTTTCAAATTATGAGAGTGATGATGGGAGCCACAAGGAGGGATGTGTTTAATTGATTAACTATTTGTGTTTATTCTTGTTAGAAACTAAAGGGAGTCACAAGGGGTCCCACCTATTGGTTATTATTTACTAAAAACCCTTATTATTATTTTATTAATTTCCCCCCTAAACTAAAATGTTGGTTGAATTTTAGTTAACTTAACTAAAGAGGTAGTTTAACTACTTCAACTAATTACGATTGCTTAAAGGCAAAGAGAGAAGGAGGAACAAGGGGAGAAGAGAAGGAGAAAGCATACTAAGGTCTTCTCTTGAGTTTTATTGAGATAATTCAGTTTTCATTCATTCTTTAATTCATTGAAAGCCTAATTCTCTTTTATGATAGTAGGGTCCTATTGTAGACAACAAGATTCAAGGATGAATTACATTATTCAGATACTTGTTTTTCAGAGGTGTTGATCTATCTTTGATAGTCTGTGTAGACTTGTTTGTTTGTGAATTAAATTTCATGACTGATAAAGGATATTGTGTAGATTCAGGTGGGCAACAATCTATGGCAAGTTGATCCAGCTTTTAAAGTTCAGTTTTTTACTTTATGTTAGAAGTCCTTTTGTATGGTTTTCATCGGGGTCATCTAAGTTTGACTTTGGTCCAAACTTCCTCAGGGAATTTTGTAAAGTGAACGATTCTTCGATAAATTGGAATGAAATAAGTGATTGCTTTATGTCTCATCAGTGTTTATTATTGGCTTGGTATTTTTACTTTTGTCTCTACATTTATTTTTTCATCTGTTATATTCAGAAAATTACATAAACATTGAATTTTTCAGTAATCTTTCATTTATAAAATCATCCTAAGCCCTTGTAACCAACACTTATGGATTATGAAACAATTTTTGATGGCTATAAACATAGGGTGATATTCCCGTCTATCTTTATTTATCCAAGTAAGATATGAAAATGCTTGAGTAAGATCATTTTATATATTTTCCTCAACATTTATTTAGCGACCATACTGGGGAGATATTCCATATCTCTCTGGTTGATTTTTATGCTTGGTTATCATTGAATATATCTATTTTTATGATATTGATTCTTTGACTGTTTCATTTCTTAATGAATGTACCTATTGCAAGGCATCCTAATATTGAGCCCGGTCTTCAAGATTAGACCAACATTGCTTTAAAATTGTTTAACACCATTTTAGACACTGCTAATACTCGGGTTGAGCTTAATCGTTCATGGGCATCAATTGAACAAGACATAATTGCCCAAGAACGTTGGGAAGCTAGACATAGACAGCTTAGGAATCAACCATAACTTCTTTTTTTAGCTTTGATCTTCTTTTCATGTCCTTAGACCCTCATGTTTATAGGAGAAGAAGAGGCTTATCAGCTAAAATTAATCCTATTGTTGAAATAGGAAGAAGGAACGTTGTGTTATCAACCCAACAAACTAATCTAAGGAGAACTTTGTCTGATTCATCTAATTTGTCTTTCTCTACCATACCTATTATCCACAAGATGGCATATAGTGGTGGATTTGGTGGCACTAGAGGTGCTTCTTCATCTCAATCTTCAGCTTCGTCTTTGATTGGTAGCTTATATAGTCACCAACTCCCTGTCCAATCTACCACAAACCCCACCAAAGTTATTAAAAAGTATGGGCTTTTTTAGTTTGAAGAAGATGCTACAACCACACCATGGCATGTTTCCTCTCCTCTTAACCTGGCACTTGCTACTTGCCCACTTCCTAAATTCAAAGAGAATATCCCTAGGTTTTCATGGAATAACATTGTCACTACGAATGAACACTTGGTGGAATTTTCTAATGCCTGTCACAACATAGGATCCAATGACAATGATACTTGTATGCGCTTATTTGTCAATTCCCTTGAAGGGAAGGCTAGGGCTGATTTCTTCGATATCCCTCCTAAGATTTTATCTACTTGGTAAGAGTTAGTCTATTGGTTCAAATCCACCTATGGGAAATTCAAAATCCCAACCGAGAAGTTATGGGAATACAATAACATCTCTTATAAGGATGGTGAGACCATCAAGTCCTTCAACTTGTGTTTCACCAAGTTATACAATAAAATCCCTGAACTCATTCAACCTCAAAACCAAGTCACTTTCATGCATTATTATAATGCATTACCTTCTCCGTACCATCATAGGCTTGAGTAAAAGGCCATTGATAACCTCGGTTCTACTATGCATACTTGTTTAGAGTATGAAGAACAACTTGAAAGAACATGTCTTCCTAAGGGAGAATCAGTTAAACAGACAAACATGTCTGCCCTCTTACAAATTGTACAAGACATGAATAATTGTATGATAGTGTATGAGAGAAAGGGAAATGTCTCCACTCTTACCCTTGGAGCGTCATCCTCTTCTACACCCCCCTTTAGAAATCCAAACGAAAATAATTTTCAGCCTAAAGCTATCATGCCTCGTAGTTGGTGTAACTTTTGCGAGGAACACCATTAGGAAATTTCATGTGAGGTAAAGAAGAGTTCCAGAGATAAAATATTTGGTAAGAGACATGAAACTACCATGGATGTCCTAGATTTTGCAGATCCAGAAGATGTCTTGATCATCAATACTAGGAATAAATCATATGCTCCCAAAATAAAATGTGATCCTCCCCGCAATTATTCTAGCCCAAGATCAACCTCACCAGCTTCTACTGTTTAGGTTCCTAAGGATCCTGACAGTAAAGGAACTACCTCCTCTCTCCCCTCTTCCAAATACAATATTCTAAATCAATTGGCCAACATCAAAGCATATGCAACCCTTCTGGACACGGTTTCCGTCCCTGAACAACAGAGGCATATAAAACAATTCATGGAAGGAAAAGCTTCTATTGTAGCCAACCTCTCTGAAGAGGTAGATGAAGAGGATTCACCTGTAAATAAAGTAGTTGTACATAACTTTATATACCCTGTAAAAAATCCCCCTTTTTATATTTCTGTAAATATTATGGATAAGATTTCCCATTGTTGCCTCATTGACGACGATTCGGGCCGAAGTGTAAGGTCGAATATTATTATGGAAGAACTAGGCTTGTCTTGTACAAATGAAAATTCCAAAAGCACGCTCTCTTATAATAGTCTACAACAAATGACCATAGGTGAAATCAAGGATGTGACCTTGGTTTTGTGCGCACACCCTGAAATAAGGACAACCCTTAATATTCATGTAATCGATATGCCAGTAAGAAACTAATCAAACATCTTAGGAAGAGATTGGCAAGATTTGAGGAGTGGATACCTCTCACTCAACGGGACACACTTATACGTTCCTCGGAATGGTAAAAATATCATAGTCCTTAGAGAGGGAAGGATTTCACCTTACATAGAAAGTGTTTCACAACCTAATGTGAATTATATTGAAGATGACCTAGGGGTGCATTCCATCTTTTCCGAGGAGAATAAAACTCCCTTGGAACAAATCGACTTAGACAACAATATGTGGCATATGAAATTTGATGGTTCATTCTCTAATGAAGTAAACAAACCTGGAATTATCATGTACTCTCTTGTGGGGAAAATTCATAACTTTTCTTATAGGTGAGATTTCGCTTGCACAAACAATGTCACTAAATTCGAAGCTTTATTATTAGGCATAGAAAACGCCTATAATATGGGTTGTGGTCACTTTACAGTTTTTCAGGATTCTGATATTGTTGTGAACCTTGTACGTAATATATATTCCCCTAGCAACAAGTTGATGAAACGCTACACCCAAACTATTTGGGCATTTATCTCGAACTTACTATATTTCAACATTACTCATGTTAAGAGGGAATTGAACTCAATGGCTGATCGGTTAGTTGTTTTTGTAGCCTCTCCTAATCGACAACTTCTACCTCAAAGACCTAATTGTACTTTTCAATCTCTATATCGTCCACACATCCTTGACAATATATAATAATAGCAAGTCTTCCCTAGTGATGAGAGCATATGTTCTTTCATTCAAAATGAACCTTATAAGCCTAATGAAATTATATCAATGGAAGATAACAAGATTCCTAAGGGCTTGACTCCTCTAGAAAGTTCATTTTCATCGAGTGATGTAGGCAACAAAGAGAAACATAAATAAGAGGAGTCGAAAAGGAAGGTGGATGAAACCATCTCCTTGAACATTGGAACACCCGAGTCTGCAAAGAATATTAAAATAGGTGCCCAATGTTCTGATGAAGAAAAAATGAAGTTTGCCAGACTGCTTGGTGAATTTCAAGATGTTTTTGCTTGGTATTATGAGGATATTCGTGGTTTTGATCCCTCTCTTATACAACATGCCATTCCTATCAAGGAGGGCATAAAACCAGTTAGGAAAAAAAAAATACCTATCAACCCTGCACTAGAATCAACTATTCAAAAGGAGTTGGAAAAACTCTTGAAGGCTGGAATTATCTTTCTGGTTAAGTATTCAGAATGGGTTTCTAATTTGGTTCTCATTCGGAAAACAACTAGTCAAATCATATTATCTGTATATTTTTGCGCATTAAATCAGGCTAGAATAAAAGATTACTTTCCTCTCCCTAATATGGAAATGATTTTGCATCAAGTTGTAGGATCTCGGATGATGTCCTTACTTGATGGTTTCTCTGGTTACAATCAAATCAAGGTAAAAGGGAAGATAAATATAAAACCACCTTTATTAATCATTGGGGCACTTTTTCTTATGAAAATATGCCTTTTGGATTATCCAATGAAAGTGTCACGTTGTAAGGGGATGTGCAGATAATTTTTTACGATTTGATCAACAAGATTATTCATATCTATCTTGATGATCTAATTGTGTACTCTAAAAGACGATCATATGTCTCAAAGTTTCAAAAGTTATGGTTGGGTCCTTTCAAGATCGTTTTTGTCCTAGGTACAAACTCTTACATTCTAAAATATTTACAAGAGCGATTGTTTTCCTACAACACTAATGGTTCTCACTTAAAACACTATGTGGAACAAACTTGAAGAGTTTAACACTGTTTGGATTGTTCTCTATTTTAGTAGTTCAATTCTACTTTCATTTTAGTAGTTTTCATTTATGCTATTTCAATTCTGATTTTACAGTAGTTTTATATTCTTCTTTCATTTTCGTAGTTTTCATTTCTGCTATTTTCATTTTTGTCATTCCATTTCTGTTGTTTTAAATTTTGCAGTTTCATTTCTGTTATGACATTTCTTGCTTTTGTTCTTTTTTATTTCAATTTTTGGTCAAGAATAAAATGTTGGATTAGTTCTACCACAACGACACTCCTGCAAGGTATTGTTAGTCAATAACAATCAAGATTACATGGTTGTTATGATGTTCCCCCTGAAGGCATCATTGAATTTGTTATCTTCTTTCACTGTTGTCTTATGAGATAGTTGGATACTTCCCGCTTCTACTTTCCATTTCTTCATCAATTTTGAGATTCAAAAGAGAAAGTCAAAAAAAAAATCTCCTTGAAGTCAAGAGAAATTTTTGGTTGAATGATTATGAATACAAGGATAAACCCCCTCATAATTAACACTTTCCATGAGTTATTCCCAAATTCCCGATCATTTTTCCATTTAAATCCGCTCACTTCCCCCTATTGCATAATCATTATGATTTATATCTTCTTGATTTGATGTTACTTGGTTTGCGAAACCATACATTCTAAGTTCTTAACCTGTTGGAAACAGATTTCCCTGTGGAGTCGTCAATTTGTTGACGATTAAAATCTCAACGAGGAACTTCACCGCAAAGTATTGCTAAAGCCCTATTATTTAAACTATGCTAATAATATAATACTAGTAGGTGGGACCCCCTTGTATATTGGAGGCTCAAAGATAGTCATATCCCACATTTGTTGTCGTTGTTTCCATGTTGTTTACAGGGTCCTATTAGGAATGGTTGACAATGTAGTTTTGGTTATCAAGTGGAGTGGTTATGGAATGTTTTTTCAAGTCCCTATCTCATCTTCCTATGATGAAATCAGTTGAAAAGTTGTGATCAAGAATGAGTAATAATATGCAGTCAAAGGGCTAGCTCTTTTTTGTTATACTTTGAATCACTATGTTCTACAGTAGTGTGTTGATTGGAAATTGGAGATCCATGTGTGTTTCACTAGGCCCGATCAGGGTTATAGAAAATTATGGAATTGGTAACTATGTGTATTCCGTTATGTGTGTTATACATCTATTATGGAATCATCATGCATATTATGAATGGTTGCATGGACAGTGATGAATCTCGTGTGTATGTTGATTGTGGTTTTGTTACAAGAACTTATTGGTTGATATGTTGAAGAATGTATGAAATCGGGCATGTTTTAGAAGTCTGTCAATTTGGAAAGGGACATGTGCATATGTTTTAATTGGCTGATTGTGAATTGATGGATAGTGTATGATATTTTTATAGTGATGTATTATGAATAGAGGTGGAGAGATGTGGTTGTGTGTTTTATTTTGATACTTAAAAGGAAAGGAAATATATTAGAGACCAAGCATTCTCTTAACAGGACTATTGAAATTCGTTTCGATTATGAGTATGATTGCAAACTATTTTAATTGAGAATTTTTGAAGAATTTGAATGATGAACAATGAACAGTTTTGATACACAATAATTATTGGATGGGTGTTGGTATTTTTTGTATTGAGTATAGAGTTATGTTTATTGATTACTTGATTTGTTTTATGAATAGTATTTGTTATTTCCCTTCCATTCTCTCACTTTTCCACACATTACAATTCACCTCACCTTCCCAGATTCACTATTCACTCCTTGTTCCTAAAATTAAATTACAGTTAAATGAAAACTATGTATTATAGCAGTTGAAGGATGGCACAAGGATGAGTTATAGTTGATATGTTTTTTTCTTACAATACAGTTGATTGTTTGATGATTTGTTGAGTAGTAATCATGATATATCCCCCTTCATTTTACCACTTTTCGCTCAATACAATCCCTCATATATCTGAGAACTCTTATTCACCCCCTACTCATTGACAAATATTAAAATATTTTATGGATTGGATTGCATGAGTTTGATGTGTTGTTGAGCCAAACTTTGTTTCATATTTAAAGAGATGTCATGTATTCCAGCTAGGCCAAAAATGCCTCCTTTCCAAGCCCCACATGTCCCCGGTATCCCGGTTCCCCCTCATGTCTTATTATAACCTGAAGTCCCTGAAAACGACAGATGGAAAGAGATTGTCCACACAATAGTATCCCAACATCGTGGCTGGCCCAATTTGTCTCTACCTGCTCCTCCTCCACCGGTTAACCAAATTGTCCAATATGCCCCTGCACACTCACCAGTATAGTCTTCCCACACAAACAAGAGATTAAAAATGAAGCCCATCATGCTCCTATTAAAGGAAAAGTTGTTGCTGCCCCCTCCTCTCCCTCAAATGACTCTACCAAATTCATTTCATCTTGCATGCATTTGAGAGATGATTTATCTCGTGTTATCAGTGAGATCAGGTCTAAAGTCTCCACACAACCTAAGGCAAATTCATAGAAATCAAAGGGAGACAACAACAACAAGGGGAAAATTGCCTCCCAGATTGGCAAATATGGTTTTTGAGTGTTTTTATTTATTGATTGTTGAGAACAGTCGACTTCTAAAGTTTTTGGACAACTCACTATTTTTTGGATATGTTGGATATTATTTTTTGGATATGGTTTCAAATATCATTGATATTAATTTTCAAATTATGAGAGTAGTGATGGGAGCCACAAGGAGGGATGTCTTTGATTGATTAACTAGTTGTGTTTATGCTTGTTAAAGAAACTAAAGGGAGTCACAAGGGGTCCCACCTACTAGTTATTATTTATTAAATATCCTTATTATTATTTTATTAATTTTCCCCCTAAACTAAAAAGTTGGTTGAATTTTAGTTAACTTAACTAAATAGGTAGTTTGACTACTTCAACTAATTCTGATTGCTTAAAGGAAAAGAGAGAAGGATTAACAAGGGAAGAATAGAAGGAGAAAGCATACTAAGGTCTGCTCTTGAGTTTTATTGAGATAATTCAGTTTTCATTCATTCTTTAATTCATTGAAAACCTAATTCTCTTTTATGATAGCAGGGTCCTATTGTAGACAACAAGATTCAAGGTTGAATTACATGATTCAGACACTTGTTTTTCATAGGTTTTGATCTATCTTTGATAGTCTGTGTAGACTTGTTTGTTTGTGAATTAAATTTCATGACTGATAAAGGATATTGTGCAAAGTCAAGTGGGCAACAATTTGTGGCAAGCTGATCCAACTTTTAAAGTTTAGTTTTTTACTTTCTGTTAGAAGTCCTTTTGTATGGTTTTTATCGAGGACATCTAAGTTTGACTTTGGTCCAAACTTCCTCAAGGAATTTTGTAAAGAGAATGATTCTTCAATAAATTGGAATGAAATAAGTGATTGCTTTATGTCTCATCAGTGTTGCTTATTGGCTTGGTATGTTTACTTCTGTCTCTACATTTATTTATGCATCTGTTATATTTAGAAAATTACATAAACATTGAATTTTTCAGCAATCTTTCATTTATAAAAAAATCAACCTAAGCCCTTGTAACCAATACTTGTGGATTAGGAAACAATTTTTGATGGCTATAAACATAGGGTGATATTCCCGTCTATCTTGCTTTAGCCAAGTAAGATCTGAAAATGCTTGAGTAAGATCATTTCATATCTTTTCCTCAACACTATTGTCCTGGAAAAACCTTTCTCTCATGAGGGAAAGGTCCTCCAACATCGGGGTTGGATCTTCCTGGAGAACAAAATCCATCTGGCGAAGGATCTCAAGAGCATCCCAATATTGTGGTATTGAAGGATAGTAATGAGAATAATGGCCATAGGTATCATGCAAAGCACATGGGTTATTTGTGCATAAATACTTAACACACTTAGTTGATGAATTAGGGAGAGGTAATTCCACAACAGGTATGGAGGGATAATTTTCTAAATCATCTGCATTGTAAAGTTCTTTAAGTTTGGGGAGCCTAGGAAAATTGAAGGTAGTGTGACCAAATATATCACATATGGTGCATGTGGGTATGGGTCTAGATGCCATGTTTTGGGTGGCCATGGCTTGTTTAGGAGGGTTTTTTCCCCCTTTATTCTTGTATTTTTTCCTCTTGTCAACTGATTTCCTAGTCTATCTTGGTCGAGGTTGGGCATGTGCAAGTTCCCTAGGGGCTATAGGGTTCATGGGTATTGGCCATATAGGATTCAAGGAAAAGAATGGATTTGGCGAAGAGGGTGGGAGAGGACTTAGAGAGGTGTCCAAAAAATGGAATCCCTAAGGTAAGGTTAGGTAAGTTCAATGTGGCCAGAGTTGGGGTACTGACTATTCACAGAGGAGAAAATAAGAAAGGTACCTAACCAAAGGAATAATGTGGATGCAGATGTGATATTGGTGATGGCATTGAAGGTGTTGTACTTGAGGGTCCAAGTGATGGATGTGAATGTGGGCCCACTGGTCTATGACCGGATGACACCATACATACATTAGATGAATTGGCATGTGTAATCGTAGGTGGAGGTATGTAATCTACACCAAGTAATGTCAAGTCTTTGTAGACTCCCAGGATGATGTATAAAAGTGAAGTGATTGTTTGGCTCCTGCCCAAAGAGGAGACCACATGATTAGGATGAATTTGTACTTGATATTTGCAATTGAGTAATGATGACAAGTTTCTCATTATGGGGGAATATCATCTTACAAAACACTAGGGAAGCCACTACCTTCATGGAGTACATGACACTTAAAATTAGAAATATGTTGCAGTCTAATGGGGAACTGATAACTTCAATGTTAATGCATACTTATTTTCCTCCTAACTATACATGACAGTTCTGGTAAATCCCTTCAAATTGAGAGGATCATGCATCACGAAGGGAGATCATAGATGGAACAAGTGTCGGGGAGCCTAACTTCTTCTAGACTTGGGATGACATGATGCATGTGGATGCACCTTCATCAATAATGAATCAATGGATGATGGATTTTTTGATGGACACACAAATTTGGAAGGATGTAGAGGGTGGTAATCTAAATGGTTCATCCTTGTCAATATCAACTGTAATCATTCTATCATCGTATGGATCAACATCACCCAAAGTAGAAAGTGAATCCTTCCTTTGTAAAGGACATGTTTAGAGGACTTCAAGGGATTACATTGTTATAGGAGATTGAGCTAAGTCATCCACTAGGTTGTAGTGATGGGGGGGAGGGCGATTTTTGAATCCTGCAACCAGGAGGAAATCTTGACGAACAACAATGGGGGGCTTATGGCCGTTATCGAGATTAGACGAGTGCATCAAGTTAATGTCGAGTGTGGTTAGCTGGAGCTACAAAGAACACTGTGTCCTCCTCCTCAACGTTTTTTGACTGCTAATTTACTTCTATTTTGAACTGTTTTCATTTCCATGACTCTCCTGTCTGCCGCTTCTTGAGGCTTCTCTTACTCCTGCCTATTTGGGAAATGAACCACTAGTATTTGTTTTGTAGGTTGACCTTATCATGTGGTTTGTCTTGTCATATTAGCCTTCCAACCTTCACTCTTGCTCTTGTTTTTTAGCAGTATTAGTTTTTTATTTGATCTACTGTTGATATGGCTCCACCTTCTGGTGTTGACATTTCTGAAGACGTCAGGGTCCTTATGAGCCCAGTTGACGAGGTAGGTTGGCAGCAGGCTGGCCTTTTTACTATAGTGGATTCATTAAATAACTCTCATGTTTCTCTTACTATTCCCTCTAGTATTCCTCTGCCTCCCTTGGATGTAGAGCTTCTCCAGAAAACCTTTTTATTGATCGCCTCCCTTCTATTGAAAATCCTGCGAGTGCTATACAACAAACTGCTCCTTTGTTTGGCTTAAATGAGTCGACTCTTAGCCTTGAGAAACCTGTTCATAAGGATGCTAGATATACGAGGCTTAATAAGGAGCTGAATAGTTTCCCCTGTTCACTTACAAAGTTGTCTAACTCTAGGAAGAAGCCCTGGAAGCCCAATAAACGGGATAGAAAAATGGTATTGGGATCGGATATTGGATTGGAAGAAACTGCTAGACTGGCCTTGTGTGGGCTAGTGGGTCGCTTATCCTATCCTTATCTTGTTGATTATTCAATACAAGGTTGGTTAAATAAACTTTGGTTGCCTTTTCTTGATTATGAGCCAGAGATTCACTGTCTTACTGAGGGCTGGTGGGGATTTATCTGCAAGACACCTAAAGATGCAAACATTTTACTCAATAGGTTCTAGGTATTTGGGGGAAGCACCCTAATGCTTAAATGTTGGAGAGTCGCCTTTAACCCACAAACTGAATAATTCCATCACCGACATCTATGGGTTCTTTTTCCAGGCTTGCCTCTTCATTTGTGGAATGAAGGTGCTCTGAAGGAAATTGGAGATGCTTTGGGTCGCTTCATTTCTCTAGATTTTGCTTCTTTGGAAAACACTGCCAGGAAAGTCGGAAATATCCTAGTGGAGATCGATATCCATGAGTGTCTTTATGAGGATTTGATTATTGAATGGGGAGGTCGAACTATTACCCAGAAGCTGGACTATTTGGGAGTTCCTTTCCACTGTAATTGGTGTCGTCAAACTGGTCACCTACGTCGCGACTGCAAAGGGAAACAACCAGATGAGAAATATGAGGAATATTTTCTCTAAGAGGACCCACCAGCCTATATGAATGAAAAAGACTCCTTTGGCATTGATTTTATCTTCATGGGACTGGGGACAGGACATCAGACAGAAGACAAGACTTCCTTTTTTTAGGTAAATTGAAGCATTTATGTCCGGTGTTTAATTCCTCCTTATCGACTTGTGAAAGAAACACATTGGAAAGTTCTAGCTAGATACAAACCTCAATCTCAATCCACCCTAGACATGTTGAAGGGAGCCATAAGACACCTTTACCAAAGGTATTGAAACAACAACTTTCGGCAGCTGGGACCTCAACTGATTTGAGAACTTCATCAACTATTCCACCTCTTCCTGCTTCCACTGACCCTATTTTGTATCTACCTTCAAGCCCAACAGGTTTCGGGGGTTCTGTTTCTGGTATTTTACCTTCTATCCCTACTGAAATTGATCAAGGATTAGCACCAAGTATCAGAATACTGGAAGTAGGAGATTCTTCAATAAATATTCTATTGGACTCACTACTTCCCCATATACAAGGTACTGAAGCGGTCCAACTACCTATTTTTTGGGAAATTCCTTACATAGCACTTCTATTTCAGCTAAAACTTCCTCTTCTAAACATCTTTCTGGGGTCAAGGGGAAAGATTTTGCCTGGTCTAGGGGATTGGGAGTCGAAGTATCTTCTATAAAAACGTGCATCTATCGGAAGAAAACAACACAAACCTTACCATCTACTGATGAGTTGGTTCCTTCCTCCACCGACGGTGGGGCTCTTAGAGCATTGAAATCCTTGGTAAGGGTGAAGTAATGATCCTATTATCCCTAAATATAAGAGGGGTTGGAGGCACCCTCAAATCGGCCTCTGTCCGGAGATTCTTGGATATTACTCATCCTAATATCCTTTTTTTACAAGAGACATTGGGGGATTCGGTGAGAGCAAGGAGTTTCATAAATGTCTTTCGACCTACTTGGCTTTCTTGTGCTGTCAGTTCCATCGACACTTCTGGGGGACTATTATTCTCATGGGACCCTTGTATTTTTTATTTAACTCCATTTTTTACTGTAGGTGGTATACTATTAATAGGAAGATGTCTACAAAGAAATCGGGACTTGGCTCTATTGAATATCTATGGTCCATGCACAGAACGCCCCAAGTTCTAGAAGTCATTGGTTGACAGTGGGATATTATCTTTAAATAATTTATTAATTGCAGGTGATTTAAACATTATTCTTACTTTAGATGAAGCATGGGGAGGTAATGCAGGTTTGGGCTTGAATGATATGTTTTGCAAAGATCTTTTCACCTCTAGAAATATGGTTGATGTCAAGCCATCCAAATTAGTTCCTACGTGGAGGAATGGGCGTCGTGGTAGGAAAGAAATTACTAGAAGACTGGATAGGGTGTTAGTATCTGAAGATTTATTATCTTCGGCTAGCTTGTACAGGAGCTGGGTGGAATTGCCATTTATCTTCGATCATGCACCTATCGCCTTCCAAATGAACTTACCTCCTTGCTATAAGGCCTTTCAACTGAATGCACATTGGATGGAGGACCAAACCTTCATGGATTTAGTTCATGCGGTGTGGAAAGATATGAAATTTCTCTCTGAAAGTGGTAGATAACAAACGTTGTTGTGGAAGCTTAAGGTCTTAAAATCTCGCACAAAATCTTGGTATAAAGAGAAACTTAATAGAAATTCTGAAATTCTCTCAACTTTGGAAACGGATATAAAGGAGGTGAACTTCATTTTGGCTATAGATCCTTTAAACCTTAAAAAGGAGAAAACACTTCGTGAATTGGAAGGAGAAAGAAACAGAATTTTAAAAGAAGGTGAAGAACATTGGATACTTCGTAGTTGGGCTATTTGGCTGGCTAGTGGCGATAATAATTCAAATTTTTTTCATAAATATGCTTCCTATAACAGAACTAGGAAGCACATCAGGGAGATTTCGGATAGTGCTGGGATAAAAGTGACAGAGCAGGAAGATCTAAATTTTGTTGTGACACAATATTTCAAAAATCTTTATAAGGAGCCACCAATCACCCATACAATCGAACAGTTAAAGGTAATCAAACTCTTTTCTCAATTTATTAATGCTAAGAAGTCTTTTTTGATGTACATTCTGATTACACTAGAGGAGATCAAAGATATTATTTTCCATTTTAAGAAAGATAAGAGTCCAGGGCCCGATGGCTGGACGATGGAGTTTTTCACTTGTTTTTTTTATTTAGTTGGGGAAGACTTACTTGAAATGGTGGAGGATTCTATAAGATTAGGAAAAATCACTGGAGGTTTAAATGCTACTTTTATGATGTTGATCTCAAAGGAGAATAAGCCGACTACCTTTGACGATTTCTGTCCGATCTCTCTCTGCAATATTTGTTACAAGATAATTTCAAAGATCATTGCAAACCAGATAAAACCTTTCCTTTCCAAATTCCTCTCAGTAGAAAAGATTGGTTTTATACAAGGTATAAGAATATAGGATGCTGTTGGTACTGCTCATGAAAGCCTCCATAGCATCAAGAAGAAAAATATAAAATCCCTTATCCTCAAGTTGGATCTCAGAAAAGCTTACGATTGTATAAATTGGTCACATCTAAGATTGATTCTTCTTAAGGCTGGTTTTGATTTATAGATGACTAATTGTGTCATGGCTTGTGTCATTACTTCCACCTTTGCCACTCTTATTAACGGTGAGGCTACTGATTTCTTCAGAAGTGGAAGATGACTTTGCCAAGGATGCCCGCTTTCACCATTGCTCTTTATATTGGTAATGGAAGGACTAAGTTTACTTTTGAAACAAAACACTGATGAAGGGAAGATCACAGGTATAAAGGTGTCTAGATTGCAAAATATTATCCATATTCTGTTTGTATATGGCGTCCTCATTACGACTAAGGCCGAGCTATCTGAATGGAATGAAATTGACAGAATCATTAATCTCTTTTGCAAATCTTCGGGCTTGGCGGTAAATCAAACAAAGACAATTGTTCACTTTGATGGGCTATCAGATCAAGATTTGTTACCATTTAAATCTCTCCTTCCCTTTACTTTCAGTGATTCATCGGATGGCTTTAAGTACTTAGGATATTTTCTAAAGACAGGGAAGAAAAAGGCGGAGGATTGGGGTTGGCTCTTAACAAAATTTTCAAAGAAAATCAGCTTATGGTGCAACTGATGGCTATTAATGGGAGGTAGATATGTACTAATCAAATCAGTGATGGAAGGCCAGCCTGTTTGCTAGATGTCCTTAGAAGAAATTCCTCTTTCTGTTCTTGGCAAGATTAGAAAATTGATGGCACAGTTTCTTTGGAATGGAATTTCAGATAAAAATTCTCTTCACAGAGATGATTTTAGGGGCTAAATTTCGCTCATGGGCTAATTTTCCACGGTTTTCCAAAAACGAGATTCGCTATTTTAAAAACGATTCGCCCAAATTCTATAGGATAAAATTATTTTACTTTAAAAATCACCAAAATTTTATAAAAACTATATAAAATACTTAGAAATTTGAATATTTTTACAAAAAATTGCCAATCATTTATAGTTAGCATATGAAGGATTAATAAGATTCGCTAAGGTTTCTAAATTTTAAAATAAATTTCCATCCTTAAAATCATCCCTGCACCTCTATAGATGGGATTCTCTTACTAAACCGAAGAAAAATGGAGGTTGTGGTTTTCGTCATCTTCCCCATTTCAACCTGGCGCTTAATGCAAGTAATCTTTGGAGGGTCCTTTGGCAGGAAGGAATTTGGCATAATGTCATCATGGACAAATATTTCTCAAAAAATACTGTCCTGGATTGGCTTAGATTGGAATCACACAAAAACCCCCATGCTTCCATATTTTGGTCTAGCCTTTCCAACACGACTCCGGTCATTTTGCAGTGGCTTGCCTGGAAGCTGGGGTTTGCCCACCAGATTTTAGTTGGCAGGGATAACATTATAGGGATAAGAGACAACGCCTTCCTCTCGCTTGAGCTTCTTATCTCCTTGAAATAGCAGGGTATATACAAGCTTGAACAGGTCTCAGTGATCCGGGATCCGAGCTCCCGTATTGGAATATGGAGGAGCAGCAATTCACTTGGCTTGACTGGTGAATTAGCTTCAGAGTGGGAATCATATTTAACAAATCTCAGAGGGGCTAGCGTAATGCTCCAAAAGGCTCCTTACATATTAGTGTGGATGGGAGGTGACTCATCGAGAACCTTATCTGTGAGAAATCTCTATTGTGCAATTACATCCATCAAGAACCTTCCGATCTGGAGTGGTTGGCGATTAAACCTATGGAAATGGAATATCCAGCTGGAAATTAAAATATTCATTTGGCTGGCAGTGAAAAATAAAATCCTCACATGGGAAGTGTTAAAGAGGAAAGGGTGGGAAGGGCCAAGGATCTGTTTGATGTAAAAGCAAGGTGGGGAAGATATAAACCACCTATTCATACACTGCTTCTTTTCAAAATCAGTTTGGCACCTTTTAACACTAAAGCTACAGATCAAATCAGCCTGGTCAGGAGATTCCTTCTTGGATTGTTGGGATGCATGGACAAAAGACTCCTCTGTCTCAAATAGACTGGCAGTGATTACGTGCTGGAATTTATGGATCACAAGAAATAAAACTGTCTTCGAGGATAAACCCCCACATGCCTGGGAGGTAGTTTATAAAATATTTTTCGCCTTTCAAAGTGTGCCCTGATAAAAAATTAAAAAATTGAATAGACAGAGATCGATCCACTGGAAGACGGGTTTTGCCTGCGCATAGTTTGATGGGGCTTCTACTTCAGGTGGAAAAATTGTGGTGTTGGGGGGTACATCATAGATCTTGAATCTTCCAAGTACAGGTGGCTCATCAACTATGGGGAAGGTACAAATAAAAAAGTAGAGCTATTGGGTGCATGGACTACGCTCACCCTAGCAAAATTTCTAAAAAATAGGAATATTCATGTAATGGGGGATTCAATGGTTGTCATCAAGTGGCTGAAGCAAAAAAGGGAACTACATTTGACTACCATTGAACTATGGAAACAAAGAATTATTGAGCTAATAAAGTCCTTTGAGGAGATATTTTTTCAGCATGTTTACATAGACTTCAATGTGGAAGCCGAATTACTCTCCAAACAGGATCTCTCGAAGACGAGAGGACGATTATCCTACTATAGATGGGATGGAGGGACAACAGGTCCGACTTCTCATATCAAATTGTTCTAGTCTTGATAATTTTTGTTTTAGGAGCACTGCTATTACTCTTTTTTACTCTTTTCTCTTGTTACCATAATTAGAGTTTGAAGACAACTGACAATTTTTTGAATGTTTATATGATCCAGGGGATCAAATTTTGCTCAAAAATTCAAAGTGTTTGAAATCGCTTCAAATCAAATGAGAGCATAGGCCTCGTCATTACGAACCCAACGCAACTCGTTTGGGTTCAAACGGACATCGGGAGAGAGAGATATCGCGTTTTGTTCAAAATGACAAACAGGCAAAAAAAGGGATGTTGACTGTACAGTCCGTACGGACGCTGATGTGGCAGGCCATACGACACATGGAAGACAGCTATTGGGACAGTTGGCATGTGACATGGTTTGTTGGCAGAGAATGGGATGGCGACACGTGGCCCAATCAATGGCCGCCATGTGTCACCTGTTTATTGGATTAAAATCTTTGCACTTGGCAGGAGTCGACCTCGTGACCACGGAGCAGGGTAAAGCCTTGGGAAAGGCCGCCCAACCGGTGCACCCGCACATGATACTTAACATATATATGCATTGTAATATATTTGAATTTGCAAAATTGTGTATTGGGGTGTGAACCGGTCCAGGGCTAAGCCCCGACCCATGGTTATACATATGTGTATTGCATACGACCAGTGCTACAGGCGGTTAAACCCACCGTAATATATGTTGTAACCATTTGAAATGTGTGTGGTTTGATATAACATGTGACCAACGTGTATGCACGCGGGTTTAACCTTACGGTTTTGTAAATGGTTTGAACTTTAGCCTTGTTGTGTATTGTGCACGGTCATGTGGTGACCATGTGCCCACGGGCCTTCGTAGTTAAAGGTCGGTGTGTAACCGTTCGACATTTTTTACCAGTTGTGCAGTTGCACCTGGTGCCAAGTTTTTATGCTTTAAAATGTGTGTGGGCTAGGTTGAGCCAACAAGGGTGTGTTTTGTAGATGCAGAGACAACAAGCTTGAAGGGGAGACTTCCAGGAAGCCTATCTTCTTCAATTTTTGGCCAAACGAGGTGCCGAAAAAGCCCAGCTAGGGGTTTTTGGACGTTCTAAATACATTGGAGCAATCTATTTGGAATTTTTAGCATTTTAAAGAACATTTTTTAGCACTTTGAGCAAATAATACAAATGATCCATTGGAAGCTGGACCAGAAGATGTAGCCCAAGAGAGGAGTGAACTCCTTTATCATTTGTTGTGTTATGTGTTTTTTGTTCTCTGATTTTTGTTGTTGTTTATATGCATCTTGAATGAGTAAATCCTATTAAAATTGTGTTGCAAAGTTGATCCATTTGCATTTTAACACATAAAATTAACTTGCAAATATTTTCAAGAATACAAGTCTTCTTCACTTTTAGCTCAAGTTGGTATCAGAGCATAGGTTTTTGAAGACTTGATTATTTGCAATTGTTTTATTTTCTGATGCTCACAAGGTTGAAACTCACAAGAGGAGAAGGTCAACTTGTGGATCCAAGTTCTCATCCTTCAAGGAGGAATCATATATCATCACCGCAAGTTTCAAGGAGGCATTCACCAAGTATGGATCATGAAGACAGTCATGAACATGTTCCTGCAGAAGATGAAGATCTCAGAAAGGTTGTCATGGAAATGAGAGAGATGATGAAGATCTTGATGGAAAGGAATACAAGGTTGCAAGGTGAAGGATCCAACCCTTCAAAGCATAAGGGAGACAGTGGTGATAAAACTCCAAATGGAAATGGAGGGAATGGTGCTTCTCCACCACCCTCTCCTCCATCTTCTTCTTCTTCTTCTTCTTCTACCAATTCAAGACCTCTTCCGAACTCTCCAAAGGGACATGGTAAAACTCCTTCACAAATTCCTTTGTTAAAGCTTGATATTAAATTTGAATTGCCAATATACAATGGACAAGTTAATGCTGAGAAATTAGATAATTGGATTCGTTAGATTGAGGTGTATTGTAGGATACAAAAAATTCAAGATGATGAAACTAAGATTCAACTTGCTTCTTTAAGATTGGATAGTGCAACACTCATTTGGTGGGAATCCAAG
>ML783879.1:63749-107122 GCA_009831015.1 Picea engelmannii | reverse complement strand
GTCCTTTCAAGATTATCGACAAGATTGGTAACAATGCCTTCTGTTTAGATTTGCCTCCTTATATGCAAATGTATGCAGTTGTTAATGTTGAGAATTTGAAATTGTATGAGCCTCCTTTGATTGATGATCAAGGAGAGCATGTTGAGATTCCTTCTATAGATGATTTTTCCCCAAAATATCTTACAGAACTGCATGAAGACACCATCCTTGATAGGAGAATGCGAACTTCAAAATGAGGAAATGTGGAGTATCTTCGAGTTGGTCTTAAAGGTACAAATCCAAGAAAAGCCAAGTGGATTGAGGTTGGAAGAGTGAGGGAACTATACCCTCATCTTCAAATAGACTGAAAATAGTCTTTTGGAGGTCCAAAGGCTTTCCAATGGGGAGGTGTGATCTAGGGGATCAAATTTTGCTCAAAACTTCAAAGTGTTCGAAATCTCTTCAAATCAAACGAGAGCGTAGGCCTCGTCGTTACGAACCCAATGCAACTCATTTGGGTTCAAACAGACATCAGGAACGAGAGATATCACGTTCTGTTCAAAATGACAAACAGGCAAAAAAAGGGATGTTGACTGTACAGTCCATACAGTCCATACGGACGCTGACATGGCAGGTCGTACGACACATGGCAGACAGCTATTGGGACAGTTGGCATGTGACATGGTTTATTGGCAGTGAATGGGATGGTGACATGTGGCCCAATCAATGGCCGCCATGTGTCACCTGTTTATTGGATTAAAATCTTTTCACTTGGAAGGAGTCGACCCCATGACCTCTGGGCATGGTAAAGCCTTGGGAAAGGCCACCTAACCGACGCACCTGCACATGATACTTAACATATATATGCATTGTAATATATTTGAATTTTCAAAATTGTGTATTGGGGCGTGAACCAGGCTGGGGCTAAGCTGTGACCCATGGTTATATATATGTGTATTGCATACGACCGGTGCTACGGGCGGTTAAACCTACTGTAATATATGTTTTAACCATTTGAAATGCGCATGGTTTGATATAACATGTGACCAACGTGTATGCGTGTGGGTTTAACCTTACGGTTTTGTAAACGGTTTGAACTTTAGCCCTGTTGTGTATTGTGCGCGGTCATGTGGTGACCATGTGCCCACGGGCCTTGGTAGTTAAAGGTCGGCACGTAACCATTTGACAGTTTGTACCAGTTGTGCGATTGCACCCGGTGCCAAGTTTTTACACTTTAAAATGCGTGTGGGCTAGGTTGAGCCAACAAGGGTGTGTTTTGCAGATGCAAAGACAGCAAGCTTGAAGGGAGGACTTCCAGGAAGCCTATCTTCTTCAATTTTTGGCCAAACGAGGTGCCGAAAAAGCCCAGCTAGGGGTTTTGGGACGTTTTGAATACATTGGAGCATTCTATTTGGAATTTTGAGCATTGTAAAGCACATTTTTTAGCACTTTGAGCAAATAATACAAATGATCCATTGGAAGCTGGACCAGGAGATGTAGCCCAAGAGAGGGGTGAACTCCTTTATCATTTGTTGTGTTATGTGTTTTATGTTCTCTAATTTTTGCTATTGTTTATATGCATCTTGAATGAGTAAATCCTATTAAAATTGTGTTGCAAAGTTGATCCATTTGCATTTTAACACATAAAATTTAACTTGCAAATATTTTCAAGAATACAAGTCTTCTTCACTTTTAGATCATTATATCCTGGTTATTGGTTATGGTAACATTTTTGTATCTTTTACCTCTCATTGTATGGAATCAGATTCCTGAGTATGAGAAGAAACACATGTCTGATGTATTAAAAACTATATTTTAATATAATTTTGGAGCGAATTTCTTATTGGAAAAAAAAGGTTGTAGTGATGGGTTTCTCTCCCATGGAGGTTAGGGGCATTCCACCTTAACAAAACCTTGGGTACTTTGTGAGGTAGGTCTGCACTAGGGAGAGGAATCTATAAAGGTCCATTTTTGGATAGAGGAGGATCAAAGTACTCAATTGGTTGTGCCTCGGGGGGCATACTGTATTGGCGTGATCGAGTAGTAAGATTAAAATCAGTTGAATCCAAGAAAGGATCTGATAATTATCGTTCCCAAGAGTGGTGGAAGTGGGAGGTGGTCCATATGGAGGGGCTTTTGAAGTGGACACAAACCCTTTCATTGGGAAATGGTTCCTCAACACATCTTGTTGTGACATGGATGGGTGGGGTAGGTTGGCTATTGGTTCACTTGGAAGCCTCAATTGCTTCCTACATTCAACACATTTCAGGTAAGAGGGCACATTCATGAATGCAATTACCATAGACACCACAACTAGGACAATGTTTATTGGTGCAGAAGTTATCATTCTCCCCCTGTTTGGGTTGGGGATCGTTGCCTAGGCCTTGGTTTGTGGTGGGATGATTTCCCCCAACATTGGTATGGGAATAGGATTTCCCCAAGTTTTCGTTGTTCTTATTACGTTCCCCCTTGTTTTTCTTCTTGTTTTTATTGAAATATTGTAACTTCAAATAATATTCTAATTATATTTGAGTTATTATCTTATAGATCAAATCCCCTTTTGTGGATTGATCATGTCTGGTCTTTTATAAGACCAAATCCCCTTTTGTGGATTGGTCAAACCATATTTATATGGTGGTATTTGTAAAGTAGGCCCCTAGGGTTTATAAAGTGGTTTTAACCACTCTTGGAAGAAGTCGACCCTACTAAGTGAAGAGACATAACCCTAGCACCTCCTCAACTAGTATTTATAAGTGAGTATGGTGCCTCACTTTTTCACTCACTCACACTCACTTCTAGTGCACATATTTTGAAGGAATATGCAGTTGCAGGAAGGAGAAGAGAGGCACATTCTCAGTCCTAGTTTATTATTGGTGGTTTGGTCTTAGTATTGGCATTGTATTGGAAATCTATTGTTGAGGAATTGTTGTTGGGTTTTCTCCCCCATGAGGATTTCCCAAGATAAAATGTTGTGTACCTTGTGATTGTGTTTCTTTCATTGATCCTCCTTATGCAATTGTTTTGGAAATGAATTTAATGCTCTAGTAAATTGAAGATAACCTAATAAAAACATAAAACTTAACATGGTATCAGATCTTGACTGAATAGAGAACCTTTAACTAGGGTATCTCAAAACGTCATTGTTGTCATACAAGGAAATTAGGACTTTTTATTGGAGAGGAATTTCTGACCAAAACCTATCTAGGGAAGTGCGCCCTACCCTAGCGCATCCTTTGGTAGCTTGAGAAGACCTTTTTAGTGGCCAGACTCTCTGAAAATTCAAACCCTCTTTTTGACTAGTACCAGGAAACCAAAACCAATACCAGAAGTACCATTCCAAAAGTGTGCAAGTCAACTTTTCAGGGGTAAAACTTGAAATTTTATGAAATAATCAGCTCCAACAAACTCGCCTCAGCCCAGGACATCTAGTCTCTGGATCAAAATTCCAAAATTTGAAGTTTGAAGAATTATTGTGTCCTCATAAAACCCTAAGTATTAATTACAGTAAAAGTTTTTATGAAGTGGTGGGACTGATTTTTATTTTCCTAGTACGCCTTACCCTAGCAAATATCCAACTACCTTTAAATTACAAGTTACAACACCTTTGAAGTTTTTAAACGTTTTTTATTTATCACAGTTGCTACTGGATGGTGCCACTACCTACAGATATTGTTAGAAGTATGTAATTACATATGTTTAAACTGTACTATTAGTTTTAAAGGGTATTTGTGGGAGAAAGGATATTTTATCTGAATAACAATCATAGATCCAGAGGGATCTCAGATCCAACACATTCAAAGGAATAATGCACTCCAGGTTTGATTATTTTGATATGCATATATTTGTTATGACATTATTTTGATGTTATGAACATATAGGTTGTATGTTGAAATCATACTAACCATTGGTCAAAATTAAGTTCAAGTTATTAGATTGATTGAATTTGAGTTTATAAAGTTTATTCTCTAACTTAGATTTCTGTCAATATAGGATATTGTCTTAGTACAAAGGACAGGTTGAAGAAAACACTTGTCATCTTGAGTGAAGGAGACTTGGAAGAAAAACAACACACTCATTCTTTAGGACAAGACTCCGTGTTCTAGGTTTGAATGATTAAGTTGATATGATTCAAATTTGCACATGTCAAGTTTGATAACTACCTCATTACAAGTAAATAATATAGTTGAGATAGCAATCTTTGAAAAGTGTTATACTCGGTAGCATGCGAGCATATTGAGATAAATGCTTATTGTAATCATTTACCATATATAACTAACATCTCATCTAGGATAAAATTCTTTTTTTTCCTCCAGGTTACCATGGAGGAATGATTGATCACAACACTAGAAGAGTGTTGCTCTCATTTCTTATTTTTTTATTTCTTACTTGTGTTTCAGGAAGGTCACAAGTGATATCTCTAAAGGAGTTACTGTGACGATTGTTCTCACTATTGATTTATTATTATTATAAAGAGTATTATTCTTATATGTTGTTTCTCCCTTGTTGTTCTTGTTTCGGGCAGGTCACAGGTGCCCTAAGGAAGCTATAGTGACGGTTGCAGGAGGAATCATATTAGATGAGACATGAAGAAGACTATCCAAGTTGTGTACATGAACGTATACATGCATCTACCAAAGAAGATGAAGAAGAAGTTACTTTTAAGATACAAAGTATCTCATATGGAGATTGATTGTAATGAGTAGAAGGATCCAAATATGACCAAACATTATAATAGAACTCACAGTAGACTTGGTCAATGAATAATGAAGCCACCTTGATAGGAAGAAGAATTTGTTTGAAGTTTGACTCAGCCTTTCATATTAAGACTTGGTATTCAACACCAAGTATATCTTGGAGAGACTATGAAGTTTTTGTACACTCATAAGAAATCAAAACTCAGAGTAAGCCTGATATCAGAAAGGATCAGATGGGAAAAATAAACATCTTCTAGGATTGGCAGACAGATGCCATGAATTGAGATGACTATATTGTAGCTTCAAAGACCTCTAGAAGACAAGAAATCTCCTGAGAATATTCCCTTGTTTCTGTGATAGATAAAGAATCCAGTCAAAAGGACTGGGATATGGATTTTTCCTTCAGACTAGAAAGGAAGTAAGTGACGAATTTCAATATTGATATAACATATCAAGAATGTTGCAGATAATAGTAGAAAGCCTGAATTGTGTCCAGAGGATTCTCCCAGCAAGAGGGAGAAGACTATGACGAGACACTTTCTCTAGTAATCGAAGAAATAGTTCCAGAAAACCAGAACAACCATGATTCTGATACAGTATGAGATTTAGGGGGAGCAATCCCTGTATTTGAGAATGAGTTACCTCCATGAAATAAGAAAACCTACCTTCAGTATCAGTTATTGAGCCAATCACAGATGAAATTGTTTCCATGATAAAATAGAGGAGCTACTCTCAGAGTTCAGTTGCTACAGTGAGAATAGAGCAAGTCATTCTCAACTTGAGGAATAGCAGTTGTAGGTGAAGAGTCTCGGTTCTAGAAGGAATAGTTGCAGAGAGAGTAGAGGACATACTCTCGAGTAGTGAGACAGAAGGTGCTTTTCAAAAAGCACATAGAGCTAGCACATGATTGTGCATATTAAGTTGCAGTTGAGCAAGTGTACCAGGTTGTTACAAAGTGATGTGAAATTTTGATTTGAATTTGAAGATAGAAAGAATCATGTCTCCAGGTTGAAGAAAGATCTGTACGGGTTGAAGTAAGCTCCTAGATCTTGGTATGGAAGAATTGATAGTTTCCTAATGAGCTTGGGATTTACTAAGGGTAAATTTGATCCTAACCTTTACTTCAAGGTTATGAATGACGATCTAGTTTTATTACTACTAGATGTGAATGATTTATTCCTGAATGGAGAAGAAAATCTCATCACAAATTGTAAGAAGAAAATCTCATCACAATTTGAGATGAAAGACCTAGGCCTGATGCATTATTTCTTAGGTCTTGAAGTTTGGCAGATACCAGAGAATATATTCCTTAACTAAGGGAATTATGCAGTTGAAATACTGGAGAGATTTGACATGTTGGAATGTAAATCCATGAACACACCCATGGAAAAAAAGTTGAATCTCTCGATTGATACTTCGTTAGATTTGGTTGATGCTACTCTGTACAGACAAATTATTGGTTCATTGATGTATCTAACGAATACCAGGCCAAATATATTCTTTGTTGTGAACACCTTGAGTCAGTATCTGGTGTATCCCAGACATGTTCACCCTGTAGCTACAAAGCATGTGATGAGATACCTTAAGGGTACATTGGATTATGGTCTCTTTTATACTGGATATCATGACTTCAGACTGTGTGGTTATACTGATTCAAATTGAGCTGGAAGTGTCTCAGATAGAAAGGACACTTCAGGATGTTGTTTCAGTTTGAGGTCAGCCATGACTTCATGGAAAAGCAGGAAGCAATCTAGTATTTCTCTCAGCACGACAGAAGAAAAATACATTGCAACATGTTCCGCCAGTTGTGAAGCCATATGGCTTCGGAATTTGTTGACATGTTTGCTCGATCTAGAGATAGAATCCACCGTGACTCTATGTGATAACTAGAGTTGTATAAATATGAAAGAGAACCCAATGTTCCATGCTAAGTCGAAGCACATAAATATCTGGTATCACTACATTCATGATATGGTGTAGAGGGGAGTTGTAAGGCTCCAATATGTTGGCATAGATGAGCAGGTTTTAAATGTGTTGACCAAGATTTTGTCTCGAGTGAAGTTTGGGTACTTTCGAGACAAGCTTGGTGTTGTCCGAAAGGACCTCTCTTGAAGGGGGGAGTGATTTTGATGATACTATGGTATCCTGACCAATAACGGGTAGCTCTGTTACTATTTTATATCCTAGGGGATTGATCATCCCTGGACAGATCTCGAAGTTTAGGTAACGATGGTCTGTTAGACTACATGTGCATGTATATGCTAGTTGTGGTCAGTAGTGGTAGCTCCTTTAGGATTTTATATCCTAGGGAATTTTATGATTCATGGGCAAATATCGAAGGTATGGTAAGGACGGTCTATCAGAGTACCACGTAGTAGCTCTGTTAGGATTTTATATCCTAGGGAATATTTTGATTCCTGGGTAGATCCCAAAGGTTCGGTGAGGATGGTCTATCATAGTACCACAAATTTTTTTTGTTGCACCTGCCTCATTCTATTTCCATATGATGATGATGTTGTTGTCTCAGCCTCGTGTTGATGATGTTTTTTTTTCATCCTCGTGTTGATGATGTTGTTGTCTCAAACTCATGCTGATGATGTTTTTGTTTCATCTTCATGTTGATGATGTTGTTGATTCAACCTCATGTTGTTGATGATGTTGTACCAACCTAGTGTTGTTGATGATGGTACCATCCTCATGTTGGCGATATTGTTTCTTTATCATTATGCTAATTGATGTTGATATTTATGTTTCATGCAAATGATGATGATGATGTTACCCCAGATCCATTCTATGATCGATGATGATATTGATGATGAGAAAAACTTTTGATGACTTATAGATGTGCCAGTCAGTGTCCCAGATGTTGATGATGATGATTCCCTCTCTCTCTCTCATGATGATGTTGTATTGGGTTATGTTAGTAGAATACCCTTCTCGTTAAGGGGGAGTGTTGAAATATTGTAACTTTGAATAATTTTCTAATGATATTTGAGTTATTATCTTATATATCAAATCCTCTTTTATGGATTGATCATTCCAGGTATTGTATAATACCAAATCCCCTTGTGTGGATTGGTCAAACCATATTTATATTGTGGTATTTCTAAATTCAGACCCTAGGGTTTATAAAGTGGTTTTAACCACTCTTGGAAGAAGTCGGACCTACTAAGTAAAGAGACATAACCCTAACACCTCCTCAACTAGTATTTGTAATTGAGGATGGCGCCTCACTTGTTCACTCACTCACACTCACTTCTAGTGCACATATTTTGAAGGAAGCTGCAATTGCAATAAGGAGAAGAGAGGCACATGCTCAGTCCTATTTTATTCTTGGTGGTTTGGTCTTAGTCTTGGCATTGTATTGGAAATCTATTATTGAGGAAGTTTTGTTGGGTTTTCTCCCCCATGAGGGTTTCCCAGGATAAAATGTCATGTACCTTGTGATTGTGTTTCTTTCAGTGATACTCCTTATGTTTTTGTTTTGGAAATGCATTGAATGCTCTAGTAAATTGAAGATAACCTAATAAAAGCATAAAACTTAATCGTTGTTATTAGGGTTATTGGGGAAAGTTTGTTTCACATACACTTTCCGTTGATGAGGGCATGAATGTTGAATAGTAGGGGGTCGGGATATCACTTCTAGAGGAGCTAGGGTAATTGGTGATGGACCAGGAAAAGGGTAAAAAGGGTTCATAGAAACACCACCACAAGGATAGATTCCATAAGGGGTACCCTGACCATGAGGATGGGTATGGGATGTAGGGTAAGATGTGTTAGTTCCAATTTGAGATGAAGCATGTGAAGGATCATGAAGGGGTTTTAATATCCATAGGAAGTGTGGACCCCACCATAAGGGTTAATATATTCACTAGGTCTAGGATGAGTAGATTGTGGATAAGTATGGGAGATATATCTGACTATACCATCAACTGCATGGGAATCCCTTGGTGCTAACAAGTCACTTAAGTGAGAGCGAGGAGAATCATGGAGAATGGTATAAATATGCCATGATTGGGAATAGATCAGATCATACTGTAAATATTTTTGAATGGCTTATTCCTCATTCCTAGGAAGGGTCATGGACACATCGTTAGCAATGGGGGGAATAAGGGACTTGAGGAACCAATTAATAAGGAAGGAATCATCGTTTGATATTTTCACAAGTTTTGTCTTTTATGCCACTCATGGATGTGATCTAATATGTGTGTAGCAGTGGTTTGGTGAAAATTAGTCAGAAATTGTGTTCCTATACCATGGTGGACTGGAAGTTAGAAGAAGGTGAGGTACACTTTGGCAATGGATTCAAAGGTTTTATGGGTGTTATCAGGTTGATTGATGTACCATTTACCATCATCACCCATCAAGGTGCATTGGAAATTCTTAACCTAATTGAATCCTTCTTTATGGACTTAGAGTAACACCAAAGGTGGAAAGATATAACATGGTTAGAGGGGTCTTCACTCCTAGTTTTCCTTCAAACTTAAGGATATCTAATGAAAACTTGTTTGGAATAGAGGGACAATTAGCGTCATGGTGGATGTGATCATTAATAAACTTGTTAAAATTATGTAGGTTTAAACCAGACATGAAAGACATGGAGGTTTGATTAGCATTGACTCCTAGGTTAGCTCCACCCATGTTGGAACTTGGGTTAGAAGGGGATGAAGGACTTGATGGGAGAATGTGTGCCCAGAAATGAATGTACCAGTACCCCTTAATGGGGAGGGGGGTTTTCATTCAGATGAGATAGAACTTAAGGATGAGTTAGGGTGGGGAACCTTGTTTCGTCGAGCATAAATGATATTAAACTTAATGGGGAACTCAATTCAAAGGCCTTGCAGCCTACAGGATTGTCTCTTTTGGGGAGATGTGGTTTCCTAAGGTAAGTATCTCTCTAAACAAGAATTTAATAAAATAGGTTAAGGAAAATAAAAGATGAATTAAGAAACTATTAAACAAGCACACACACACACACACACACTACATTCTTAGGTGGTGCACAAGTGTTTTCAAGTGTGTCTAATAAGTGAAATAGGCCTAATTCAAGAAGTTACATCCTATCAAAAGAAAAATACTCTAGTCTAGAAGATCAAATAAAGAACTCAAACAAAACCTAGACTATGGATGGGGGCCTTCCAAACAATTAACAACATGAGGAGATGAGGTCCCCTCCATATTTGAGTGAAGGTGCAAGAGACAATTATAACTACAGGTAAATTGGTAGTGAGAGGTCCCTTGGCTCATTTAAGTATGTCTTAGGTTCCCTCCCTCCTATGAGAACCACTTGGGTAAAAGACACCTAATATTGGCCACTAAGCTACCTCTTCATAGAAATGTGTAACATGTTACCTTGCCTTCATGCTAAAATCACACGATCCATGGATATTTAGTACTAAAAGAGAAAGAATTATCAATCACACCTTTTGTCCATACCTTGGCATTATCAACTCTAAGAGTGATCTTGTTACTAAATGGGTGGGCACTGTGTTCGTTAGAAAGGATTTTGGTTCTCTAAGAGGACAAATTCTATGTCATAGATGTAAGTGACCAAGGGAAATTGTTTGGATTCTTATTCCCAGCACCCTAAATTAACTACAAAATTATTTTGGTTCCCAAGGGGTCTTAAATGTTTGTTAAGTTAACGGTTAATTTTTAAGGTTGAGCTTGGCATCATTAACCAAGCATAAAAATCAAGGTGTGTTTTATGTGTTGGTGATGTGTATGAGAAATTAAGAAATTGAAAATAAATTGCTCAAAGAAAGACTTTGAAAAATAAAATACTGAAATTCAAATTCTAAATATGCAAGTGAAATGATCAAGTTACTAAGTGTTGATGTTTCCTTTAATCAAACAAAAATTCCTTGCATGTAAATTCAGAAATTTCAAACATCAATTTTTTTTTCCAAATCATGCAACCAAATTCTCACAGAAAATCCCTATTGGGGTCCTAAGTGGAATTTTTATTTTCACTAAGGGTTTCTTTGAAAATATGAACTACAATTATTTTCTATAACAGCAAAAACAGTAAGGCCCGTGGTTATAATGAACAACTAAAAACCATGCAATGCACACTAGTTCTTATGCCTTAACCTATATGTTTTTTTCTTTGCTCTTCATATTGAAATGGAATGAAATGCAAATAAAAATAAACCTAAATACATGAGAAACCACTTAAGAGAAAAGCTACAACTTGTTTACAGAGGCAAACAATGAGTCAAACCACCAAAAATCCACTTGAAGGAAAGGTATTGAGACCCTTAGGGGTTTTGTTCCTCAATCCATTAGGTTTTAGAGGTTTTTCCAGACAATCGTCCAACTAAAAATGAAATGGGAATATATAGGCCCTAAATAGAAGCTTAAACAACCTAACAAACCATGAGAAACTAGAAAAAATCATAAATTTTTCCCTTGCAAAAAGGTATCTTAGTAAGTGTGTTGACCATTGCAAGAACTAGGGATGATGAGTGCATTTGTCAATGTTGTAACTGGGCATATTTAGTTCATTGGTCAATGCTCCTATTGAGCTCCTTTAGTACATTTTTCCTCTAGGGTTGATCTGCAACTGTGGCCTTGGCTCTACATGACTCCTAAGTGATTTTTTACTCTTTTAAACTATAAACATGAAGAAAAAAAAGCTATAGGAAGTTAATAAACCCTCAAAAAGTCATAAAAAACAAATAAAAACAGAGAAATAAACCATTTACCACACACCCACAACCAGGAATATTCAGATTGGCTCAAATCTCTAGTGGAGTTTCCATTATGTTGGTGCAAATCTACAACAAGGGTGAGCAGATTTGCAAACTTTGTGGTTGCTACAAAGCTACAAACAAGTGGGGTTAGAGAACTAAAAACCATATATTTCCATAAAGAAATATATTCTAAGATCTATGTTATTCTGTGAAAATAAAAGACATGCAACATAAAATACACATGAACAGTAATAAAATCAAAGAACAAATTGAATACTCATTACCCAAATGGAAAGATCTTACATAAAACACCTATGGATAAATCTTTGAATATTCTGATCCTCTAGTGGCTTCTTTGTGGGAGGGTTATTTTGTTCCCTAGGTGTGTGGTTTTGGCTTCTTCTCTCCTCCTATGGCTATTGATGGTTTTTGTAGTGATGGTCTCCTTTAGAAAATAAGGTTTATGTGAAACTAGGGTTTCAAATGAAAAGGGGATAACTAGGGAAAAGTATACAATGAGGAAGATGAGAGAAAAATGTGAGTTGAGAGAGTGAAAATGATGGGGATAATTAAATGGGGTTAGACCCCTAATTCTTTTATATGAAAAATATGAGATTTTCTCATATTTTTTCTTTTTGAAATTGAAATTAGGAGGGAAAATCATAAAAGGGGTTTATGAGTTAATTAATGAATATTAACTTTAGAAATGGGGTTTCTAAAGTTAATTAAGTGGATTAATATGTGAAATTGGGGTTTTAGTGTAATTAACTTTAGGAACAAGGGTTCTTAAAGCTAATTAAGGGTATTTGTCAGGTAAAAGTGGGTTTAATGTCATTTTGAGAAAAATTAATTAGAGAAAAAGGGTTCCTATAGGTTAATTAGCTGGGACATGTCATGTTACCCATACTATAGATGGAGTATATGTGTGCACCTTTCATTCTGTTTTGGGTGCGACATTTTTATTTGATACCAATAAATATTGCTATTTTATTACTTGCATTTAATTTTAATATGTTATTACTTTCAGTATGTATTTAATATTTCTGCAATTTATTTTATAAAATAGTGTTAATACAATTCTTCATTATATATAGAATAAGTTTAAAATTTTTATGTTTTCGACCTTTATCAGTTTTCCATCATTCAAATCTAGCTAAGTAATATTTTTCAAAATTGCAATTTAATTGATCAAATGTTTCTTTTATTGCAAAAATGGATTCAACTCCTTGGAATATCCCTATTGTTATCGAGTTGTGCAATGTTAAATTATTCTTGTTGTATTTTATACCAAAAGTGATGGTTTCCATTCCTATTATTTTGAGCGATCATATTGTGTTTATACTATGGATTATATATATATGTGTGTGTGTGGAACACATTAGTTAGATGAAAAAATTGGAATAAATTTGTCATCCCTACCTAAATTCAATGTTAGAGTAGGGTGAGGGTACCTTTCCAACTCAAAGTACATTAATTTCTTGTACTAAGATCTAGTTCATAGGATATAATTAATATAGCATTTCTCTTATCGAGAAGAGCCTAAACTTCATATAATATGTAACATTAAACACGTAATTCTTGTATTGGTGTAGGAAGATAGTGATCTAGAATGATTCATGCAAAGCATCTAGGATGTGCAGTGTCAAGAAAAACTCCAAACTCCAAAAAATTCAGAGTTATAAATACAACCATGAACATGCAAAAAGATAGCCATGCATCAAATCAAATACAACTTTGTAACTAAGACAAAAATATATAACATTAAATCTCATCCATTAATCATCAAATGAGAAAAATACAAGATAGTGCAACCAACAAGGATTGAGATATTGAGAAATATACTATGCCAAAGCTCTAAAGAGCATGACAAGGAAGAATCTTCTTTGTTTGGTGACTTGGAGATATAAGGGAGCTAATAAGATGTATGTGAAAATATTTATATGAAGGAAGAATAATCAATTACAAAAATAGTTGTGGTTCCATAATAGCATTGGATGATTATTAACATTGGATGATTATTAGCATTGATGGTTGAGGGCATGCAGATGAAATTTTGAAGGTATCATGGGGTTAGAACTTGGTGTGGATAGCTAGAATTTGATGTGCCAAATGTTGTAGAGTTTTGTTGGGCACATGAACATTGACCCCTCGACCCTTGTGGGGACTTTTCCCTTTGATCCCACCCATCAATGGTGACAGACGATCGCTAAGGGGTTGATTCTTCCCATTATACCCCAAGAGGGTGTTGCAAATCGTAGTATTTGACTATTGGACACAGTTTGAGGTGTTGAGGTAGTTTGCACATAAATATTTACATCTATGCTAAAATCATTTGTCCCTTCTTCAATAGAAATGGTCCTTATTGCATGATTGTTTAGTTGTGGAAACTATGTGTAGATTTACTTAAATTTGTACTTCTTAGCTTGACGTGAACATTTTATAGCCTATACAACTCAAAACAATTGGTGAGGTCCTTTCACTTGTGCATCATAATTTGATCAGTAATGACATCCTTTGGCATAGGGTTTGATTCTTCAAAATACAAACCTGTTGGATTTGTAACTATTACTAGTTTATAAATATGAAATATATAAATCTTTAGTAACTCATTAAACACTATATGCATAATTAAGTATAGACAAAGGTGAAGTACAAACCCATTTTACCAATTACTCTAAGTATGGTATAGGAATCACAAATAAGAGGTTTGAGATTGCACTAACGACCCTTGAAGAATTTATTTTAAAGTTGTAGTGATTTGAAATTGGAATAAAATAATGGAAGAGACTAAAGGCAAGTTTTGCAAAATCCAAGGGTAAATTAGAAGGCTAGAATTTGGGTAAGATATGGTTGACAAGGAGTGTCACCAACATAGGTATGGTGGATGAAGGATTCCAACAAGAAGGCTCATCGAAAAAGGTATTTCCGATAGAGATAGTCTTATGAGGCATGACCAACAAGAGAATGTGAGTTTTCTATGTAAGTGAAAGTGAAGTCCGTGTCACTGAAGGTTTCATTATGAGAAGGTACATAAACATTGGTGAAGGTTCTGATGACATGGAGGTATGTTGAGGTTAATGAAGGTCTTGTCAACAACCATGAAGTGGATGTCTGTAAATATTTTACCAATGAACATGTACATTAATGTCGATAAATGTATCATCGACAAGAATGAAGTCGACATCAGTGGGCTTCCATCGATGAGTAGGTATGTTGATGTCATTGAAGATATCATCATTGATAAGCTTGAAGTTGATGACATTTGATTACATTGAATTTTTCATCCATGAACACATTTTCGTTGTTGATAGAGTTCAAATTGGAACCCATAGAATTCCAAGATCTAATTGGAACCTGTAGATGTATGATCATACCAAGTTTGTAGTTTGAAAGATAGGTAATTTTACACATAATGTAGGATTTGATGTGCACCTTCATGTCACTATGCATGCTCACACGTTAGAAGGTATAGTGGAGCATGAAAAGTGTATACTTTATCCAAAGTGATATGTTGATTTGAAGTAGTGTGCTTCCAAAATTAGTTGGTTATGTTGCATGATATAAGGTACTCTAAGTTGTCCAAATTAGTAGAGTAGCTTGTCGAATAGACAATAGGAAGTTACTTTTTGATCTTTTTCATGAGTGTTGTAGGTATACATGAAATATGGATCACATGTGTAGAGATAAACCTATTTTTTGTAGTTGTCAGCTTGAGTGTTGAGCATTATGAATAGTGATCTAGTTGGTAGGAGAATGTGACAATATGTTATTTTGTTATATTTTCCTTCCCTATGCTTGGTCATCCTAGAGAATTTTTGTTGATATTCCCCACTTCATGTTGTACACATTATCTAGCTTACTCCATTTATGCAAAAGTTGAAGTGTTTTTTTTATTTGAATGAATGTTGGTCTCTAGCTTACTTCATAGCTCTATGATGTTGTGTGAGAAAGGCTAGTCCTCGATGATATTGATCTTCTTAAGGTCTACATGGATACTGATACACTCAATTATTATTCTTGAATACTAAATTTGTGTTATGTCAAAGGTATTGTCAACAAAATTTTCTTGTAACTTTGGCACAATGAATCTAGGATTGTTATGGAACAAACAACCAAATAAGCATAAAAAATACCCAATTTAGTAATTCCATGCCTAAATAAAGTGAAAGAGTGAATGGGATAAGAATCTTATTCGAGGGAGAAACCTCATATTACAAGATATCAAATGCACACGATAATATGATCATTCAAATGAGTCTCCTTGATGTATGTATAGGAGACAAAAAGGGATAGGAAGAAATAATAAGTCAACATAAATATAATTAATGCAATGATTATGAATGGGGGTCATGTTTAGGGTATTAACATGCCCCTCCACTTCAAACAAGCATTGCCCTCAATGATGATCAGTTGTGTATAATTTTGTATGAAGAAATCATCTAGCCAAGTTGCATAATTTGTGTTCCACTTGATGAGGTACACAATAATTTCTTAGGTCCTAAGTTCCTTGACTTATGTTTCAATGACTATTTCATGTTCTAATACGGTTTTCGTTCTTCATCAAGGTCTATCAAAAAATACTCTGAATTGGGATTTTGTCACCAGTTACCTTCTTTAAACTAATAAACATGGAATACCAAATGTACATGTGAAGGAGGCAATTACAATATGTAAGAAATATTTCTCATCCTCGACAACATCTTATAGGGACCATAGTACTTGGGTGATAATTTATTGTTCTTCTTTTGTTTCTTGAGAGACATATGTTTGTATTATTGTAGTCTTAGAAATACCTTATCTCCCACTTCAAAGTACCTTTCATTGCAAAGTTGAGTTTCTTGTTGTTTAATTCCATTTTCTTTGTCCTTAAATAGTTGGAGAACCTCTGGTTGACTCTATATGTGACCCTCCATTTATTGAACCATAGGTTTCCCTTGAAAGGATGATGTGAAGGAAGGACAATGATACTCATAGATATTGTGTATGAAGTATGGAAAGAAGTGTTGTGTTACCATTATACCAAAGGTAACCAATTGACCCATTGTGACTATTTGTTAGATGCAAATAAATGGAAATAACCTTCGAGACATTTAGTCAGGGTCTTAGTTTTCCCATCATATTGGGGATGGAAAGAGGAATTGTGAGCCAATTGAGTACCCAAATAGGAAAACAAATCAGTCTGAAAGTTATTAGTAAAAATGATATTTATGTCACTTATAATCATCTTAGGTTTTCCATCTAGATTCTAAATTGTTTCCATGAATGCTATGACTATTGTACTTGATTTAAAATAATGATAAAGTGAGCAAAAATGGGCTTTTGTGAGGAAATCCACCATCACCATGATGGCATTATTCACTTCAATATTTGGTAGGCTTGTGATAAAATCCATTGATACCTTTTCCTAATGTTGACATGGTATGGCTAATGGTTCTAGAAGACCTGATGTCTTTATCATATCTCCCTTGATTATTTGGAAAACCAAACACTCTACCACAAACTTTTGAACATCCAATTTTAGATCTTTCTAGAAAAATTGTTTCTTGATCTTGTGATAAGTTTTCATAAATCCCTAGTGCCCACCTATAGGAGAAGTGTGTAGTTAATAATAGAAATTTTGTTTGACTTGGGATTTATTATATAAATATAGGTGATTTTTATATTAGACTAAATCATTCTTCCACACAAATTTATTTGATGCACTAAGGTCGTGTTGTAGTTACTATATGAGCTTCTATGTAGTCTGGTCCTTTTTCCATTCTATCATTGCTTCTTTCACATGATCATATTATATAATGAAATAACACAAAGTAAGGCCTTAGTCTCCTCTTATTTTCTTGAAACTACATCCACCACCACATTCTCTTTCTCTTTTTTTGTAGACAATTTCAAATTCATAACATATCATATTTATGACCCATTTGTATTGCTCTTTTATAGATAGTCATTGTTCAAAGAAGTATTTTCGACCATCATTATATTTTTTTACCTTGAAGTTCCATCCTATTAGGTAAGGGTGCAATTTCTTAACTCCATGTAACATGGCCAAATTTTCTTCTCATAAATGGGTTTGAGTTAGTTTTTTTCTTTTAAGTTGGCATGTTTCAAAGGAAACAAGGGCCCTTCCTTATTGCATTAAAACTACACCAATACCATGCCCCAAGGCATCACACTCCACAATAAGGATCCTTTTGAAGTTGAGGGTGGCTAAGATAGGACTCCTACACATGGGCATCTTAACTTTCTCAAAGGCTTGGGTTGCTTCTTGAGTCCAAAAATACATCCTTTTTTAGTCATTTTATTATAGGAGTTATTATTCAACTATAGTTATTGACAAACTTCCAATAATAGCCTATCAATCCTAAAATATCCTAATTTTATTTAGAGTTTTGGGAATTGGTCATTCCATCTTATATCTAATTTTGTTTTGGGTCCACCTCAATGCCCTCATGAGATACAATACACCCAGAATATTCCACTTCTTGAACCTCAAAGGCATACTTGGAAGGTTTCATATATAGTTGTTGATTCTCTAATAGTTTTAAGATCATGTCAACCTATTGTATATGTTCTTCCGATATTTTCTTTAAATTATTATATCATCAAAAAAACCAACACAAATTTTTTGAGGAAGAGATTCAAATAAAACTCACTGAACTTATAATGTGGAAGGTTCATTAGTAAGCCTGAATGGCATCACTAGAAAATCATAATCACCTTCATGTATTCAAAGCATTTTTTGGGGGGCGTCTTCTTCCTTCATTCTAATTTGATAATATATTGAACAAAGATCAAACACAGTAAAAAAAAAATTCCCATCCTAATAAAGAGACTTTTCTTCCCCTCAAAGGTATTTCCTAGGGCTTGGTAACCTTCCTACTATAGAAATCCATTTGACTTTACATGATGTAGACTCTTGATATTTCATGAAAGTTCATTCTCTCTCTCAAGATGATTTTTATTGGTCATGATCTCTTTCAAAATCAAAGGCTAGCTCACCAAGATGATTTTTCTTGGTCATGATTTTGATGTGTGATGTTAGGATCAATTGTATAGCTGAAATACCTCATCATTTCTCTTATGGTGTGTGTTGTTCCTTGTACATAGACAGAGAGAGTTGTTGAGGAAATGAGACGAATGTTCCTATGGAGGAAAAGGGGGAGAATACATGTACAATCCTTACGTTAATATGGGAAAAATAATTTTGTACAAACAAGGTGTGTATGCCCCATGCTTGTGTCTGAATTAGAACTAATTTTTACAATAACAATCATGAATCTTGGAATGATATTGTAACTAACAACTTGTTGAGGTAGAAATTTGCATCTCCCTAAGGGGCATCATTAACAACAAATGGTGGTTCTGAAATGATAAATTTCTATGAAACCTGGAATGAACAACTATGATGAGTGTTCATGACTCAAAAAATGTTTAATGAATTATCATGTTCAGAGGTATTTAGTTGGTACTGAAAAATGAAATTGTTGTGAAGTAAGAGGCACTCTGGTATGCAGATGTGTTGATGTCAAATACTAGAGGGGTCAATGGAATCAAAGAGAAATGATTAATCTATTTGTCATGTCTGAGATTCATCATTTATATGGGATGGTATGGAGATGTGTTGATTTCAAATACCAGAGGGGTCAATGGACTCAGAGAGCAATGATGAATCTCTTTGTCATGTCCGAGATTCATCATTTATATGGGAATGAGAATAAAGATAATGCACTATTCTTGGAAACTGATGTTGAGGTCGATAGGAATAGAGTCACGACTCCAAGGGGAAGAGTTATCCTTGAAATATACTGTTGATTATGGTATCAGATACTAACTTGGAAGGGTTATGATTTTATGGTAAAGGTAGACAAGATTAGTGGAAAATGGGACTCAATACTTCCCTTGGTTGGGGAAAAAGCGACGGCTGGAAATGGAGAAAGTCAAATATTTAATGAGACAAAAAATAGTATGAAGTTAGGGGGATTGTCATATAATGGAAATATATTGTCGAATTGTAACTAAGAGTGACGAGGCTGCATATATGGGTGTCTGACATGTCAAAACTCGAGGATATTGAAAGAGGGTGTTGGGATACTCGAGGTTTGGCCAATGAAACAGGTTTTTACAGACAAAGTTTGTTTAATATGAGTGCCCCAACCAAAGGCAAAAAGGGTTTCCACTAGGTGAAAAAATGGTTCCATCATATATGATGGCCTATGTCTCTTTACACGCTAAAAAGGAAAAAGGAACTTTATACAATCCAAAAAATAAATGAAATAGCTTAGGTTGAATGTGCATGCATAGAAATGGGTGCCCCTATGAAAAATGGCTTGGCCTTATGGGGGCACAAGTATGTGGTACTAAATGAAGGGTGGGGACCCCATGGGTTGGTTTTTGTGTAAGGTGAGTGGATGAGGGATTGATCTGCAGATGGTAAATTAATCTTGGAGGAGATTGGGGGCCAATGAAAAATGTGAAGGTGAATTCAACATTATCAACCCAAAACTTACAAAAGGATAGGATTCCATGGGTGAACATGCCAACAATATGACGAGGAGAAAAATGAGGTTTGTTCTTGGATATGTGAACTATTGTGGACTTCCTATATCTATGGGATAAAACTTCATGAGTCTCATAAAGCCTGGGGGATACAAAAGGATGTGAGATGACTCATGTCAGTGAAGAAAGAAACTACCGACAAATTCAACACCTAAATGCATATGGGACTGGGTGAAGTTGTTGTATTACCAGGTGTTGAAAACCTAAAGGAAGATGTCAAAGGGTTATACTCGTAAATGTAATTGTTAACAGAGGGAGTGTTTATATTCCAGTTTGAATCATATACCTAAAGGGACCATGGGATGACCCCATGGTACATGCTATGACATTGTCGATGAGTACCTACATCCAAAAAACAAATACCCAAAGTGAAAAATATATGATAATAAAGAACACATTACGAACATTTGAAAAAATGTATGGTAAGCAAGCTTACCTATTCCCTGGGGCTCTGTGATGAGACCCCGAGGAAGATGTGTAAAATGTAAAAGAGACCATACCATTGTGTAGAACTGAGAATGAGGATCCCAATGATGCAAGTGATTTAAAAATGGAGTTCCTGAGCTCCATACGAGTGACCAGAACTTCGGGTTCCAAGCATATAAATGGTAGTAAGGGTCCACAATGCCACCTCATTTTTACTTGTTGTGACTAGAGTTGATGTGGATATGGATTTTCATTGAGAGATCGAGATCCATTACGTGGTTGTGGGATATCATATAAGTGTTGCAAGAGAACTAGGTAAGGGGTCCTAACCTCCTAATGTTTTTTTTATTTTTAATTTTTTTCTTAGGGATGTACGTATGGTTATACGACCCCCTTTTTCATGAAAAAAGGGAAAACAACATGGGCGATCATGATATACTTACGTTGATCAGCATGGGTATAATCTAATCATCTGTGGTGCATGGCGTGAGAGATGAAGTTTCATTCATGCTTACATCGACATGATTGGTAGGCTATCTCATGTGTCGATCAACGTGTCTGTTAGAGGAACAGGTGCACCAAACATTGTAGTTGTTTGAAGGATAGGTGCATTTTCATCCATGCAAATGTAATTGGAACAGTCATGTTGAGCATCACCATTGTTTGAAAAATAGTCGTGTTGTTCAATGTGCATGTTTACATGACAAACAAATTATTGGTGCACAAGGTTTTGATTGGTGTTTTTTGAGATGTTTTTCATAGATGACAAGATCACATGAATTTTTTGGTGGTGCAGGGTGTGATTTGCATGCGGATAGGCAACATGCATGTGCACTAGCGAAAGAAATATTGGGAGGCCCTTCGCATGGAGGTGGGTAATGATGTTGGGATCCACTTTCAACTTGTTATCTTTGGCTTGCTAAAACCTTGATGTGATCCCGTGAGGATCTTCTAAACTTTCTAGTGGATATTTGGTGTGAGGAACACCAACTATTTGTGGTTTTTGGTCAGGATGTGAGGTTATCAATGAAGACTGACATTTACTTCTTGATCGGACTCTGCATCAGGGGGATTTTCCCTGATGTACAATCTTAGATGGTGGGTGGGGAGATGGTTCATCAGATAGTTTCCCACTATTGTGCTACCTAGGATACGGTGGCGGGAGGGGCAATTCAGATGAACCAGATTGATTCCCTTCTTACATGGGTAGTGTCTTCATTGGTCATGACTGGATTGATTCATCCTCTACATTTTTTTCTTAGAGTGTGTCATTTACCTATGACCATAGCTGATTATGGACCCTATATCGATGAGATGGTCATGATTGAGGCGATGGGCCAAGATACTGGTGTGATAGGGTGGTGGCCTTGTAGGGCGCTATTTTACTAAGAGTTTTCATGGGTTCTGGTTGCAGACCTCCCAAATCATCCTGGAGTACCCATATTCTCACATGGATTACGAGGGTGATCATGATATGATCCTTCCTCCTGGGGAGGTTTAGGATCGACGAGGGGAGAATATTTCATTTTTTGTTGTATGTTGATATGTTGTATGTGATTTTTTGGTGACATAGCACTGATGGGTAATCATGTTTGTGATTGAATATATTGGACCATGAGGAAATGAAGTGGTCATTTTCCATGAGTAGGAAGTCAAGGCTCTTAAGGGCCAAGCTAGAGATATATGGAATTGGATTCGAGATGATGTGGGGATAGGGCCTTCACATTCCCCCACCGGGAGGTAACCCGTATCTGCAGAGGTAGATTGATGATTTGTGTAGATGCTTGGATCTAGTGATATAGGGTGTTCCTAAGGCATGTTGGATTGAGGCCTAGGAGAGCAGGTCTTGGAGCTATGTGTGGGAGTCACCCCAGTGTGGAAGCCTACCATGTGATGAGTCGTCGTTTTGGGACCACTCCCTGGTGGGCTATTGCTCACCATAGGAGGACCATTCACCAGAAGACCCCCAACAATGGGACCAACAACAACACTTTGTGTTGGGGTATTTATTGAGTTGGAGGCACCATAGGTGCTCTGTGATATTTATGGGTGACGCTCATATTTTTGTATGAGACCTGCATAGGGGAAAATTCCCCCAATTTTTGTACATGTTTATGGAGTACGACCATAGTGAGGGACAACCATGTGTATTGTACACCATTTTTCGAAACTGATGACTGTACATATGATGATAAACAGATTTATGGTGTTTCATTTTTTGGTGTATTTATGTGTTTGTGAGTGAATCTATGATGCATGTATGTATGAGTGATTTTTCTTTATATGATGTGTTGGATAGATAAACCATGAGAAGAAATGAATTTATTTAATTTGATAAATGTCAATCTAGAATATAATTAACAACATGGTTTACAACCTAGTGTTGACTTCTAGGAGTGTGTGTGAATGTAATGGATTCAAAATTTTGTAATAAGAGTCTAACTTGCAGGTACTTTCTAAATAGATCAGTATCATGTACATGATATGCATTGTTTAATTGTAGGATGATGAGTTGAGAATCCAAGAACACATTCAGGTGACTAACGCAAAGGTGGAAACCATCGACCAAAAGATAGATGACAACAACATATTGTACTTGGTTATTGGTAGTTGGTCCTAGACATATACCACTTGATTGAAGTAGTGTATGTGTAGTGGTTTAAATGGCCCAAGATGCTAAAGTGAGATTCCAAGTCCATCAGCTAGCACTATTGGCATAGCTGATGTGGTAGACCAATGAATGGTTCATCTGATAAAGAAAGAAAGTACAAAAGATCAGAAATATGAAGGGGATTAGAATGTGAAAAAATATTAAAAAACTCTATGGGATATACAAAAGTGAAAATGATATGTACATTGAAGAGACCCTTGAAAATAGTGTGGCTAGTGTTATGGGTAAAACCTCTTCAAGTATAACCCATTGACATGGTCCTTGAGAAAAAATCCTTCGAGGTGAGAAAGGATGTATGCTCCCTTGGCAAGGAAATGTTTGATGATGAAAGGGTTGCGTAGAAGAGATTCAAACTTTACATGGCCTATGGAAGCATGGGAGATATCGTAGACTATGAATAAGTCATCCTCATTAAAGGAACAAAGGTTAACATGGTTATCAAAGGTGGCTTTGGAATACTTTTTGACAACCTCATTATTTTGCGAGGACCTTCGATAGTCTTCAAGACTCTTTAAGGGAAGCATGGGAGATATCGCAGACTATGAATAAGTCATCCTCATTAAAGGAACAAAGGTTAACATGGTTATCAAAGGTGGCTTTGGAGCACTTTTTGACAACCTCATTATTTTGCGAGGACCTTCGATAGTCTTCAAGACTCTCTAAGGAAATGAGCCACTTCTCAAGAGTAGAGGTGTCAAGTAGTAGTTCAACTGTCATGTGCAGTGTGGGGATCTCACACTCTATGGTTAATACCACCTTGATGACATGGACGAGATGGAAGAGTGTGAAGTCGGTGGTGGTTTTATTGTTGTATGATATGCCCATAGTGTGGAAAATAACATGTGGTGCCAATTGGTTTTTTCTTTGTTCACCATTTGCTGAAACATAGTTTTGAGAACTTTGTTGATGGACTCTACCCGACCATCATACTGGGGGTAATATGGTGAAGAAAAATCATGATTGAATCCTAAATGAAAGGATAACTCTACAAATAATTTGTTTTCAAAATGTTTCCCATGGTATAATACTAAATGCAAGGGAATGCCAAAGTGGGAAATGACATGAATGAAAAGGAAGCAGGAAATGGTGTCTTTCGTATTGTTGAAAGTAGGCATGGCTTCGGCCCATTTGGTGAAATATTTGACAACCAAGACGATGTACTTGTGTCCATTTCTATAGGGAGGGTTACATGTCATGAAGTCGATGTCCCACTTGAAAAAGGGGTTGGATATTATGACTGGGTGTAAAGGTGTCAGTGGGGCATGTGCTTTATGCATATAGACTTGGCACTTAGTACATATCTTGAATACATGAATAAAACCATGAAAGAGGGTGGGACAAAATTAACCGGCCCTAACAACTTTCTAGGAAGTAGACATACCAGAGAGGTGTCCACCACAAGTGTTTTTTTGGAAATAGTTTAAGACTCATTCTACCTCATCGAGGGTGAGACAACGACGAAGGAAAATATACATGCCTCGTTGATATAGGACATCTTCGAAGAAGAGATAGAATGGGGCTTGATGATGGATATGGATGTGGTCATGTCAATATAGATGTAGGCCAAATATTTTGGTGCGTGAGTATATAAGAATGTCACCATACCATGGGTCGTCAGAGGAAATGATGAATAAATGTTCATCAAGGAAATTCTCATTGATCGGAGTGTCTGAAGTGGTAGAGGGGAAATCATTAATGAATTATGTAAGTGGTTTTAAAAGAATATTGTATTGATGACATCTTTGGAAGATGATTCATATATCCTTGAGGTGTTGGGACCATTTATTGGAGTGAGATGTGAGGATCATCCAAGTATGCAAGAATAAGGTGGGAAATTTACTGAAAGACATAAGTAATTGCTTGCTAAAAGGTGGCTCCAACATTTTTTAGTCTGAAGGGCATGACGTGATATGTGGAGGTGCCCCAAAGGGTATTGAATGATGTATTGTATTGATCTGCATGGAGGATTCGAATATGTTTGTAGCCAAAAAATCCGTCCATGAATGATAGTGCTTCATGGCTAGTGCAGGCATTGATGACCTAATCGATGAAAGGAGTGGGGAAGTTTTCTTTGTGACATGATTGATTGAGGTTTTTAAAGTCAGACTCATATGGTTCCCTATTTGTTTTTAATGGGGATGGGGTTGTAGACCCATGAGGTGTATGTAATGGGGTATATGAACCCAACATTGCATAATTTGTCAATTTCATATTTTATAGTCAATGCTTTGGAAGGATGTAGAGGTTTTTGTTTTTGATGAACTGGTGCAATGTCAAGCCATGTATTGATTCTATGTTCGAGAATGGTGGGTTTGAGGCTAGGAATTTTTGTATATGACCATGAACAAATGTCATGATATTCTTGTAAAAGATATTTGTAAACAAGAACTTGTTTGATGGAACATGTGTCACCGAGGGTGAGTTCCTCAATGATGTAGGGTTTGATAAAAATGTCCACCTTGATGGTGGGAGAAATGTTGGCCATCTTTCCCTCTTCAAAAGCATATGGGGCAGGAATTGGGTTTTTAAACAAATATGTATGCCTTGGATGAATGAATTGTTTTGTTTCCACCACACCAACATTGGTGTTGTTAGTGGGAAGGAAAGTATCCAATAAAAGGAAGAATGAACGATGGTGCATGTCATTCCCATGGGTATTCAATTGTTTTCATGGCCTCAAAAATGTGTTCATCAGAATGGAAGACAATGGCCTCTAAGGGATCCATTTGTGTTAGGACTGGTTGATTCTAGTGCAATGATGTTATATATGATGGAAGAATCAAAAACTGTTGAGAGAGTGTAAGTGATCAAATCTTACGAAATAATGATATTATCATCAACATGGATGATTGGTTCAACCAAAGGATGTATTTATTCATGGAAAGAAAGATAATAGATATGCACATTTGTGTGTGTACTTGGGTCCCTAGGAGGAGGAAGAATCTCTTATCAAGGTATTTTCAGTGAATTAAATGGGGTTGGAGGAGAGGTATTCAATGATAATGGTATTGGAAATCCAGAGGGAGAAAGAGGTGTGACATCCTACTCTGGAATGGGTGGGTGAGGTATGTCATGAGGTCTTGTTGCCCTGGAATTGTTAATGGAATTCATCCTGTGAGCACATTGTGTGATGATTAATGGACACCTATAAGTGAAATGGTCCATTTGACTGCATAGTCTATAGGGGCAGGTATAACATTAATTGATCATGGTGGACACATAGCATATGTTAGGAGAATCAACATGATTGAGTATGGTTGGTGGTGGTACTACTAGATTGGGTTTGGGCAAGGATGTTTGTCGAACTACAACCAAGGTTTCCAAAAATCATGGGAGAGTGGGACAATGATGTGTGTAATGGCCATATTGAGAGCATATGTTATATGAAAATTTGGTATGCAAGTTTGTGTTGTGGGTGGTCGTTTATTCTACAGTATATGTGGTGGACACACATGTCGGGATGGACAATAACAATGTTGTTAGGGGAACATGAATAAGGTTTGTGATCTCTAGAAGGGTAGGACATAAGTGGGTGGGATGACATAGTACTCCACAGAGTGCACATGGTGGTTGGAGTATTTCCCCCTAAATTCATCTTCTTAGCCCCAGTGGTGGAATCTGTGTCCCTAGATAGGTGAGGTAATGTATTTTTACCCTCGGTCTGCGTGGGACACACATTTGGGTGAATGGGAAAACATGGTATGGATATTGTTACCATCGATGGTGGTTCAATATACCAAACAGGGATTTCTATTACCATGTTATGAAGGATAAGAGTGGAGACTACCTAATATGTTGTTACTCCTGGTGGTGGATAGAAGAATGGTATTTGAGTGAGGTCCGGAGGGATAGTGTGCCACTCTGGTGGGGTGGCAGTCATGGTGGGGGCATCAAGAGAAAACTTAGATGTGAGTCTCTCAGAGACAGAATGAGGGATAGGGGTTGCAAGAGAGGACTGATCATTTGGTTATGCTATGACATAAGTGATGAAATGGACTTGGGATAATTCTAAGGGTGAAAAAATGGGTGGGTCACCCTGATAAGTGCCAAAGAGGGATGGGACCTGAAATATTCCTAGACCTATCTCTACAACTGGCGAGATTTATAAATGTTCCCCAATGGGGGAAAGGATATTGTTTATATATGGGGAAGGGTGAGGTTCATAATGTTTAAGTTGATCCACTGTGACTATATTCCCATTGTGGGGGGTAATTAGGGTGTGAAACACTCATGAAGTGAATACTTTCATGGCATACATGTAACTACAACCAAGAATGATATTATAGATTAAAGGGGCATCGATGACCTCAATGTCGATCAATACTATTTTACCTTACAATTCAATGAGAACTTTTTGAAGAAGCTTATCGATTTGATAGGGATGACCATCGTAATCCTGAAGAATGATAGCAGAAGGGGTAATCTCAAGGGAGCCTACATTGTGCTAGACCTGTCTAGACATTATGCATGTGGAGGCACCTTCATATACAATGCACTAATGAACTATGATGTTTCAAGTTGTGGTAGGTATTTGGAAGGCCACCAACAAAGGGATCTGATGCTTTGAGTTTTCTAAATCAAAAGTGATGAGGTGTGAGTCTGAAGGGTTGACTGCACCCAATGTAGATAGCAAGGATTTATGTTGTGAAGGGGAGGTTTGCAAAACCTCAAGGAATGACATGGATGCAGGGGATTGTGGCAATTCATTAATGATGTTATAGTTATGTGTTGCTCAGGAATATGGGTTATGAGTAGTGCGTCACAAAGGTTCCCATGGTACCATTGGGGTGGGGTCACTACTGGGGCGTGGGATCATCAATGGGGGACTTGCTATTAATGGAGATGCATCCAACGTGTTCGGATTTTTTAGGATATTTAGACACTTAGGAGTTAGTTAATATCAACTTAGTCTAATGTGGCGTTAAGTAAAAGTGTGTTTCTTTAGTATGCATTAGTATGCATTTGTAGTTAGGATATATGATGGTCACAATATGTTCTCGACACAGAGTGATCCAACGATTTGTATTCTCCTTGATCTTTACGACTACATTGATCCATGGATTAACACCCGATTGGTCCATGATATCTATTTAGAGAGCATGGAGGGTCATTTTTCGATGATCAATTGTGAGAAACTATCTTGTAAATCTCTCTGAAAATTTTTCTTTTTCATTAATAAATTGCTTCGAGTGGCCATGTTGGTTGGGGCCATGGATGTTTCCTCGTAGGGTTTTTACCACATGAAAACATTGGTATATTGATATTTGATATGTTTGTGTGAGTGGTTACTGAAGGTGTTCATCCTCTGTTGGAATACATGTGTTGTTGAACATGGTATTAGAGCACATTTGAAGACCCTCTCCCATTGTAGATCGAGATTGTGAAGCTGTGTTGCCTCATCTCTAGTTTCTGCCATTTTTGTGCATTAATGGGATGAGAGGATTGTTCCATTGCAAATGAAGCACTCATTTCAGTCAATAATTATTTTTCGTTTCACTTGAAAAGGTTTATGTTTTCCCAATATGCAACCATTTGAGTCAGATCCAAAGGCATAAAGCCTGAATACGCCTTTTTAATTTTTTGCAGAGATATTATTTCGGTTTATTATTTTGATTTTTTTTTCCAGGTTGCTACTATTTTCAATCTATGTATTATCTTTTCCCTGTGCCCTGTGTAATCTTGATAAATATGAAACAAATTGTAAAGGGTTTTATGTCTACGTATGTTCTTTGTTGTGTGCTTTGTGTGATCTCAGTAAATCATAAATAGAGGGAAATCTTGCATTTTCTAGGTAAGCTAACCGAGATCTAATCCTTGTTGTCATCGAGAAGCGAAAAAAAATTCTTTTGTGAAAAGAGTTTTTTATGAGCATGCTCTCCAAGGTCTTCTTCAACAACAAAAACAATGACAATCCTCCTTCTAAACAATACAATATGTTTTTCACTAGCTCACTTGGTTAAAATTTTGTTTATTAAGCAAGAGGTATTTAGTTCAAGTCTTTTTTTTGTTAATTTTTTGAAAAAGTTCATGCATCCATTGTAAAGTATATTTCACTTAACCTATCAAAGTGAATCAGTCTAAGTATCTTTAATATTTTATTTGAAAGTTATTTACTTTGCATGCAACTTTCTTTTATAAAGTAAATTCATTGTAAAAGTGATCTCCACTTATTTTATAAAAGTGGGTCACTTCATAAGCAACTTTTTTTTTAAAGTGAGGTTACTAGAAGGGGTATCACCATGTGGACCAACTTCTACCTGCCATGTGGCTATTTGGTTACCATTTATGCCTTTTTTCAAAAGGGCATAACTTTTACATCCGTAATCAATTTTTAGTGTTGTTTCTTTTAAACAACCTAATTTTTTGATATATTTCCATCCAGACCATCAGTTTTATATTTTAAATCCATATTATCTGTATATTTAATATGGCTTCTCCTAATGATATTTTTCTTACCAGGACCAACTACTTCCAATTGAAATCCCATATGGAGGATTTATTAAGAAGTAAAGGATTGTACCAGATTACCTTGGGAAAAGAAGAAGAACCCACTAATGATGAAAAGTATGGAAAATGGATTAATAGGAATGACAAAGCCCGTGGACTAATCAGAATGGCCATCTCTCTTGATTTAAGGTTTCACCTTCAAGGAATTGGTGCCCCCAATAGAGATTGGGAAAATATTGAAGTTGTGTTTGGTAAACACAATATTATTCAAGCTCATCAGTTGGAGAATCAATTAATGACTTCAATTCCAAATGATTTTCCTTGCATTGAATATTACTTATCTAATTTCAAAACACTTAGAATTTTGTGTATCGAATTCCAACTAGATCTATCAGAAGATAGATGCATATATGTTATTCTTTCTAAGCTTGGTAATGCATATTATGTTTTTGTATCTATCTTTCATGTCACTAGAGATTCTCTAGGGAGTGCTTATCAAAAACCCTCTCTTGATTCCTTTTGTGATGCTTTGATTAGAGAGAAAGAAAATTTTATGCAACTTGGGGTGATTAGCACTGTAGGTACATCCAACAAATCCTTAGTGTCTCAACAAAAAGACAAATCCAAGAATCCCAAGAAGTGACATCCTCACCACAACAACAAGAAAAACAATGGTCCCAAACCCACTTAGTCAACTTCCGCCGATAATGGTAACAAAGGAGAAAAATCTAAAAATAAGAAGATTGATAGACATTGCAAATTTTGTGGGAAATATGGTCATGATGAGTCCAAATGTTTTAAGAAGATGATAGCTTTAGAAGAAGTGATGAAGAAGAACAACATCAATATATATTCTATTTCTTCTTCTTCTTCTCATGGACATGCATTTTCTGCTTTTGGTTTCTCCTTCAATGCAACTTCTACTTCTTCTTCTTATGAGTGGATTATTGATTACAGAGCATCTTATCATATGGCTAAGTATAAAGCCATATTTTATTCTCTAAATGAATGTAACACCAAGAAAATATTTGTTGGTGATGATATATCTCTTAGTTTTGTAGGGTCTGGAACAGTTCAGGTAGATAATGGTCATTTTAATGATGTATTACGTGTTCCATGTATTTCCGGAAACCTTTTATTAGTATATCAAATCACTCATTCGGGTAAAGGTAAAACCATAGAGTTTTCACCTCACCAAGTTGTAATCAAGGATATAAGATATCCTCAACATGTACTTGCAACTTGAATTGCTAATGATGTTACTAAGTTGTACAAGTTTGACAACTTTGGGTCTTCATCTTTTCCATTAGTTTGTGTTGCTCATAGTGATGACTTGAAAAAACTTTGGCATAAGTGGTTTGATCATCTAAATTGTCTCTCATTGTAGAAACTATGTAATCAATATATGGTGATTGGTATTCCTCTTGTCTCATGAAGAGATGGAGTTTGTGTCGATTTTTTTCTCAAGAAACATCATCGGGATAGTTTTGAAAAATGTACCTCTTGGCACACCTCGACCCCTTTGCAGCTTGTTCACAATAACTTGTGTGGTCCACTTTCTTCTCCTTCATTTTCTAGGTGTAATTTTTTCTTAACTTTCATTGATGACTTCTCTAGATGCACTTGGGTTTACTTCTTAAAACTTAAGAGCAAAGTTTTTGACAAATGTTTGGCCTACAATGCCCTTGTAGAAAATCAATTTGGATATCAACTTCAAAGGTTAAGAACGTATAATAGAGGTGAATATGTGAACAATAATTTTACAAGTTATTTCATTGCATAGGGCATCCAAATGCAACACACTATTCTAGATACACCACAACAAAATGGTGTTGCTGAGAGAAATAATCACACATTAAAAGAAATGGCTAAGTGCATGATCCAATCTAAGGGATTAAGTCTAACTTATTGGGAGGAAGCCATTAACTATGGAAATTATATAGTAAATCACACTCCCACAAATTCTATTAAAAATATAACAACAGAAGAAGCATGGACCAAAATTAATCCAGATGTAAGTCACTTCTGTGTATTTGGCAGTGTATCATGGCTCACATTCCTGATGAGAAAAGGAAAGCATTGCAGCCTAAAAGTGAGAAGTGTATATTTTTTGGTTATTCCAAATATGTCAAAGGTTACATACTTATTCAACCACATTTGTAATGAAATCATTATTAGAATAAATGTTAAATTTGATGAAAATCTCTTGGTTTGTGAGTCTAATTTGCCATTTGTGCCTTCTTTGTCCTACGATCCATATTCGACATTTGTTCCTTCTTATATTCCTATTATGGTTTCTTCTTCAGATGATTATGACATTGAGGATTAAAATCCACCTCCACCTACTCACCATCCTCCATATGAGTCCATTGTACATGAACCTGAACCAACCAACACCACCGCTTCCTAGATGGGTCTGTTCAACATGAGAAGCAATTGGTGATCTTTCCAATGATCCTTTAGATCTTTGTCAGACACATTCACAATTCTAATGATCCTCTTCTATTTTGGCTCAAGTTTCAGAGACTCATGATCGAGAGACATTTGTAGAATCTTCAATTCATCCCGATTGGGATACGACAATGAATGAAGAGTATCATCCTTTAATGTCAAACGATACTTGGGATCATGTACCTCTTCTAAAAGGAAGAAAACTTGTCGTATGTAAATGGGTATATAGAACTAACTATTCATCATATGGAAGTGTTGAAAGACACAAGGCTCAGTTAGTTTCCAAAGGATTCTCCCAAGTTGAAGGAATTGACTATAATGAAACATTTTCCCATGTAGCTAAAATGAATTACATCCACTTTGTTCTATCCCTTGTAGCCTCACATAAATGGGAGGTCCATTAGATGGATTTCAAATCTAACTTCTTACACGGGGATTTGCAAGAATAAATATACATGGGACAACCTCCTGGCTATGTCCAGAATGACTCTATCCTTGTTTATCGCCTTAATAAATATCTTTATGGTCTTAAGGAAGCTCCCAAATATTGGTATGAAAAAATGAAAAACTTTCTTCTTGACACCAGATTTTATAGATGTCATTCTGATCCTAATGTCTATACCAAGAAAGTAGGAATCCATCTCATAATCCTTGTTATTTATGTTGATGATATTATCCTCACTAGTAGTGACCCAAAACTTTTAAACTAAGTGAAAACCAGTCTTAAGAAGAAATTTGAAATGACAGAATTAGGATTTTTTCACTATTTCCCTGGCCTCCAAGTTTTGCAAACCAAGGAAGGAATTTGTATTTCCCAGTATAAGTGTGCTTGTGATATTCTTTGTCGCTTTCACATGTAAATTTTAAACCATCCCCTTCTCCCTTCTAGTCCGGATTAAAACTTATTTCCACTTGTACTTCTCATGAAATTGATGTCACTTTATATAGTCATTTATTTGGTAGCCTCTTATACTTGACTCATACTGTTAAGCCCTAAATAGTGGCACATTACCCCTTAATTGGGGCATATTACATTAGAAATTTTATTTTACCCCTTAATTGTACCTCCTAGTCTCCTATATATACCAAGGATACCTTTTCATTTGGAATCATCTTGCATTTGGAAATTTGTGTGGTGTATAAGGAAGTTTCCCCCTTGAAGAGGCTTATTATCTAAAATTCTATCTTTTTCAAGGCGTTGAGTACTTATTCTGAGGTTTTTTTAAGACATTTTGATATTTGGTTCCTAAAATTTAGTATCAGAGCTCAAGGTCTTGGGGTTTCATTGTTACATCTGAGACACCTTGGAATTTTAGCTATTACTTTTTTCTACGGAGTTTCATAAAGAACCCCTTGGAGGATATTTAGTAGATGGATCAAGGTATGTGGGGTTCAAATTTCATCTCTTGAGGCCTTATAATTTCTGAGATATAGCCTATGTAAGATAGGTTTATGGAATCATCTTGAATTTAATCATTGTGGAATTTTCGATATAAAAAAATTTATGTAACATTTCAGACCCTGAAATCCAAAGTGTATTCATATAAATTATCAAGGTAGTTGTGATAAACATTTCATCTTCTGTATCATCCTAATTTTGTAGATACACCCTGTGCAAGATAGGGTATTTGACTAGTCATATTAACTAGTCTCAAACAGGTCTTTCGGGTAAAAAAATGATATCTTCTTTAGTGAGTATCCAAATTAAGTGGGACCAGTTGAATTGGATAATGGAGAGTTTGTAGTATTTTTGGTACAAGTTTTAGAATCAAATATCATATATTCATGTGATCTGGGCACGCTTTACAATTACGCTCTCCTGGAAGGGACAAAAATCAGAAAGGTGTGGGGAAGTTACCATAAATTCCACTTGGCAAATCCAATTTTGATCAAACCTGTGGCATTGCAGAGAAGACGTATAAGAGAAATACAAAAAAAAAAATCATACCCAGAAGGGATGAAATTTTGGAGATACAATAGAAGAAAGATCGTCTAGCAGAACCACCTCAAAATCAAGGTTTAAAAGTGATACTTTGACAACATGCCACCAAAACAGGGAACTTATACACCAATTAAGACTCTAGACAGTCCTACTTGGACTCTTGATGAAGGTGAAGGAATGTGAAGGGACATAAATGATTTATAAAAGAAGATAGTATCAAAATATGAACTACAAGGGATGATGGATTCACCTGAAGCTAAGTGGAGGCAATAAATACTAATATTGATGGTTTAAAAAGGGAGATCATGGAAAGATTGAAAAATTTCCTAATAGAGAGGACACCTGAAAGTGAAAATGTATCCCATGAAATTTATGATGAGGACACAAGGAAGATGATTCAAAATGGAGAAACTCCAACTTTGGGTTGAAGACCAACCACTTTCCTAAGATTTATATGAGGAAGTTTGATGGCAAGGATCCAATCACGTGGATACTTTCGATGGAGCAATTATTTGATCTATAGGATATGGCACATACACAAAAGGTATGAATTGCTTCTTTATATTTAGAATCCAATCAATTTTTGTGGTATCGATGACTTTGTTCTGGAAAATCACTCGTCACTTGGACAATTTTCATGGAAGAAATGATAGCACACTATGAGGATACAAGGAGAAATACCTTCTTTAGACAATTGATAAATCTCAAGAAAAAGGGTTAAGTTGCAAAGCACATTGAGAATTTCCAAAGATTGAATATAAAGGTAACAGATATTCCAAATGAGCACCTAATTGATGTATTCATAGGAACTTTAAAGGATAACATTCAACATGAGGTTCACCTTTGGGAACCCAAATCATTAGACAATGCATTCAGGGTGGCGAGCAATGTTGAAAGTAAAAATATGGCTTTGGCTACTAGAAGGATCACTCCTAACATCTATCTAGATAATAATGTTCCTTCTTCTAAAACACCTCAATGTAAAGGGTTGACACCCCAACAATTGGAGGAAATAAAAGAAAAAGGTTTATGCTTTAATTGTGACCACAAGTACAGTAAGGGACGTAAGTGTGGTGAGAATAAACTATTCTACATAGATTGTGAAGAGGAAGAAGAACAAGAACAATAACAATAACCATCTCAAGATGAAAACGTAGAATATATTTCTCCTGAAGAGTTGAATCCCATGATATCATGTCATGCATTGGTTGTAATTATCACTCTGCAAACCCTCAAGATCAAAGGATATATCAAAAAGAAAAAGGTAATAGTCCTAATTGATTAAGGTAGTACTAATAATTTCATTCACTATAAATTAGCCAAAGCTCTCAATTGCTTTATATATCGAGGGTGAGAGTTTAAAGTAATGATTGCAGATGGAGGAACTATCAATTGCTCGGGAAAATTCAATAAGATCAATTTTACTATGGGGGAATATGTAATGAATAGTCAAATGATTTCTATACCCATGGGTGGTCTTGATGTTGTACTGGGAGTCCAATGGTTACAATCATTAGTAACAATGGCCTTTAATTTTCAATAATTTTTCATGAAATTTTCATTGGAAGGAAAAGAAATTGAGTTAAGAGGTATCACAGGGAAACCCAGTAAGGTGATAATCTCTAATGGAATGAAAAAATTATTGGAAAATGGGTAATAGGGTGTAATTGTACAACTATGCTCACTATATGTTCAAACAACTAAGCCATATATTCCCCTAGATCTCCAAGGGATCATTGATAATCATTCCAAAGTATTTGAAGATATTCCCAAAGGTCTTCCACCCACTTGAAATCATGATCATGTTATTCACCTAATTTCTAGGAGTGTTCCTCCTAACATCAGGCCTTACAAATACCCTTATGCACAGAAGAGTGAAATTGAGCATATAGTTGAAGAAATGTTAGAGGTTGGAATTATTAGACCCGACCAAAGTTCTTACTCTACACCGGTGGTAATGGTACTCAAGAAAGAGGGCTCATGTCATATGTGTCCAGATTATAGAGAGATTAACAAGATCACTATTAAAGATAAGTTTCCCATTCTTGTCATTGATGAATTTTTATATGAACTACATGGAGAAATCTATTTTACAAATTTGGATGTTCGTTCAAGGTATCATCAAATTAGAATGAAGGAAGTAGATATCCCAAAAATACAATTCCGAACTCATGAAGGCCATTATGAATATTTGGTCATGCCTTTTGTCCTTACAAATGCACCTTCGACATTCCAAGGGTCGATGAATTCCATTTTCAATCCCTTCCTTTGAAAAATTTTGTTAGTATTTTTTTATGATATACTACTAATCTATAGCAAGTCCTGGGAGGATCATGTGCGACATGTTGACACGGTGCTAAAACTACTAAAGGAGAAACAATTATATGCCAAAACATCCAAATGTTTCTTTGGAGTGAAGGAGGTAGAGTATTTGGGTCATATTGTAACTCATGAAGGTTTCAAGGTAGACTCTAACAAGATTAAGGCCATGATGGACTGGTCGATTCCCAAAACATTGAAGAATCTTATAGTATTTTTGGGTTTGACAGGTTACTACTACAAGTTGTTTCGTAACTATGGAATAATATCAACACCTTTAACAACATTAACTAAGAAGGGTGCATTTTCATGGACTCTAGAGGCAACTCAAGATTTTGAACAACTTAAAGAGGCAATGTGCAAAGCTCCTATCTTGACCACACTAGACTTCACAAAAACATTTATTGTGGAATGTGATTCCTCGGGAAATGGCATTGGTGTTATTCTAATCCAAGAAGAAAGGCCCCTTGCTTTTGAAAGTCGACCACTCAAGGGAAAGGACTTACACAAACCCACTTATGAGAAGGAAATGATGGAAATACTACATGCATTGAAGAAATGGCGCCCTTACCTAATAGGTAGGCACTTCAAGGTCAAAACAGATGATGATAGTCTTAAATAATTATTGGAACAAAGACTTAATATTCAAAAGAAAAACAAAAATGGGTGACCAAGATGTTGGGTTATGATTTTGAAATCATCTATAAAAAAGGGAAGCAAAATGTTGTGGTGGATGCACTCTCAAGAAAGGGTGAATATGTTGAGTCCTTTCTATGTGCTATCTCGATAATCCAACTTGATTGGATAATATAAGCGAGGGATGAATGGAAGAATGATGAAAATGTGTGGACTCTCATTCAAAGGTTCCAGCAGGATTCCAGTGCATCAAATACATTTACATGGAAAAATGATTCACTATGGTACAAAGATCTCTTATATTTATGTAAGAACTCCCAACTCAAACAAAAGGTATTATTGGAATTGCACACCTCTCCAGTGGGAGGGCACTTGGGATTTTTGAAAACCTACCATAGGGTCAAGAAGGATTTTTTTGGGGATGTCCTTAAAACTAATGTTCAAAGGTTTGTGGCAGAATGCTTGTTTTTCCAACAAAATAAGGTGGAAACAATTAAGACCCTAGGTATTTTACAACCTTTAGCCATCCCAAGTCAGTGCTGGGAAGAGGTTTCTATCGATTGCATCACATGGCTACAAAATTTTGATGGAAAGAGTGTCATCATGGTGATTGTTGATAGACTGGCCAAGTACGCACACTTTTGTGCACTTTCTCATCCTTTCAAAGCCAATACAGTTGCCACCGCATTCATGGATATAGTTCAAAAGATACATGGAATCCCAAATATTATTGTAACTGACAGAGATCCCATCTTCATTAGACATTTTTGGATAGAATTATTTTCTTGTTTTGGTACTCAATTGGCTCATAGCTCATCCTATCATCCTCAATCTGATGGAAAAATCAAGATAGTGAAAAAATGTATGGAAGTCTACCTTCGTTTCTTTTTCTTCGATAAATAAACACAATGGTTCAAATGGTTACCCTTGGCAGAATGGTGGTATAACACTTCCTTTCATACTACAAAAAAAATGACACCATTTATGGAACTCTATGGATACCACCCACCTTCCATCACTTCTTCTCTGAAATAAAAATCTAAGGTTCAAGCTGTGGAAGATCACATCAAGAATCAACAACAAGTTCTCCAACTCTTAAAGGATAACCTGACCATGGAACAAAACCGCATGAAATAAAAAGCATATCAATATCGTAGTGAAAGAAGTTTTGAAGTAGGGGATTGGGTATTTTTAAGACTACAACCATACAAATAGATGTCCCTCAAGCAAACTAATAAGGATAACAAATTATCACCAAAGTACTATGGCCCTTATAAGGTGTTGCAAAATATTGGTACTATGGCATACAAATTGGAGTTCCCTGCATATTCACGAGTACACCCAGTTTTCCATGTTTCATGCTTAAAGAAGGTTATAGGTGACAAGATCACAGTTCAAACTATATTTCCAAAACTTGAAGAGGAAGGAAAAATCATATTGGAGGTTGAAGCTATCACTGACAAAAGAATTTGCAAGATGAGGAATAGATCCATTTCATAGTATATCATTAAGTGGAGGAAACTGCCTATTGAAGATTCCACTTATCAAGATGATTCTTTTATACAGAAGCATCCATAATTACTCAATCATTGTGGACAACACTTTTCTGAAGAGGATGGGCATGTTAAGCCCTAAATAATGGCACATTAACCCTTAATTGGGGCATATTACATTAGTAATGTTATTTTATTTATGTCGGATTTGGTCCATTAGTTGTAATTGTACCTCCAAGTCTCCTATATATACCAAGGAGACCTTTTCATTTGGAATCATCTTGTATTTGGAAATTTATGTGGTGTATAAGGAGGTTTCCCCCTCAAAGAGGCTTATTATCTGAAATTCTATCTTTTTCAAGGTATTGAGTACTTATTCTAAGGTTTTTTTATGCTATTTTGATATTTGGTTCCTAACACATACCCATCCTGATATTTCCTTTGCAATTGGTCTTGTTTCCCAGTATATGAAAACACCACATGAAAGTCATTGGAATGTAGCTAAAAGAATACTTCGGTATGTCAAGGGTAAATTTTATTTTGGGATACATTACAGTTTAGGGGGGACTCCTTTATTGGTTGGTTTCACTAATTTAGATTGGGCCAACAACCCTGATGATTGAAATCCTATTGCAGGTTATGTTTTCAACCTTGGCTCAAGACTTATCAATTGGACATGTAAGAAACAATAGGAAATTGTTCTTTCTTTAGCAGAAGAATATTACTGAGTAGCAGTTAATGGAAATCAAGAAGCCTTCTGGCTTCGACATATCCTTTAAGAGTTTGGATTCCAGCAACAACATCTAAAAACCCTCTAGTGCGACAATCAAAGTGCCATCAAGCTCGCCAAAGACCTGGTTCAACATCAGCTCAACAAACACATTGCGCTAAACATGCAATTCATCAGAAAGATCATTCATGATCAAGTTATTAAAGTGTTATTTTTCTCTACAGATGATTAAGTTGGAGACATTTTCACAAAGTGTCTTACAAAAGTGAATTTTTCCAAAATTTGATCTAGGTTAGGAGTTCAAGAAGTTGTCATTAAGAGGGCATAAGATCTAATGCCTCCTTCCTTCTCCTATTGTGTCACCTTCGTACATCCTTCAATCTTATCCCGAGTTATTCTTAATGGGGGATGTTAGGATATTTAGACACTTAGGAGTTAGTTAAGATCCGATGTTCCATTAGGTAAAAGTATGTTTCTTAGTGTGTTTATTTAGTATGCATTAGTACGAATTTGTAGTTAGGAAATCTGACAGTCACGATATGTTCCTGACATACAATGATTCGATGGTTCATATTCTCCTTAATATTAATGGCTACATTGATATGTGGCTTAACACCTGATTGGTCCATGATCTCTATTTAAATAGCATGGAGGGTCATTTACCGATGATAGATTGTGAGAAACTCTCTTGTAAATCTATCTATAATTTTTTATTTTGCATTAATAAATTACTCCAAGTGGCCACATTGGTTGGGACCGTGGATGTTTCCCCATAGGGGTTTTACCATGTGAAAACATTGGTGTTTTGATATTTGATCTAGTTTTGTGAGTGGTTACTAAATTTTTTCGTCCTCTGTTGGACTACCTATGTTGTGTGCTACTCAGGAATATGGGTTATGAGTAGTGTATCACAGAGGTGACTGTGGTAGGGTGGCGTCACTATTGGGGCATGGGATCGTCACAGGGGACTTGATGGTAATGGAGGTGCATCCTACATGGTCAAATTAGAGTCGAAAAACATGCCATATTGAAGGCTCCAAGTTTGGAGAAGGGTCTCCTCCTCTGATGTGAGAAGAATGTTACAGGTTGTGGTATTACTCGGGTGTCCTTATCCTACATTAGGGTATTGACCCAACTAATGAAGAGGGGGGCTAGTCTCTTGTTGCATTTCTACCACACCTAGATGGGGGAATGGGTTATGCAATATTTCTGGCGGTGGGGGTGGAGGTAAGTTTGGAGGAACTAGCGGAGCACCCTATGGGGTAGGGGGTTTGGGGGTCCTAGACTCCTTCATGTGTTTGTAATTGAAAATATGGGGGAAGTGGTGAGTATAATGGACATAATCACCACATAATGCAAAAGGGAAATTAGTGTGAAGGTTGTTGTTATTTCCCTTTCATAGTTTGTCATTGGTTGTGCCAGTATTCAGGTTTGGATTAGTCATATTGGGATTTCCCCTAGTTGGTGGAAGTTGTTACTGAGGGTTTCCCCCCTATCCTTGGTTAAGGTTAGATTTTTTTTTTCCTTTCTGTTTGTTATTTTTTTGCAATGTGGCAGGGTTAATTGTATTAATTTTTTCAAAAGATTGAAACTGTTGGATGGGTGAAGGTTGGACAAAGTTGACCCCAACCTGTGATTGTCCCTGTGGTGGGATTGCATCAAGTTGTGGGAACCCAGGGAAGGGATAGTATGGATTCCTCTATTGGGGAGATCCATATGGGGTATATGACATGGAAGTTCCTTCATTACAATGTGGGTTATATTAATACCCTTTTGTATACCCAGGAATCGACATACTTTGTTAGGGTATGGGATTCATAATTTGTGGAGGGTTGTTTCCACCAGCATGTGGAGGCGAGGGGGGCAGAAATGTGGGAGCAGTTGGGTAAGATGAACCCATAGGAGGAGGAAAGTATGGAACTAATCCATAATGATTGGTCCCATACAAAAGTGTAGGGGTACCATAGGGGTTGAGATGGATCATGGCTCCATTGATTCCATTTGCAGAGTGGGATGTTTCAATTATTTCATGACCAAAAAGGAGAGGTGGTGGACCATATGTTGGCCCTTGACCAATTTTTGAGGATCCCTGGTCATGTTTGACCTATTTTGGGACTTCGACAGGCTATCGAAGGTGGAGCACACGTCGAACTAGAGATCGCGGGATCTCGACCCTTTGTTTAGAGATTTTTTGGTTTTGGGCTTATGTAACAGGTATGGGGATGTCGCCCCATGGGTTTACCCATGTTTAGGCCCTTTTTTCAATGTATAAATAGAATTCTAGGCGATGTAAGAAAGAGGAAGAGGTTTTGGTACCTAGCCAAAGCGTTGAGTGCAAATTGTAAATGCTTTGTGCATGCTATGTTCAGAACTTGCAGAGCTAAGTGCAAGTGACTATAAGAGACTGTGTAAAGGTTGTGTGCCGTAATATAGCTTAGGGAGGATCTAGCGAAGTGTGCACAGATCTCATGTCCTATGCAGAGTAGGATATTGTGGATCTATGCATGTAGAAGATTGACAGAAGACAATAAAAGAGAAGAAGAGTTGGTGGACGTAGCCCCAGGCTGGGGGCAAACCACGTATATCCTATGTTGTGGTTTCTTTGTGCATTATGAATTTTTTATTGTTCATATGGTTAATGCTTAGTGCACTGATGTATTCTTAGATGAATCTAATATGATAATCTTAGTGCTGAATAATATGAATGAATGCTAGATATAACCTATGTGAATGTGCTTAGTGCTTGAATATACTAGATCTGGGTGAATATTGTGTTGATTTGTTGTTAGGGTTTATCTATGTTGTAAATTAAGGTTGAATAATAATGATATATAACTGCTAAGTTCTCTATTAAGGTGTTACAATCACATATTTGTGTCCCAGCTATGGTTGCATACACTAGAGTTCTGCAACCACCCCTGCCTCTACCCCAGGTGAGACTTCATATGCTTTGCAGGTGTTTCCGAAAGGGCTGGTAGTTAGGGTTTTGTTAGTGCGTTGTTGAAACATTGAACCGTGCGTCTACCCATGTGCCAACAAATGGTTCTGTTTTCGGGACCTGAAACTGTGATGTTGGGAACTGAAGAAAAGAGAAAGCTCAGTGCGTAGATCTATTTCCTTAGTGCACATTATTCTACTTGACTTGTGAAGATCTGTGCTAAGAAGAGAAGTCATATCTGAAGAAAATGTTGGTTGTGGAGCCTGATTATCTTCCTAATGCAGAGGTCCTTTTCTTTCAGCCGTGTCTATACCCCATGAAGTATTTACATCCTAGAAGTATGTACACTCTTCCACGCGGGGGAGTGCAGAGGGGGGGTACCCCCTCTGTGGGGTCCGGGGGGTCCATCCCCCCGGCTGGGGGGTCTGGGGGCAAGCGGGCCCCCAGCGGGGGTTCGGGGGCAACATCCACCGATGGGGGTTTGGGGGCGAAGCCCCCGAAGCAAAAATGGCCTTATAAAAGTATATTGTAATTTCATTGTAAATCTGGACCATTCATTATAAGGTCGCAGATCTAACGATAGAGATTATGTTAGGGTTTTTTTCCCTAGAAGGCAACCCTCTTTTATGAGGGAAATGTATTGCGGCTATGTACGAGGGTGAATATTGTATTCTGAGAGAGGAGACTGTGAGAGAAAGAAGAGGAAGTTACAGCGGGTTTTTCTATAGGTTGTATCCCTTCATTTGCTGGATAATAATAAAGGAAGGACCTGGCAATTTCTCTGGTGGACGTAGCCCACATTGGGTGAACCACATAAATCTATGTCTCTCTTGTATTGTGTGTCTTCTGTGTTTTTGTTTCTGCATTTGTTTTATTTTATTGCTCCGCGGTCCTGTTTTCTAACAATTGGTATCAGAGCGTAAGGTAACTCACAGGAAAAGAGGGTTCCTGGTTTGAGTGGGAGCAATTTCGAAAGATGGAAAGTTTAGGGTCGAGAAATTTAATGGCCAAAACTATCAGTTATGGAAGATGCAGATGGAAGACTATTTATATCATAAGGATCAATTCCTACCATTCAGTGGAGTAGCAAAGAAGCCGGCGGCCATGAAGGACGAAGAATGGGATATTCTTGACAGAAAGGTTCTAGGAACGATACGGCTGAGCCTGACAGCATCGGTGGCTTTCAATATTTCGAAAGAAAAGACAACAAAGGATTTGATGGATGCGCTGGCCAAATTTTATGAAAAACCCTTGGCATCGAATAAGGTATTTCTAATGAAGAGATTATTTAATATGAATATGTCAGAAGGTGGGTCTGTTGCAGATCATTTAAATGAATTTAATACGGTTACTAATCAACTAAGTTTTGTAAAAGTGGACTTTGATGATGAGGTTA